>OX596381.1:168130613-168730613 GCA_951394425.1 Tipula unca | reverse complement strand
TAATTTAAAAATAAATTTCTATGTGGAGAATATGTGATATAGTCCCTTGAACTCAGAAACTATTCGCTAGCCGGATAAGCATTAAAATGTGATTCGGGACGGTTTCATGGATCTTCAGTAATTTTTTTAAATTTTTCGTATGTGTAAGACTAAGATAATATAGTCCTTTAAACCCAGAAACTATTCGCGGGTCGGATAAACTTACTTAACCATGTGATTCAGGAAGTTTTCATGAATCTTCAGTAATTTTTTTTAAAAATTTTCTATCTAGAGGATCTGTGATATAGTTCGCTGAACTGTGATTCGGGACGGTTTCATGAGTTTCCAGTAATTTATTTACATTTTTATATGTGAGGAATCTGAGATTTAGTCCTCTGAACTCAGAAAATATTCGCTTGCCGAATAAACTGACTTAACCATGTGATTCAGGAAGATTTCCTAAATCTTGAGTAAATTTAAAAAAAAAATGTATGTGGATGATCTGTGATATAGTCCCCTGAACTCAGAAAGTGTTCGGTAGCAGGATAAGCTGAGTATAAAATGGGATTCATGAAGGTTTCATGAATTTTTAGTAATTTTTTTAGATTTTTCTCTGTGGAGGATCTGTGATATAGTCCCTTAAACATAGAAACTATTTGCTGGTCGGATAAACTGACTTAACCATGTGATTCGGGAAGGTTTCATGAATCTCCAGTAATTTTTTTATATTTTTCCTATGAGAGGGATCTGAGATTTAGTCCGCTGAACTCAGAAATTAATCGCTTGCCAGATAAACTGACCTAACCATGTGATTCAGGAAGGTTTCATGAATGCTTAGTAATTTTTTTTAGATTTTTCTATATGCAAGATCTGAGATATAGTCCCTTAAACTCAGAAACTATTGGCTGGGCACATAAGCTTAGTTTACCATATGTGATTTGGGAAGGTTTCATGTATCTCCATAGTAATCTAATTCTAAATCAAAATGTAATGTAACTTCGGTAAAGATACATTAATACTGGGGGGGCTGAGAGTAGAAAAATATCATAAAACTATCGTGATAGTAAACTTTTTCTGAATTGAGAGCAAAAAATGTCGTGATAGTAGTCGTTAGTGTTTCCATCGTATATTTTTATGATATGGAAATTGGGTTATCTTTAAATACGTCAAAAGATTATTATTTTGGGAACTTATTTGTCATTAAATTTAATTCATTTTATAAAGTAAAATTCGCATATCCGAGCCCTTACATAGTGACGGCTATTTTCTCATGACAATCCAGTGAGATGTAAGTCTCATTTAGTTAAAGATTCAGTCTGTTCTCCCATATAGCCAGGTTCCATTCATCTTTCTATCAATTGGACTTAATCTCTTTCATTACGAAACCCCAACTAGCTATTTTATGTGAGGCACCTTTTATTGGCCACCCCAAACAAGTACAAAAAAAATTGCAAAACGAGTGGAGAAGTACTCATAGCCAACATAGCCATAACTCAATCGATACCATGTTAAATACGGGAGACTTTAATCTGCGGTGAATAACCCTTACCAGTATCCTTCATGCGGTATTATGATAAACTTATAAATGTCAAGAACAAGATCGATAAAGCTTCCGAAGAAAAAATCAAACACTACTTCGAAGCTATCACTATTTGTAACCAAAAATTTAGAACGTTACTACCGCAGACAAAGTACAAGAATTACATTTCGTATATTCAAGAAAAAATAATAAATGGCCCCAAGCTCTTTTGGAGCATTTTTAGATCAAAATGTGATATTAATGATTACAAGCCAAAATTTGGTAATTCCTCTATGTAACTATACTTTTCAATGAATCATTGAAATTAGGAGAATTTCCCATTTGCAGTGAAAAATAGCCCAGAGTAACACCAATATTCAAAACTGGAGTAGAGAATGATATATCTTGTTTTAGAGGTATAACTTCAATTTCATCAATCCCCAAATTATTTGAACTGCTAATATGCATTTCATCAAAGCAGTCGCCCTTAGATATACATCACTATGCAAACATGGATTTATCCCAAAAAGGTTTACTACAATCAACCTTATTAAGTTCACCAGCAACACTATTAAAGAGAATGGAAATCACAAGCATATATAGGTGAACGTAGTGTATATGATTCGATCGGTCATTGCAAAACATTACAAATTTTGTATAAATTTTGCATTTCGTGGACTGGAAAGACACAGACTGAAACTACTAAAAAGTTAGCCCAGGATTTCATTCTAGGATTTTTTTAAAATACAACTGACAACACAAGCGTAAAAAATCCATCCCAGACATTTTAAAAATATTTAATTTAATTTAATTTCCCGCAATATTTTCCACGTAAATTAAGTATATTGTAAATAAATTATTCTGCCCAAAGTTTTGGCCGGCTTGGATTTTTCTCATCGGGATATTATTTGAGACTCACTAGGCTATCTCTGAGCCAAATATCAAAAAATTCAGCTTCGGTAAATTCCCGCAATATTCCAGACTTTTTCCTACTTAAGTCAAATATAGTTGGATATAAAAAAAATTATTCCGACCAATGCTTTAGCCTGGCTAAAAGTTTCTCATTGGGATGATATTTGGGAGGCTCTATAGGCTACCTTTGACATAAATATGAAAAATTTGCCCCATCGAATTTTTCAATGATTATATTTAACTTACGTGTGAGAAAGCATGGGATGGGAATTGAGAGCATTTGACGCTTTATTATTTTGTCATACTTGGCTCATAAGTATGCTATCGAATCTCGAATAATATATCAATGAGAAATTTCCAGGCTGCCAAAACTTGTTCAAAACCACAGAAATTAAATTTCAAAAATGAATCTCAAAAACTTTGGAATACATACTATAGCCAAACAGATACACAAAATTACACTCCAAATTATAATATAAGAATCAACTTTCCAAGCGCTACGAGTACCACAGTAAAACATTCGAAAAAATTTGGCTAGACATTTTTTTGTGTGTTTTACTAAGCGAGTTCTTGGTAAAGTCAAATAAAACTTGGTTTTTTAATTTAATTTTTACAAAAAATTTCATTTACTATTAATTATAAATAATAAAAATAAAAATAGAATATCGACACCAAATTTCAGTCAAACCTAAAAATATATTTCACCACCATAGTTTAGAACTAGTTCATTAAATCACTCTATTAATTGTCTATACGATATCAATGTCGTCTACGAGTTGCTGACACGTTGACGTAGAAAATAAGCCTGGGAAATTTGTATTTACCAAATTCAAATTTAAATAACTAAAATTAGTATAAAATCATCTTATAGAGCAAAGGTTGATCCTATATGCTAATGCGCATCACACAATCTGGGGCAGCACATATATCAACGAAAGGGGTGAGTTATTTCTTGAATATTTATTTAATACTAGTCTTTGGGTGTGTAATATTGGGGAAGAACACACATTTATTACTAAAAATCGGCAGGAGGTTCTGGACGTAAATCTCGCATTAGATAATATTTATCCTATGGTCAAGGAATGGAGAGTGGCGGAGGAACATTCCTTCTCTGACCGTCGATATGTAACATTTAGCCTTAACTTTTTACCTTCTACCCGGAAAGCTTTTAGGAATCCCAGAAGGACAAACTGGAGCAAGATTAGGGAAACGCTAAAAAAGCTAATAACGAGGGCCAGCGATAGTGGAGGAACTGAATTTCGTAATGGACACAATCTCTAGTGCCTGCAACTGGTCCTTCAATGATGCTTGCCCAATAGCTAAGTCTAAGGTCCAGCAAAAACCAGCATGGTTGTCCAAGGAACTGGAGACCTACCGAAAGGCATGTAGGAAAGCCTTTAATATAGCCAAAAGTACGAGAGAAACTTTGGACTTCTAAAGGAGGTCTTAAAACTATACAAAAAAGGATTAAGGAAGGCACAAAGGAGGTCGTGGAGACTCTTCTGTGATAAAATGGAAGAAGTCTCCGAGACCTCTCGTTTTAGAAAGGATACTGTCTACTAATCCAACCAGTCCCGGTTATTTAATTAAACTGGATGGATCGGGAACTGCTTCTAGTGAGGAATCTTTGAAACTTCTCATCGAAACCCAATTGGTCTGTATTCCGCAGAGGTGGGCAGAGGTCAGTGTGATTTTTACTTCGAAAGCGGGTAAGACCCATAACTCCATCATCCTTTCTGTTGAAAACCTTCGAAAGGCTGATAGATGTCTATATACGATCAAAAATAAAACCTAGTGACTGGCGAATCCAAAGGTTCCGAACTACCTGCCCTTCAAGAGAATCTTGGACGAGTGGGGCGTTATCGGAAACAGAAGCATTACAGTTCTTTACGAATGGCTTCAAGCTACATGGTAAAGTAGGAGCTGGAGTCTTCTGTATTAAATTGAAAGTAGATATATCAGTTTGTCTCCCTGATTACTGCAGCGTGTACCAATCAATGGTGGTAGCGATTGAGGAAGTTTTGACTTGGTTGAAACATAATGTGGTATCCTCGGTTTATATCGCAATTTATGTGGACAGTCAGGCGGTAATCAAGTCGCTGGATTCAGTTTCTGTGACATCAAGGGTGGCGTTGGGTTGCCACTTGTCTCTAAATGAGATGGGGAACTCGGACGTTATGGGGAACTGAAGGCCAGACGAAATAGCTAGGCATGGTATAACTCTCTAATTGCTATACCGTAGTGTAGTGTACCAAAATGTAGTGTAGCAAGACAAGTCTGGCCAAAGCTGAACTTGAAACGCTCAAAGACACTGATCTCCCTATATGTAGACGTGATTTAAAAACAATCGTGGGGATACTAACGCGGGAACAGCCAAATTGGAAAATATGCGAGGAGCCTATAGGTCTAGAAGGTATTGATTTTTGCAGAAGCTGTGTGGACGAGGAGGAGGAAGAGACAGTAGTTCACTTCCTATACCCATGTCCGGCTTTGGCACATAGAAGATACAAATACATGGGTAGACTTTTAATGGACAGCCTCTTTGATCTGGAAAACGTGTGCCGTAGCAGCCACTCAACCTATAACCTAACTTAAACTACGGTAAAATACACATTCGTATGCGAGAAAAATTGTATGTCGTCAGGATGAAGTATATTTTATGTATGTTTAACCGCCGTTCCAAAGGAGTATTTAATATTTTTAGCACTTTCGACTGGTTTGCGAGATTGCGGGTCCCTTTATTAAGATTCCTCTTATTGTTTTAGAAAAAAGGGGCTGGTTTCTGAATCTCACTATATAATTGTGTGTCTAAACAATAACGATAGTATGCTTAAGGCGACGAACTCTGTTTTATTCGTCATCATGAGTAGAACAACTCTTACGAATACACTCCAAGGAATGATTAACAATATTAATAACCATGTGTCAACATAGATGTGATTTTCAATTCGACTTAAGACAATAATAAATTTAATCATTTTATGCTTCAACGTAAGTACGAGTATATATGTAGATATATACGATAGACGTATTATGTCAAGAGAAATAGACATAATATATGAAGAAATTACATAAAGTTAAAAAAATACAAAAAGTGAGTGGACAATTAAGAAGAGATTAGCATTAGTTATACCCGCTTTCGGCTTTCGTCACATAAGAAATCAAATCAAAAAGACGCAAAGTACATACGAAAAAAAAAATGTTATAATTTTTTTTCTTCTAGTATTTAGGTGCCCGGCAGGCTTTTTAAATCTGGATAATTGATTTGAAAATGATTATTAAATTTATGAATTTCGAGACAACAACGTCCATATGTGTGGTTCTGTCTTCATATATATGGAGTAGTTGTCTATATACATACGAGTATATAGTAATTAATTTAACTCACATAGAGTATTTATATCATAAATTGATTTGAAAACGTATTTTTTTTCATCTCTATCTCTGTCTCCCTCTCTCGAAAAATCATAATAATATTATGTTGTGCGGATTGTCAATATGATTTATTTCTTGTAATTATAATGTAAATAATAAATTGGATATTGCAATTTTCAATATATGCCACAGTATTTATATTAAATGTACATATCTCGGTTAAATCGCGAGACTCGAGAGGCAGGCAAGAAACATATCATTAATTATGTTGCAGTTTTTGTGCGCGAGGTGATTAATTGATTTTTATACTTTACTTATGGTATAGCTATGTATATGCGTTAATACCGATATAATATTCAGAGCTCTGTATATTTTTAAGATACATATATACGTATGTATATATACAAAATTAATGAATTGTGGATGGTGTGTTGTATATATTGTGCCAATACACATTGTTCGTAATTAATTAGTGAAAATATTTTTATATTTTGAAATCAAAGTGTTGCTCTGTTTTGCTAATTAATATGTTGATTGATGTGATGTAAAAGGTTAACATGTTATAAACACCCACATAATGTATACTTTTTGTGCTGCGGTAACGTTAATTAGTAAACGCGCTTAGTATAAAAACCTACGAAGTTATCCCATGATATATAGATGGGGTTTACTCCATGCAGGCTTCGTTCGTTAATTAAACATAATTTAAATTGTATTATATTCACAAATTGTATTAGGTCTGAGTTTAATTGTGCTTTGGCTATACCGTCAGTTCAACGTATTTGTTTTGTTTTTTTTAACTGCCAATGGCTTTATTCTGGAATCTTTCTTAATACGAAACTAACAGGAAGTATGCAAAGCTTACAATCTAAAAAATATATTATCTAAGTCCTTAACCTATAAGTATTTAATTAATTTAAATGTTTGTTAGCTTCGAGGCATGGTACAACTCTCCAACAGCTACCGGAAAAGGCAAAATTGGGGAGGCCCATTAAGGCACTCAAGACTGTGCTTAAAAAGGAGGCAGTAGCCTCAGCGAATGAAAGGTGGATGAACACCCTCTCATGTAGTGTAGCAAGGCAAGTCTGGACAAAGCTGGTCTTGAAACGTTTAATGACACTGATCTCCCTACGTAGACGTGAACTAAAAATGATCGTGGGGATACTCACAGGACACTGTCTATATACTTGGAGAACATGCGAGGAGGCTAGGTCTAGAAGCTATTGACTTTTGCAGAAGCTGTATGGACGAAGAGGAGGAAGAGACGGTAGTCACCCTCCTATGCTCATGCCCGGCTTTGCCATAAAAAGACATGAATATTTGAATAAATTGATCTAATGGCGTCAGTTCTTGAACCAGTTAAATTTTGTAAGAATGTAAACCCAAATCATTCATAAAATTCTCCATTGTTGTTTGAAAAATATTTAATTGTTGAGAACGACGTGGAACCGATAAATATAGATTTACTCTTTGCACTTGCTGTAGCATCAAATCAATATCTTCACTTTTAAATTTGTCTACAGCACGACGAATAGTGAGTCGATTAACTGAATAATGTCGTCCATGAAATCTTTTTCAATTTTTCACAATATTCACAAATGAAGACTGATTTTAATAAAATATTTAACAATTTCTAAATGTTGTTGAAGCGTGTATCTTTCCATGATTAAATGGCATAACCCACTGAATACAAATGACATAAGAAAAGTCAAATAAAGAATACGAAGTGTGGCCATTAAAACGATTTTAAATTGCATCATTCCTATATTGGAAAAGGCTTTAGTTGCCTTGCTAATTCATTGGGATGAGTTTCCAGTTTCGAAAGGTACTTCAAACTTTGTTTGTCGCCGAGAGTTCAAAAAGGTAACTCTGGATTCCTGAGTCTTCTTCTTCTCTCAATGCTCGTTTAAGGGCTTTAATTTCCATTTTAGTAATAGAGATTTTTGCTGTTGCCATTGCCGGCGTGTTGTCCGTTTTTCTTGGATTAATTGCAGTATATTAGGTGACGGCTTGCTAACTTTTTCAGAGTTGTTATGATTAGGGGTACCAATTTAGTTATATTTTTTGTTACACGTTGAGTGAGGTAGTTCTGCTTTTAAAGCTCTGGTACTCAGAGTTATTATTATTGATGAGTGATCGGATAATAAGTCATAGCAATCTTCTCCCTGAGCATTGGCGCGTGCAATTCCTTTTCTTATACAGAAATTTATTGGATTCCTGATCAGGTATTTTATTTCTATCTGATGGCCAGTAAGTTGGGTGTCCTGAAGATAACTAATCTACATGTTTTTTATTCATTGCTCCACATATAGTTTCTTTCCTTTAGGTGTTGTTAATCACGATGTTAGCCGCCCCCTGCGAGAAATTTAATGCCCAGCTGATTAAAATAATCGATAAATTGCTTCGTTTTGATTGCGTGTTTCGGTGGACAGTAAACAGCCGATATTACACAATTTGCATTCCTCTAGGCAGATATTAGTTGCTTGGATGTGATCTTCATCATATATTTGTTGAGTTCATAATGCTTTGTTCTTCATTTGACCAAGATCACAGTGCCACCGTATGCTTTTCCATCTGGATGTTTGGTGTCATAAACTGAATAGCGGTTGATTTTAAAAAAGGTATTTATTGTTGAGTGCATTTCTGATATTAGATCACGATCTCTATATTTTGATCGACAAGAAAAGTTTGAACCTCAGCTATGTGCTAATTTGCATTAGTGGGTTCATAATTTGCATCATCATGCTCATTTGCCTTTCCATCATCATCATAAAACTTTGGATCGTTTCGGTCAGTTTGTTTGCGGTTGCGTGAATATTTGATTCTTCTTCGTTGAAATGAACTTTCGTTTTTGGAGCGGTACCTGCTTGTAACATTCTCTAGGTTGTGTAATTATACTTCTTGAAGTCATATTTCTTTGCATTTTTTTGAATCATGAAGTTCGGCACAAATAACTCAAATTTCACTCAAAGTGCAATAATCTATTGTATGCCCGTATTCTTAGCACTTGATACTGGTCCAGTTCGCTTTTTGGGTTCCTCTACAGAGATTTTGCAATGCAGTAAGTATCTCAATTTATATAGACTGTGGTTTCTTTTTTTTTCACCTGGCTCTAATTCTATGCGAAACTTCGGTTGAGGAACCTTCTCCCGATTTAAAGTGTTTGCAATAGATTTGGCATGGAAGCATTACGCGGTGAGAGCCACATGAATATCTTTTAAGCGAGGCAATATAAAATTTTGAGTCAGTTAACTTGTCGATTATATTGATGAGTTCATTATTTGATCGCCTCTCTTAAATAAATTGGTGGCGGCTTTTCGGTCTTTTTAGCTGTTGTGACGCATACTTCAACTTGATGTTATGGTAGTTTAGAAAATCTTTCATTTGGGAAGATTGAAAAGTAGTTTCTTGATCCGAGATTATAGGTGTTTCGAGAATGAAACAATGGTTGATAAGAAATTATTCCCATTTATAGTAAAAATATCGATGTGTTCACTTTCTAACGGCTTTTTCGTGGTTGGCCGTGGGGATAATTTTACGGTGTAAAGCGCATTGAGGTCATACTTATGCATATTGTAGGTATTGTGCACGCATGAAAATGGGTTCTGATTTTGTTTCCCATTCGTTAAAAGAAGTAGGCTCGCCTTAGTTGACTTTCGATCTCGTTGGTGCCTCTGTGAGCCCATTCATGCTTTCTTTTATTATTGTTCTACTTCTTACCTCGGTAAATAGCGTGCACTTATTACCACCGAACAGGTGAGGTTGGTACTTCTTCATCGTCCATATTATGGCTAATGTCTTTGTCTCATTTGTGGCATCTTTGATTTCCGTTGTGTTCAACTTCGTTTCTCTATTCATAAATTGCTAGATTCGTTTGAATACCGTTTCTAGATTGTTCAGGTGGTTTTTCAGATATTCACCAACTATGACATTGTCATCTGGATAAACATTACAGATTGTACCTATCAAGTCTTGTAACACGTGGTTCACGGCACATGGTTCCAGGCCAAATGTCATTCTACAGAATTCGAAGTGTCCTTCATGCGTTGAAAAGGAACTTTTGGCCTTCGTTTTCTCGTCCATTTGTTTCTGGAGGAATCCAGATTTTAGGGCTACCGTCACTATGAACGTTGAGTTTTCTAAGTTGTCTGGGGTTTCCTCGATTTGGGGCATGGAGTATTTATCATCGAACGTTTTTTCACTCAACTTAATAACTGTGGAATAAGGACTACTGGAGTGGTGAATAATGCTGTTGTTCAACAAGTCTTGAATCTGTTTTTCCTGTTTTAAATCAATTGAGTTATCCAATACTACTTCGCTTTCCCGCTCCTCTTGAAAATTTGCATTTATCTTGAAATTTCAATTAGGATATTCTTCATTTTGATTTAAGCTTCATGATTATTTACGATATGCTTATTGAAAGAATTTCTTTATCTCATATAGAAAGAACTATACTTCCATCGGTGTTGGTATGTCACCCGTTTGCTATTTCGATTTTGAATTTGACCATCTTAACATTTTTTTTATTGACGTTTGTCTCGAAAACTGTTGGCAATTGTTAGATTGGTTTCGATTTGGTTTTCGATTACGATTCGATTAATTAAACCTTTGGGGGTTTAGGTGGTTTCTTGCGGAGGAACGCGTATATTTCTTCTACATTTCTTAGTTTTGCTGCTTGTGCGAAACCAAAATAGGATTTTCTCAATCCGGACAGGAATGCTGTTACGTACTGATCACCTGCCAGGATTGGTTGTAAATTTCATGTTGTTGTGAGAACGTTTGTATATTTTGGACAATTTCTCTCTTTTTATTATTAAAATTATGAGCTGTCGTGTTTTCAATCTTCCTTTACCCTAGATCTTTTTACAGTATCTATACTTACATAGCGAACTAAGTTGATTGGACCAAGCGCTCACACATTCGTAACGTTTTTTCGGCTGTGTTAAGTTAGGCCGTTGTCAGTTTCTTGTTCCCATCGAACAAGGGCATCGATTTTATGGGATCTGGAATGCGGAAAATATCAGCAATTGGTTGATTCGATTTGACTACTTCACCATGTCGAGGTTTTGTTTCCTCGACCTTTTGACATAGATATTTGAGTAACTTCTTTATTCTATTTATAAACTAGGTTGGTTAACCAGAAATCGCAGCCAAAGAAGATACGGTCTCTAGGTAAGACATTGCTACATTTGTTAACCTCACACATAAAACACATATAGCAATATACTCATGCACTTGAGCCCGCATTCTTGACCAGAAATAGTAGTGTTGTAATGTATCAGGAGTTTTCTGAATACCTCCATGTGCTCAAATTGCAACATCACATTCTAAATGCCACACAGGTAAATCAGTTAATGATACGTCTAATTTGGGCTTAATCGTAATAAGAATCCGATTATTAGTATCAAACGCTTTTACCAGCAGAGGGCAAACACATTCCACTTCTTCCATATAGAATCACTATATGCTCGAAAAAGAGCATCGGGAGCAATATTCCTAGATCCTTTTACATGCTCAGTAGTGAAATGATATGCTTGAGCCATGTTAAAGGAAAACCCCTCAATATACGGTGTACAATATTTTATGTGCACTATCGCAGCTAAGCATTTCAGTTCGGATATATTGAGTAGTTCTTTTGTTTCGGATTTTATTTCTTGGACCGAAAAGCGATACGCCTCTCTGGACCATCATCTGTCTATTGAAATAATAGTGATGAACTAGCATCACAACGAATAGAATTCGGTTTTGAATAATCTGGGCTGGTGAGTACTAGATGTTAACAATAGTTTAAATTGATCACAACCCATATGGGCCTCAGGATGGTCTGTTTTAGGTGTAATTATGGTATAGCCTAGTTGAAGATAAATCGCCGTTTGTTTAATTGAACCTGGTGCTGGGAAATTTAATAGTGCTTCAACATTATCAGGATCTGTCTGTTGTCCAAACACTTTAGTTCTCCCATCAAGAACCAACTCTTTTCCACATTATAATTGACATAACAATGCCGAAATGTTTCTAAATAATTTGAAATTTTGTTAAAGAGCGGCAAATATTATCAACAAATCATCTAAGTAGACGAAGAAGTGGTCATGGTTTGCGGAGAGTTACATAGACCAAAGAGCTTCACGCAAAAATGGTATAGTGGCATTCCCGGCACTGACAAAGGAGTTTTATCGTGAGATATTTAACCATGCGTCCTTTTCAGTTTGAGAATTAACTTTGCGGGAGTCAAGGCATAGACTCACTTTACCAATTTGCCTCCATATAACGACCACTGGTATTTATTAAGTCTAACTTCAGATTAAAATACTTCTGCTCCTTTACCTATATATAGGACACTAATGGCTGCTCCGCTATTCAGTAGTCCCATAAGAATTTTGCCAAACAGCTTGTACCACTTTTGCGGAAGCATCAAGTAAAAACTGACAAATTGTTTAAATATTTTTAATTTTTAGGAGTCTTACTGAAATTAAATTGTTGTGAGATAAGAGAACATTAGAATTGGATTTGAAATCATGCAATTTATGTTAGAAATTTATTTACTAAATGTAACCTATACATCATCTATATAAATTAAATGCCAACTTGTACAATTATTATACATGAAATATTTCTGGCATCATTATTTAATTATAATAACGACTCCATCACAAGTTTACTAATAAATCAATTTTGAAATTTAAATCTTAATTACTAGCGTAATCACTGATAGCGCATATAAGATTTTTTATTTGCATATATACATATACATAAAGTTATATGCACAGGTACATAAATAAGACAAGCTCATAAATTTTACTTTGTATATCAAAATAGCATTAAATCAAAAATGTTATGCAGTATATATGCATGCGCTTAATACCCTCCAATTGTCAGTCCACTCAGCATCATAATAAAAAATAAAAAAATCGTATATATATGTATAAGAGATCCATCAAAGTCATCATTAAAGTATATATGTATGTCAGCATTAAATAACCTATCATTTCCATAAATGTTATAGCCTTGGCCGCGGAAAATTTATGATTCAAATAAATAATAATGTGCTGCGTACAATTAAAAAATATTTGTAATCGAGAAATTGTATAAAATAATAAATCTGAAAGTTGTATATCTTTACGTACATATGTATGTGTGTGTGTTTTATTTATGATATCGATTTCCAACTGGATCATCATCGATCACAATCTCTTTGCCCGAATTTTCAATAAATCGCATAAAAATACTTTAATTAAATTGATTTATGTACCAGCATTGTTATACGAGATTGCACAGCATGATTAAAGAATGTATACGGGCATATAAATAAAAATATATTTTATGAAATTCGTTGCGATGATGATCGCCTCCTCCTACACCTGTGGACATAAAATACATTTTGACATAGCTTTCGTCGGTGTATACACGTACTTTCAATTTTATCCCTTTCACCAATATAATTATTAAAGGATTATAGCATATTTATACATACGTATGTGATCCACTTTACGTTTTGTTTGTATCAAAGTGAGTGTCTTATTTATATTGGCCATAACTCTTCCAAAGACTATATAATTTTTAATATACAATTTTTTAAATTCACGATCAATTCATAAATTTCAATCAATGTAAAACCCATTCATTAAAATGTATCCATATATTTACGATCACAGAATTTGTTTTAATAAATATTGTTAAAATGTATATTTTAAAAAAGAAAATTTGAAATTAAAAAGAAATTTTGTGGTTTCAATAAACCAAAAACAAAATGATTGTGATAAAATTTTATGATAATGACATGATTGACCTCATCAAAAAATGTAACTGGCGTGCATATATACACGGAACACACACATACTCGTATATGGTGGATACTATATAATTATGTATAAGCAAGAGGTTTGATTTTAACATCTCCCAGAGAATTTTTTTTTCTTCTGTAAATTATGAACTTTTGCGATATTAAATCACCTTTTTTTTTTTTTTAATATAATTGATGGGTACATATAGTATCTTCACAGAGCTTAACAATAATCGTATAAAGCCTAACTTTTGGGTCGGCACGAAATCGTTGTAAATTACAAAAAAAAACTGACCTCGATCAAAATGAGATTATTAGGTTTCCGCAAACCGTAACATAAAATGAAACAAAATAAGATTATTTCTAAATTCCATAATTCCAGATTTGTGAAAACATAAGTTCTTTAACCCAAATGTACCTATATAGTTTAATTTTAAAAATCATTATTTTTGGCACAAACAAAATGCTAAATTATCGAATTCATCAAATCTGAAATATTAAACCGTGAAGTGCCTAAACTAAGTTGGATTATATAATTCCATGCGTTTCGAAATATTACAATTTCCAAATATTTAAATGTTCGAAGGCTTAATTAACTCTCTAAACGTATACTTACTTTTAAGCTTCACGAATTTCTGATTACTTTCAATTGTTTTAATATCTAATTTCTAAATAAAACTAAATTAAAAAAAAAATTCTTTTGAAACTCTTTACTTCAATAAAAATTTAATTAAACTTTTAGAGGAAATGGTTCACGTGGAGTAACTTTTTTCCAAAGCTTTTAGAGTTCAGTTGACAAGTAAATCTAGCTTTCGACTTCTTAACTCGGAAGTTTTGCTTTGATCCTTATACCAATTCGGATTAAAATAAGCGGTGATGTGAAAAATCAAAGCTTTCAAATTTATAAATTGTGGTAATACTGAATAAGCTTTCATCTTACAAAACCCATAATTAATTTAATTGTTGTAAATCCTCGACCAAATTAATCACTTATTTCAACAGGAAATGTTGATAGTTTCATGAGCTTTTAAATTAAATTTTTGATTTTAGTAATCATTTCCATCAATCGATTGTGAAAATGAAAGCTTTTAATTTTAACGGAATATTTTCTAATTTAAATGAGCTTTTATTAAAAATGTTTATTATTTAAATTTAATTTTGTGCTTAAAATTTTTTAAATTTCATTATTTTGAATACCATTATATCCCATAAAACTTCTGAACTTCCCAGACATTGTAAGTCATGCTTGACCAAATTTAGCTTTTACTCAAATTCAAACAAAAAAATAGTTAACGTTTAAGGAAATTTTACATTTTGTGAAAAAATTTAGAATTTGATTAAGATTTACATTTTGTTAAACTTTTTAGAATAAGAATAAGTTAAACGATTTATGATCTTCATTTTGATGTTTAAAAAATATCCATGAAGTTTTGCAATTTTAAAAATGTATTCTAAAATTTTAAAACAAATTGTCATTTAAAAAATTGTTATTTTATTTAAATTTTATATTTCAAAAACTTAACATTTTGAAAGTCTTGTAAGCTTTTGTAATTTTTTTCTTGAAAAATATTTTTAACTTAATAAAACTTTTTAGTTGAACTTTTGATACATTCTATTATAATATAAGTTTTGTGATTAAATATTAAACCCCGGTGATAATTTAAAATTGTAAAAGCTTTAAATTACGGATTCTTACTAAACCTCATGTGTATTGATTTTAACTCAACTGAAAATTAAAAAATTAATTGAATACGTATTTAAAACTGTGAATTAAACTTTATATTAAAAGGGACCATATTTTACTCGCTCTTATATTTTAATTGTTAAAATTTTAAAATTGTCTAGCTTTTAAAAGATACTAATTTCGACAAAAAAGATATTAATTTTAAATTTTAAAACCCTAAACCATTAGGAATTTTTAAAACTTCAAACAACTAAATTCATCGGGTTGGTTATTAAATTTAAATTTCACAAGGTAGAAAAATTTATAAATATCTAAATTTTTGATGGTGACATCTTCTTATTTTTTTAAGCTAACACAACCTATTTTTTTAGGTGCCCAATATTGGATACATCAATTATTCAAGTTTCTAATACTCAAAATACCAATTAGTGTGGAATCTATCATCATAAAGTTTAAAAAATAATTAATTTATAAATTTTAAATTTCAAAGTTCTAAATTGTTGAAATCAGAAAATCCTTATATTCTTAAATGAGACTAAAATTTCTCACATTCAGTAAACTTTTTGTTTATAAAACATTAATTATACGAAATTTTAGATCTAACAGTTTTTAAATTCAAAAACTTTAATTCCAAATTTCCCCTCTGATTTTAATAAATGCGTAATTTTTAAATTAATAAATCTATACTTAATTTGTAAGATCCTGTTATTTCGCAATTTCGAAAATCTCATTCTCAATTTTTAAGCTTTAAAATTAAAAATTTTCAGACATAATTACATTTTTAGATTATTTTAATTTAAAATTTTTAATTTTCGGGATATCGACTAAATTCTCAATAAATTTTAAATTTCACAATTTTAAAAATTCTTAATTAATAAATTACCAATTCTTGTTAAATCTTCTGTTATAAAAGTAAATCAATTCAAACAGAAGAAGATTTATTAATAATAAATAAATTTTAAAACATTAAAACAAATTATAATTCACTTACATTTTATATTTAAAATTATAAAATTCATATCCTCAAAAAAAAAAATATAATTTCTCAAATTTCTTAAATTTTTAATTTTTTAAACGCTGCCTAAATTTTAAAATCCGTATAATTCTTAATTAAAATGTTCAATAACGGATAATTTGTAATTGTAAATGATTAATATTTTAATATATATATATATATATATATATATATATATATATATATATATATATATATATTCCTATTCAAAATTTTAAATCTAAAAATTCTTAAATTTTAGAAAACCTGATTTCCGAGTTCCCACCAAATATAGTTCGGAATGTTCAAATGTTCAATAACGGAAATGTGTAATTTTTAATATTTTAAATTTTAATTTTTCAAATATATTTAAATATAAATTTAAAAAAATTTTAATTTCAAATTCATAATCTTTGGGGCAACAGAAATTCTTAATATATCAAATTTAATTTCAAAATTCACAAATTGACAATAATTATTGTTAACTCTATCACTATAAAATTTATAAAATATAAAAAATGTAAGTTCCTCAATTTTGATTATTATGAAACTGAAAAGTTACTTAATTCTTAAAAGTCAAATTGAAATATTTAAAAAAATTAAATTTGGAAATGTTTAAAAATATAAATAAATGCTTAGATTTTAGTAGTTTCAGTTAAAATATTTCATAAATCCTTCAAAGAGTAGAATAATTATCCACATTTTTTGTATTTTTAATATTTAAAACTCTAGAATATGCGAAATTTTAAAATAATAAATACTGAAATTTCAGAATATCTGAATTCTTTAATTTAAAATACTCCAAAAAATCAATTCGATCTGAAATATTAAAATTTCTAAATATCTAAATAGTTTGAAGGACTAAATTCTTATTATGTCTACTTTTAACGTGCAAAGCTCGTGAATATATTTATTTATATCTAAATAAAACTTTAAATTTCCAAATTCCTCAATTTCACTCATGTCTTAAATGTTAAAATTTTTAAAATGATACCAATTTCACAAATTTCTTAAATTTTTAATTTCTGAAACCTAAAATGATTCGACTATAATTCATACTAAAAATTCTTATATTTTAGAAAAATTGAATTCCGAGTTCCCCTTTTTCTTTACAAATTCGTAAATTTTTAAATAATAAGTCTACTAAATTTGTATAAGGCCCTATCTTTCAGTTCCGCAAATTCAGAAATCTTGCACACTCAAAATTTATAAAATTTTAAACCACCAAATTAAATCAAATAAATCTTTAATTTTGAAAATTCTTAATTCACAAATGACCAATTCTGTTAAATATTCTTGAAATAGTTTATTATTCATTAATTAATAAATTATACTAAATTAAAATTCACTTACATTTAAAAAATATTTGGAATTAGAAAATTCATACGAGTATTCTAAAAAAAGAAAAACCATTTATCAAATTTCTTGAATTTTTAATTTTTAAACTTTCGAACAAATGTTAAAACAATAAATTTTAAAATTTCATTAAACCTGAATTTCTTAATTTGAAATACTTAAATAAATATATGCAATCAGAAATATTAAAATTTCTAAATATCTAAATAGTTTGAAGGACTAAATTCCTATACTGTTGACTGGTTTACTTATAAGCCTCACGAATTTATTTATTAAATTTTAAATGAAATTTTAAATTTCCAGATTTCTCAATTTCAATTATGATTTAAAAGTTAAAATTTGAAATTTTTAAGGTGAGACCTATTACACAAATTTCTTACATTTTTAATTTTAAATCATTTATAATTTCATAAATTATTGAATGTCAAAACTCGTGGCAGCTAAATGTGTAAGTTAGGGTATTAAATTCCACAAGGTCGCAAAAATTATATATTTCAAAAATTTTAATTTCTGAAATCTACTAAATTTGTTAGATCGATCCTATTCAAAATTTTAAATCTAAAAATTCTTAAATTTTAGAAAACCTGATTTCCGAGTTCCCACCAAATATAGTTTGATTTTTAAAATATTTTAATTTAAAATTCATAATTATCGAACTAAAAAAATCTTTAATTTTAAAACTTTTGAATTCTGATAATTCTTAGTTCACAAATTACCGATTCTTGTTAAATATTATGTTATTAAAGTCAATCAATTTAAAGAGTAAAAAGTTAATTAATTAATTAATTAATTTTAAAACAATAAATGAATTAAAATTCACTTACATTTAAAAATTATTTGAAATTGGAAAATTCATATCTTTAAAAATGGAAAACACTTACTCAAATTTTTTAAATTTTTAATTTTAAAAACCCTAAATCGTTCGAAATTTGAAAATTCGTAATTTTGTAAATTTCAAAAAAACAGAATTCTTATAGATAATTGCGGAATTATTAAATTTATGAAATATTTAAATTTTTCAAGGGTTAAATCGCTTAAATTTAATAAACTTAATAACGAAAATGAGAAATTCTAAATTTGTAATATCGTAAATTTTAATATTTCAAATATATTTAAATAAAATTTAAAAAAAAAATTATTTCATTTTTATAATCTTCGGGGAAACAAGTTCTCAAATTTAATTTCAAAACTCGCAATTTAACAATAACTATTGTTAAATCTAGTTTCCTCTATTTTAAATGTTATGAAATTAGAAAATTCCTTAATGATTTGAACTTAAACTGAAAAATTAAAAAAAATTAAAAAATATATTTATTAATGCTTAGATTTTAGTCGTTTAAATTAAAATATTACATAAATCCTAACAAGAGAAGAATAACTATCCAAACTTCTTTTATTTTCAATATTTAAAACTCTAGATTATTCGAAATTATAAAACAATAAATTCTAAAATTTAAAAAACCTAAATTTTTTAATTTAAAATACTTAAAAATATTCATGCTGTCAGAAAAATGTAAATAGTTTGAAAGAATAAAGTTCTTTACTGTCTATGTTTTTGTTTATAAACCTCACACGAATTTTTTTATTAAATTCTAAATGAAATTTTAAATTCCTCAATTTCACTTATGTTTTAATTGTTAAAATTTGAAATTTTTAAATGAGACTTATTTCACAAATATCTTAAATGTTTAATTTTTAATCATTTGACATTTTTTATTTCATAAATTATTAAATGTTAGAAAAATTCTGGTTCCTTTTGCAACTAATTGTGTTTCAAATTTACAAACATCGAGTCACCCTAGGTATTAAATGGCACAATGTCGAAACCAATATAAATTATAAACATTGAAATTTTTGAAATCTACTTAATTCGTTCTTAAGATTTAGAAAACATGGTTTCCGAGTTCCCCTATTTATAAGGTGCTATCTTTTAAATCACTCTCAAAATGTATAATATTTTAAACCATCAAATATAGTTTAATTTTTAAAATTTTTTAATTTTAATTCATAATTATTAAATCCAAAAAATGTTTATATTTGAACTTCTGAATATTCTTAATTCACAGATTACCAATTCTTATTAAATTTTCCTGAAATAGTTGAAGATTTAATAATTTATAAATAAATTTTAAAACATTAAATAAATTAAAAATCACTTACATTTAAAATATATTCATAAAATAATAAAATTCTTAAAAATAATATTTTAAAATTTTCAAATTCAAAAATAATAGAAATTTTAAAAATAATAAATTTTATATTGTCAGAAAACCTTAATTCTTTAATTTGAAATACTTAAAACAATTCATACGATTAGAAATATTAAAATTTCTAAATATGTATCTAAATAGTTTGAAGGACTAAATTCTTATACTGTCTACTTTTTTACTTGTAAACGAATTTATTTATTTAATTCTAAATGAAATTTTAAATTTCAGGATTCCTTAATTCCGCATATGTTTTAAATGTTAAAATTTGAAATTTTTAAATGAATTATTTTTGGAACCCATTTTTAAATTCATAAATTATTAACCTTCCGAAAAATGAAATTCTAGTACCCCTTGTAGCTAAACGTTTTAGTTTAAAATTTACTAACGTCAAGTCACCTTGGTTACTAAATTGCACAATTTATTTCAAAAAATTGAAATTTCTGAAATCTACTAAATTTGTTAGATCCTTTTTAAAATTTAAAATCTAAAAATCCTTAAATTTTAGAAAACCTGATTTCTGAGTTCCCATCAAATATAGTTCAATTTTTAAAATATTTTAATTTAAAATTCATTATTATCAAATCGAAAAATTCTTTGATTTTTAAACTTCTGAATTCTGAAAATTCATAATTCCCGAACTACCAATTCTTGATAAATTTCTTCTGTTATAAAATTACATTAATTAAAAATAGTTGTAATTTATTAATTTAAAATTTTAAAACATTAAAAAAATTCAATTTCAATTATATTTTACGAGAATATAGTTGAAATTAGATAATTCGTAAGTCCTTAAAAGAGATGAATAATTTTGCACAATTTCTTTTAAATTTAAAAACTCTTAATCATTCGAAAATTTTTAATTCATAGATTTAAAATCATAATTTGGGATATAAAATTGCAAAGGTTCCGAATTCTTGAAATTTCCAAATAAATAAATATTTTAAACCCCAAAACGTCAGACGTTTCTATATTTAAATATCACAAATTTCTGTTTTCTAAAATCCACTAAATTTTAAATTTAAATTTATAAAATTTATAATTTTTAAACTTCAAATTATAAATTACCAGTTATGTTAAATCTATTATCATAAAATTTAAAAAATAATAGAAGATTATTTAATTAATTCTGAATTTTAAATTTCTAGATTTTTAAATTTGTTTTACAAAATCTTTAAGTTTTAATTTTCAAATATTGAAATAGAAAATTCATTATAGAATTTTAAAAATTTTCATTAAATATAAAATGGTTAAATTTTAAGCTGCTTAATTAATAATTTAATTAATTCTTATTTTAAATTCGTAATCGGGATAGTGACGTTCTGAATTCTCAGATCCATAAAATCTAAAACAAACCGTTAACACATTTTAAATTTTGTAATTCATAAAATTTGTAGTTGTGAATTTAAAAAAACAATTAAATATAATAGTCTTTGTGTTTAATATTAAGCTTTTAGAAAAGCAAGTTAACAAATTTCTATTAGAAAGAGTAATTAAAAATATACTTTAAAATATTTTTAAAAAAAATGTTATACTTATAATTCTAAATAACTTAGAACAATAAACCTTATATATACATATATGTATATGTACATTTTTAAATATAAAGAAAATAAATTAATGAAAATTAATAAAAAATGAATTACGCGATTTTTAATTTAAGCTAATGCATGGAAGGGTAATAAAATTCATAACATTTTTTTATCTGTAATTATTAATTTAATTATATTTTCAACAACAAAACAAACAACAGCATTTATTTAACATAAAATATATGTAGCTACGTATGCACAAAACTTTCTTCGTCTTTGTTTGTTTCTAAGTTATCTATCCTTCTGTGAAAATTACCTAGGTATATAATGTAACTAGGTACACTATATATGTACGTAAGTATATACATAAAAAATTATTACAAATATAAACTTAAAATTTTTATCGCCCTATTAAAATTAATCTCTTTTCTAATAATAATCTATGATAATTTAAAAGATAAAATGTTTAATTTTTATTTTATTTGATTTTGCTATATTTTGAAAAATATTATTATCGTTTATCTCATTAGTTGCAATTATAGCCGACTTTCACAAAATATTTTACAACGTTTTAACTTTTAAATTTCGTACTAGGAAATCCTATATATAGTTCAGATTTTTGTTATTTATTTTGCTTGTTTTCCTCTTGGTCCTACGATTAGATCAAATTTGTCTGGTTTTAAATTGGTTGGTTTAAACTGTTTGAAATTCTAATATCCGATATGTAAAGGGGTCTGAAATCGATAAAACTATCAATCAAAATTTTAACATTAAAACTGTGGCCATGAATATTGACAAAACCATAAACCAATTGATTATTGTGTTTATCTCAATACCCAATTAGTGAGATAAAAACAACATGCCTGCACTCACGGAATGACTAAAAATCGTTTAGCGAACATTTACTGATACCTAATTTTTCTCGACTTTACTCACATAGTAAAAAACACGAAAAATGTTCTTGCATTAGTGCTAAACCACTTTTCGTGAGTTTTAACACGTGAGTGCTTGGAAAGGTTGACATTAATTTGAAATCGAAATTTTAATTTTTATAAAATTCCATTTACTATAATTTATGGCCCAATTTCGAAAAAATGCTCACTTATCCAATTCACATAGCAAGCGGGATTTTTCGGAATTTTCAGAAACTTTATTACTTAGAGGCGAGTTTGACCGATGAAATTACAATTTTATTGAAATCAGAGCAAATTAGTATCGATGTCACTTACAGAAGTTTCGAACCATGCGTGTGCTGCAGTTCGTTGTCTCAAAGTAAAGTTGTCAGTTTCTTTTACTATATGGGAAATTATTCTTGTCAATACGCTCAACGGAATCTAAATCCAGCGAGACTTATTACTCAATTCCCTGACAACGTGGAGGCGCATACTCGTCGACTATTATTACTAGCTTTTAAAATTGTTCTTAAGATAAAAATCTTGTATTCCTATACTACTATCTTATTTCTACATACCGCTCAAGACGGTATCAAAAAATTTCTTGAAAGAGTTGAGGTTGTTTGGCAGCATTAAAATAAGTTAACTTACCAGCCACTCAACTCTTAAGTCAATAATTAGTTGACCTGTAGCTTCTTGAGCTAGATCACAGTCATAGAGGATGTGTTCTATGGTATATCCTTGCCCTGTCCACATTCACAAGTGCTTGAGTCCGCTAGAGTCAGTCAGTACATATAAGCGGCAATTCTTAACCGTTAACGTTTGGGTAAACCATACACTTATGTAGAGGGTTCTTTATCTCTAATCTCGCTTCAATATTTGGCATATAACTATATGTCATTCTGCCATCCATTGGATGCGATCATGTATCTTGCCATATTGCTATAGACGCTGTTCTCGTTTTCCTATTGAGCGAGCCCAAGAGGTTTAGCCGAATTTGATTGCCTTCTATCACGTCTATTTTGTAGTTGGTAAATTTCTCATTCAAGACAGGGACGGTGTCAGTTGACACTGTTTTGTATTACTTGGTAATTCCAAGCAAGAGCCCATTCTGTCTGCCCATGCCGTGCACGCGTGTGTCATTGCGGAGACCACAAGACCCTCATATATTATTGGCAAAGTACGTTTCTTGAGTTCCCAGGTCTCTTTAGCAACTCGTTTCAGCACAGCGAAAAACTTCTTACTGTTTTCCACGACTCTTTTGATATGTGAAGTTACTCCAAGCCTTTCATCGAAGTCAACTCGAATACTTTGTATTGAATTCTCAGCAAAGAGCATTATCTTATCGTCCTCGAATGCTAGGAACGGTATAACCCAAGGGGAACCTTGGAGACATCCTATATTAACAATTTTTCCAAGTGTTGAATGTCATGAAATACGTTTATTATCCAATATATTAAAAGCCCCTTGACTTTGTGGAATTTTGGCATCGAAAACTCGATCACAGAATATGCTTGTAAAAGTCTATTTTACAGAATTTGCTTGTAGTTTGCCTTTTTTGCAGTGAATTGTTAAATAATATTGAGAATATTGTCGGGAAATTTGTGAAAGTTATCAATCAGGGAGTGTTGCGGATGTGAATTTCCAAATTCAAATTTTTTTAAACTGTTTCTAACTGTTTCATAATTCTGTGTAATTGAGTCTGGTAATATGTAAACATCCGAGTCTACACCCAGTATTCATAATTGTTGAAACAACATTTTAATTTTTATGGTCGCTGGAGAGAGCCATCCAAACTTTAAATTGGAATTCGTCAGCTATACGGAAGAGTACGTTACACCAAGAATTGATACTTCTTGAGATTCATCGTTAAAATCGACGATAGAGACGTTTTTGTTGGCTTCTGGAATACTTTGATGGAGCTTAATTTGAGCGTCATTTAAATCATTAGTCTCAAACATCAGTTCATCAACGTAGGAATCGCGTTTTTCTATAATTTCTGCAGCATCTGGGGATTCAGTTTCGTACAATCTGCTGCCAATTGATTTATCATTTGAGTTGCCAGGAATGGTCCGCTTGTGTGCCATACGTAACAGTCAGCAGCTTGTAGACTTCTAGCTTATCTTTTTACTCCTTTCACCATCCAATCTTTTGGTAATTAATGTCTCTGGTACTGACCTATAGTTTAGCCGTAAATACTATCTTATGTCTGCCAAACTTCACTGCACAACTGGTCCTATACTGCTAACTTATCATTAAACGATTTACCATAAGTTACCATAAGTTCTATGGGCCTATAAAATTCTATTGACGTTCAATTTGAAATTTCGTAGAGTCGGGTTGATATTGACGTTTGTTAATAGGAGAATTATACGGTAAAGTGGAAAATGGAACACGTCATTATATTCATGAATAGTAGGTATCAACGAGTTATATTCGACCTTATTCAACTGATCTAGTTCCACACAGGATTCTGATTTTTTGATTCTTTGATCAATGTTATTATGCCATGATTGGTAATGATAGACATCAAAATGATGAAATGGCTCTACGTTAATGTTGAATTTATTTAACGTTTGAGTTTCTTCTGAGATATTTAAAAGAGATATCTGAATTTCAGTATTTTTTACTTCATAGATACAACTAGGTATAAACACTGATGAAATTATCTCTTGTGAAAAGGAAACGGCAGTAACACGACATCGTTACTTTCAAGGTTTAAAAACACAGTATCGTTAGTAAATGGAATATTTACTCGAGGTTTTAGGAAATCGATGTTTTACTTTATAATGGTTAAGAAAGTTTTGGCTAATAATTCCAGAGTACGAGATGGGAGAAGAGTCTTCCACTATTTGAAAAACGTAACTTTAGAATTAGGAAGTATTATTTTGATATCACATTCGGCATTAGTTTCCAAAATTTCTGAGGAAATTACCATTAGCTTATATTGAATATCCCTGTAGTTTGTGAAAAATTAGAATATGTTGTCCTTGCCACAGATAGATTTTAAACATAGATTTTGTTTGAGGTATATTTTGTTTACATTGTACACGCTTTGAGTTGTCTGCCTTTACGCCTTGCAGCGCATCCCTTCACTTATTTAAAAAGGCCAGAATTTTCTCAAAAGTTGAATATTTAATTTCAGAAGCCTCAACTTCCAACATCTGTCGTGTTTCAGCAACCATTTTTTATGTGGCAATATAAATTAGGCAAAAACCTCGACTATTTGCTTTTGGTTCAAGATACTACTTCATCAAACACTACAAAGTCCTCTTAGCATTACCAATATCTCAGATTAAGTTCAAATGCTGGCGTGATCGATGGGTTAGATATATTTTAACCTACAAATTAGATGCCGAATCTAAAGAAATTTGGGCCCATGATTCTGCTGAACAAAAAACGTTCCGTTACTTTTCAATTCTTTCAATTTATAAATAAAAGAAGTGACGCCTTACAGTATTTAAATTCATCTCAAAAGATTAAATATCAGTTCCGTAATAAGTGCCCAAGAGAATAGGAGCCGTGCTTGAGATAAGCAGCGACTAATACTGTTTGTGTATGTGTTCAAGTGATCCTTATATCACCAAGTGTGGAAAATATCTAAATTTATCGACTACAGGTCGTAAGGAGTTTGCTAAATATAAAAAATTGAGTCGCCTAAGACTAAAACGTATATTGCAGTAAAGTCATCATATTATTCACCAAAATCATTTCAGGTCATGGCAGCAACAGCAATTATTTTTGTTGAAGACAACTATAGACAAATCCAGAAGTGTCGAGCATTATTAGTCTCTGGGTCTCAATCATCGTTCATATCGATTACGTTTAAGACACGAAAAAGCAAATATAACCGTGACTGGATTAACGTCAGGCGAATTGTAATCGTAAAGGGGAAATCAATAATCAAAGTGCAATTGATGTATGTTGTAAATATGAAATCCACGTTAGAAGCATTAATAATCAAGCATCTGCTGAGATGACCAGATAACAGAGAACTTAAATTTAGCTGATCCATATATTATGACAAGCCATCATCTATTGATAAATTAATTGGGGTAGACCATTTCTGTGAAAGAAAAAACTTTGTTTGGATGGGCAGTTTCGGGTGAAGCCTTGTCAGCGAATACTGGGAGTATGGATACCTTCACATTGCTAACAAAGGAAGAACAGAATCTGGAAGATATTTTATGAAAATTTTGGGAATATTGAGAATCGCGGACCTTCATTGAAAGTGAATGCGGGGAAAATGGACGTCGTCAACAAACGAACAATTATTTCTGAATCATCTCAGTTATTCGATCCTCTTGGCTTCATTTTCCCATCTATTGTTCTTTTAAAAATACAATTTCTGAAGCTGTGACTTATGAAGGTAGATTGGGACGCTGATTAACCACGTGAATGTTAAGACGACTAATTAGAAGCCAGTTTCATCATTTCAAAAGAATACAAATTCTGAGATTCACCAACCTCAATATGGAGAAGTACTAATTCATTATTTTGCGAGGACAGATTCAAAAATTATGTTGGCGTAGCTTTCCTCATATCCAGCACGGTGGAAAAGTTTTGTTGCCAACAGAACCAGTCAAATATTGGAATATTTTCCTCGTAAGAGAGACGAGTACTGTATCAAATGGGTGCAACGCGAAATTTTCGAAGAAGACATACTTACTTACGGATTAGAGGGTGCCCAATCCATCAAAACTTTCTTCTTTGGCTCTGTTTGTCGATGGAGCAGGTATATTGAGAGCGGAAGGTTGACTATATAAAATGCAGATTGTCATTATGACGATAAACACCCTATCATATATCACCACAAAACTATATATTCACTACCAGATTGCTTTGGGACGTTTATTTACATAATCTTCATGCTGGCCCAACTCTCAACATCACATTTCATACGTCAAAAATATTGAGT
This sequence comes from Tipula unca, assembly GCA_951394425.1. Lineage (NCBI taxonomy): Eukaryota > Metazoa > Arthropoda > Insecta > Diptera > Tipulidae > Tipula > Tipula unca. Next base: position 168,703,464 of record OX596381.1, on the reverse strand, counting down.
GACCAACGGACGAAGTAATGTGGGAAATATTTTAAAGGGATGCGTTTATGCTAGAGATATGCAGCGAAGACCACAAAGCAAATGATGGGAAATTGGCCAAACACGAGAGTCACATCAACTAGACCCTTTGAAAATTGTGGTGTCTATAGTAACAAGGAGAGGCAGAGGAAACAACAAAACAACCAAGAGCTATACATATGCATTTTCGTCTGTTTATCAGTCAAAGCAATACATATTGAATGTGTGTACCCGATTTAAGCAACGGGGCATTTCTGGCAGCACTGAAGCGTTTTGTAGCTAGAAGTGGTTTATCAAAGAACTTATACACCGATATTGGCTCCAATTTCATAAGCGCAAAATGTCTTATGGAGACGGCATGTATATATACGCTCTTACAGGAAATTAACAATACTTATATCGTTACATCCTAAGTAAAACTAAAGAAAGTAAAGGAAATAGAATGGCATTTTATTCCATCTGCATCACCGCACTTTGGAGGTCTTTGGGAGCCGGTGGTCAAATCCCTAAAATATCATTTAATCAGAGCAACATACATAATCAACCTGACTTATTATTGGACTTCCACTGGATCACTACCAAAACTACAAATTAATATTCTAGAAAATCATTTATCCAGAGTCAAATACAAAACTTAAAGATATCATACTTCGAACGTATTACTCAAGTACATCCCGCGGAAATGATGAATCCATGCTCAAGCCAAAGTTGTCTTATCAGAGTCAACAACAACTAGAAACTTCGAAAATGTAAAAACTCTTTGATTCATCGCCACTCCTATTGTTTATTGTTTACCCATTCTGCAGCGGAAATCACAACATAAATTAAAATCGCCTGCCCAAGGTCAGTATACAACAGACGTTTGTTGTTATTGCACACGACAACCGACAATCTCCCGCGTCCCAGCGCTTCTATAGATTCAAGCTCTCAGATGAATTTCACATCACGGAGTGATAGTGACATATGTTTTGCCATCGATCCGATAAAAATAAGCAAATGTATGGTTTTTATGCCGGTCGAATTTCTAAACATTTTCATTATTGCAAATTTTATTTAGTTTTGAAATACTTTCTGAAAGTTTTCCATCGTCTGCGATAATATCAAATCCGAGAATTTCTATCGTATGTATCTGATTGGAATAGAGGAATAATCAAGAAATTGTGAATAATGTCGTAACATTTGACAGAGAGAGAGTTAAGATTTTCCAAATCGTATAAAATATCATAGCTAGAAGTGTATTAAAATTTCAGTCTAATAGTCTAAAGGTGATATCTTACCAGATGTGAAATTCAAATCCAATTTAACACAACTTTAAAGGTGTGTAGGCCTACCGGATGAAAGATTCCAGTTCACTTACGTAGGTTTGTTGGCCCAAGGCTCAATTTCGTAAGTTGCCAAACAATGATCTTTCAACATACACGGACAAAAATTCCACTTCACTTCAAATAAGTATATGAAAGAGTTTGGCCCGTAGAGCCCAAATGCTGGTGGAGTTTCATAATTTTAAAACGAATTAAATTTGATGAAACATCGAAATAGTCGCTTTGCTAATGAAAACTTTATAAATTTATTCACCTGGCCACCCATCATATTTTCTATAGATATTTCTACAGAGATATAGAGACTAACAAAGAAATACAAGAAAATCAACATTAACCTTTCTATATAGCTAACTTGGGGCATCTCTCTCGCATACCAGTCCAGGTTTCAAAAAACAATTAATAACTATTATTTTATTGAATTCTAGTGCGTTCGAATGCCACAAAATGCCAATCATAACCGCCGAGATTAGAGGCGCATATAATATACAAAATGCAAGAAAATAAAAACAAACACAAAAATCCACACAGTCATGCAGTTAAGATGTTGTTTTTTTGTTTTATTTTTTAACCGAGCGCCGTCAAAAAACACACCGAGGTTATATAAAAGTAAATATCATTTATATTATGTTAGTTAACCATCATCATCAACAACATGATCATAACACATTAAAATGAGATCAATTTTTATTTTTATTTTACCTTTCTTTATAATATAAAACGGTTATGTCTATCTTGATTATACATTTCTTTTCTTCTCTTAACACACAAAAAAAAAAAAAAATTGACGCAAAAATATTAAATTCCTTATCATAACTTCAAATCAGATTAAATACCATTGAAGATATTTTTTTTTTTTTGAACGATTTTATTGGAATTATATTTGAAATTGAAAGTGAAATTGGTTTTGTATACGTAAAACGTCTTGAGCGCGACTGTAGTACTTGTTGGTGTACTTGCGTAGGTATAAATGTATGTATCTATATGTGGTTACAATTTATATATACAAAAAGAAATCAAATGATTGATATGAATTACAATCAATCAAATAATATGACACTTAAAGGTATAACTATACTCTTGTTAAGCGGTGGCGGCGGCGGCGGGCATATTTTTTTTGTGCCATGTCATTTATAATAAAAATATTAAGTCGATCTACAATTATGAATTTATTGCACACAAAATCTTAAATTGTTTGGTGACAGTATAATATGTATATGTACATATCGTTGGTTTAATATCCATTAATTATAAATAAAGTAACTGCTGCTTCATTTCGTGTGCGGCGAATGCGGTAATTAAATTCCAATTAATTTTTGCAAATACAAATCTAAATGATTGTCCATTTTTAATGATATAGTTTTATTTGAATAATCTTACAATTAATCATGTTGCTAAATCGCTGTATACACAGATACATATGTATGTACATATGCGAGATAAATATAGAGAAAAAGAAAGTTAGGTTCATGGGTATATATGCGGACGCGGTTAAATACACACGTGCGTGAATATGAGCTTTCGCAAGAATGGACGCAATTTTTTATAATTTTACATTTTATTTTCGATCGACGAATTTGGTGTTACTGTCTACTGTCGATTGGCCCAATTATTATTAGAAATAATATATTGACAAATAGATTAATTGTCATCAGGCTTTATATGGTTGTCATTATCTTATTAAAATTGATGGAATTTGTTTTTGTTGTTGCCTGAGAATGTCTTAGGAATTTAAAATAGCCTCTATTTATATTTATTTTAACCTTAATAATAAAATACGTAATATCGTTTCGAGACAGAAGAGGGGTGACACAAATACGGCAATCTCCATTTTGTGCAAAAAATAGTTTGATAAGTAATTTATTGTACAATACAATTTGTTAGATTACACCTTATCTAACAAGAACGTTTATGAACGTCAGATTATAATTTTTTCGTTAACGCGTAGACAATGTCGACAACGTGGACAACGTCGATAATGTAGACAATTTCTAGAGTGATTTTATGAACTAGTTCTAAACTACAATGTCCGAATTCCTTTAGGACAATGCAAAACAGCGATATAAAGGGTTATAAAATAGTATATGAGGTTTCAGCGTATTGAAAGTGTAGCTCATAAATATCCGAAACATGCCACAATTATGCTAAAATTTAGTGAATGTGTTTTGATGGATGACGAAAAATACATGAACTGGGAATTGAAACAGATTAACAATGAGTGACAATGCGCCCCCACCTAATAAAGGGGTTTCCAATAAGGACTTGACCACTTTTTTTTTTAAATAAAACGCAAACCGTTTGCAGGTTTCGATTCGTTGAACCCAATTTTCGATGACTCGGCCCCACATATCGGCGAAAACGGCGCTGTCTTTCGTTCAATATTGGTTCTGACCTCCTCTTATGACGTCGGCTTGTTGGTATAGACAAATGATTTAACGTATTGCTCCATAAAAAAAAATTTAGAGGTGTTAAATCACCCGACCTAGGCGGCTAATCGACAGGACCATTTCTGGATATAACACGTCAACGAATTTAGATTTCGAAACGAATATTTAACATTTTGAACTTTAAGCATTATCGTCTGATTTACCGTTTGAAACCTTTTAAACCTTAAAATCACGTTTAACATAGTTTAAGCTCTTTATCAAATGGTCCATCTAAAATAAATTGAATTTTTAAATATAACCAGAAGCTTTAACATTTTGAAAACTTTTTAAAAATATATGAAATTTTTGTTTACTCTTTCCAAAATGTTAGGCTTCCAACTAAGCTTACTGTCCAAGATTACGCTCAGATATCTTGCCTTAGGATTTTATATTTCCTGGTAAAGAGTACCAGTTCAGTTTTGGACGAGCTGATTGCCAGGCCCATCTCGTAATGATTAAGAGGGCTTTTTGAATTTCCTCCTTCACCGTGTTCAAATATTTACCAGAGATAACTATCGCTAAGTCATCTGCATAAGCAATCACTCCTATTCCTTCTCCTTTGATTGCTATGTTCCAAATAAGCGGGGAAAGGACACCTCCCTGCGGGGCTCCCTTAGCTACCCGCCTCTTAATGGTAGATTCTCCCAGCTCCGAGTTAAGCATCCTGCTCCCCAGCATATTATTGATTAACTCGAAGAGTACTATGAATAGTCTCTATTGAGTCGTCGAAGCTTCCTGGAAAGTGGGTGGTTTCGATGATAAGTTTCAAAGATTCCTCACTAGAAGCAGTCCAAGAACCGTCTGGCTTAAATAAATAACTGGGTCTGGTTGCATTAGTGGGCACTATCTTTCTAACACAAGAGGCCTCGGAGACTTCTTCCATTTTATCATAGAAGAGGCTTCACGACCTCCTTTGTTCCTTCCCTAATTTTTTTTGTATGCTTTTAAGTCCTCCATATAGGAGTCCCAACCTTGAGCCTCTCTCGTACTTTTGGCTCTATTAATGGCTTTCCTACATGCCTTTTAGTAGGTCCCCAGTTCCTTGGACTACCATGCTGGTTTGCTTGCCCCTTGGCTTAACTACTGGACAAGCAGCATTGAAGGATCGGTTGCAGGCACTAGTGATTGTGTCCACTATGCAATTCAGTTTCTCCACTGTCGCTGGCGGCTCAGGGGCTCCCGGCGTTATTAACTCTCTTAGCGTTTCCCTATACTTGCTCCAGTTTGTCCATCTGGTATTCATATTAAGTGGTTAAATTATGCTGTTCTAGTAAAGAATTATATCTAGATTATTTATCGATTAGAACGCGTTTTGTTTCAAAGGGTCCAATTTGATCGCATTTTGATTATGTTTTAAATTTGTTGATAACTTTAATTTTATAGCCAGCACTCTTTATCATTTGCGGTAAGTTTGAAAACAGGTTTGTCTGGCAAGTGCACCAACCTCAATATATTCGTTGCGTTGTTTAAATCATACAGAACGGTCAATTTATAGGTACTTTCACAGATATGGTAATCATATATTCCACCGTATAAATTTCCGGGTTGATTAATATAGTTGGTATTATCGTTCGGATAGCAGTATTATAAATGGTCTCTGCCCTGGAGGCTTTTAATAGCCATTGTTAATGTTTTGTTAATGTCTAGTGTTTAGGTGGTGCGATTAAAACTCGATTGAACGTTTATGATATTCGTGCCTTAATTAGGAGAACGTATTTCTTCTGTTCATTACTTCATTTTAGCTTTACATTAAATAAATATTCGGTGAAACCTACGTAATTAGCAACAAATTTGTTGTTACAATTTATTGTCCATATAAGAGAACACACAGTTGATCCTCGCTTTTAAAATATTCATTTTTAAAAGGCCTTGGCTGATGCTCGCATTTGTATTACTTCAATCAGAAAAATCCTATAAATGCTCTGGTATATCACATCATCGCCATCTTACTGAAATAATGAAGATGGCCAGCCGAACTCATTACAACCAATTCCTGGCAAGAATGAGCTGAACCTTTGTTTACTTGGTGAATTCAGATTGTCCACTAAAATCGATAAATCTATAATTCAGTGAAATACATATCATCTATAAATACAATTTATATTTAGTTGGCTGCCACAACAACATCAATAAAAAGTCTAACTGGATAACCCCATTTGTGCGCGCACAGAACTAGACTAATCGCATTAATAATCGATATCGTATATACCTACTCGTATATGACTTCACGCTAATAAAAATGATAACAAAAAAAAACATTTTTTTGTATTATTTAGAAAGCCCGAGTGATAGGCTTTTTCTAAATAAAAAAAAAAAACTTCTATAAAGCTTAAATAATTCAACCGTGTACAATAGAATTTTTTTTGTTTTGTTTTCATGTCAAGATGCGATTGAAAGAAGTTTGGTTTTATATACATATAGATTACATAAAAAAGAACCATGCAATTATCAATTATTGATTCAAATTGGAAATTAAATTACAATATTTAGAGTTTTTTTGTGCGTGTGTGTATACTAAAATTATATTTGATATAATGAAAGTGTGATAAATTCTGTTAAACCAAAATGCATATACAATCGCACACAACAACACTTTCATCGGACCGAATGTATTATATTTAGTTTAAACCTGTAGCTTCCTGGTACACAACCAATACCAGGAACAGGTGAGCGCAATTATGTATAATTAAAAATGATTAGTATTCATCTATCTAGAAAGCTTAATCAAACAATTGAAACCTTATATGTACAAAAATTGTCTCACTCAAGTTGCGTATTTATTATAAACGCATATAGGACCGTATGCAACATAATAAAAATGCTAAAGTTGAAACGAGGTGAATTATGTAAACAATTTAAAAAATTTATTTTCCATTTTTTTTTAAATTTACAAAAATTATGTTGTCTTTAATTTTAACATCTTTTTGACTTTTAACAATATATATAAAATTTAAAAGAAAACGGCAAGAATTTTTTTCATATATACGTATATGTTCGGTTAAATTTATTTTATTTTTTTGTGTTTACATGCGCGAATATAAAAAAATGTTTAAACAGTTTTTTAAGGTTTATTTTATAATGACTCAAAGAATGTATTTAAGGGCCGTAAGGATTTTATATTTTTAATAACTTGGGCCAATAATTGGAATTGGTTTTTACTTTCCAAAACGTGTTTATTTATCAGTCGCGCTCTAATACAAAATATTATGAGATTACGTTTTATGATAAATTATTAGACTTCGTTAATTAGTAAACGACAAACCCGATTTTTACCCGAATTGTGCATGACAACAAAAAGTTTTATGATGCACACCGTCCAAATGTTACCAATTAAAAAATTAAAAAGTCCATTTCAAATCAAAAAACCAGCAAAATTTCTGAAATTCAACATTTTCAAAATTGTAATTACAAATTTCAAATAAATTTTTCAAAAATTTTCAGAATTATAATTTTGTGTTAGATCTGACATAAACCAATTTGAAATTTAAATGTTCAAATATTTAAGCAAACAAGCGAACTAAATTCTGTTTTAACAATTTTTACAACGGATTTCTCTATAAACGTTGAACAATTTAGTCGACGAATTTCTAATATTTTTTTAAAATAGATTTTCATAATCTCTTAATTATTAAAATTAAGCAAAAATTGAAATTAAAATAAATTTAATTTTTTACACTTTCCAAGTATATTAATACAGCAGCATCCTTTGCTTGGCGTAAGAGGCGACTAAACAGTAAGAGCACTGGGCTAAAACCAATACCAGACCCCCGCTCAAGTACCCGGACACGAGATTTAGGATCGGCACGTGTAAGGTGCAGTCACATAGGAAACCAGGAGCGTTGGAAGACCTAATCACAAGCAAGAAGGAGTATTGAATGGGACTCATTGCTCTTCAGGAAACTCGCTGGCCTAAAAGTGGAGAACATGTGTCCTAGGCTCTACGATGCTTTACATTGGAGATGAATTCGGGTATTTTGGAGCTGGATTTTTTCTTAAAAAAGGTTCTTTGGTGTTAAATCCAGCAACCAAATACGTAGGCAGCAATCATCATTTGGTCGCTGCAAAGCTACGATGTAAGTTTTCGTACAAGTCTGGGAACACAACAAAACGCATAGAATGTTTTGTCTGTGCAGGTTTGATAAATGAAGATCAAAAGAAACGATATCAGGATCTTGTCAGAACAGCATTGAGGAAGCTAATTGCCAGTCTGACTGTGTGAACTTTGTCTGCGAGGTACTGAAAATTTCGGTTTCAGCGCTGCTCAACAGACTTTAGGTATAGTTAAAGTCATACGCAAAAATGATTGGTTTGATGATGAATGTCGTCTTGCAGTCGAGTATAACATTGCCCATAGTGAGGTGCAACAATGTCTAACAATCGCGAGGAATAACAAGGTTACTCTTGCTCGGAAGACAGCCAAGTGGATTTGTCGGAAGAAACGAGAATGGTGGAAGGGCGAGGTTCTGAAAGTACAACAACTCAGCAATGATATTACCTTCGCGCAATTTTTTTAAGGGAATTACTGGATTGCACCATACTTTCAGGCCTGCGTCAACTGCCATTCGGAACCAAGATAAAAACCTCCTCCAAGAGTGCGCACATTACCGACCTGCTAGGTGTTCATCAGGCGTCACTTTGCATTGGAGATCCATCCCATGATCAATCCACTTAGGCCATGCAGAGATTATAATGAGTCCGCTCACCTGGGGTGAACTGCATTAATTCGGAACTCCTGATATTCGGAGGGGATACTTTGTGGAACTGTCTTTTCGAGCTTATTCGATTAGTATGGCAATCCGAAGTTATGCCTTATGAATAGAAATGGGCCGCAATATGCTTCATATTCAAGAAGGGAGACTGCTTGAAGTGTGAGAATTATCGCGGTATAGCTCTTTAAATATTATTGCTAAAAGCTTTAGGTTATTTGTTAAAACATTTGGGATTTTCGAAATATTTCAAAGTTTATTTTAAATTAAAATATTTTCTTTTTAATTAACGCTTTTATTAAAATATTTTAACTTGAAACATTTTGAAAAAAAGTCCATAAAATTATAAAGCTAATTATCAAATTATTTTAAACTTGCGGTTATTGGTTTTTATTATGTAACTTAAAAGATTCTAAAAGCTTCCATTTTCACTCGCAAGTGAGTGTTGTTTTGCCCATGATCCGTTTAAAATGAAATTTCATTGATTTTTTCCCATATTCCACCGAAAAGAAGTGTAAGAGGTGATATGAATGAAGTGCCAATTGGTAAAGTACCAAGTGTCGCTTGGTAATGTTGTCATTTCGCGGTGGCGATCCTTCTGTACGTTACATAATCCTCTGCTGCATATAAATCTTTTGTAAACGGCAATGAAGGATTCTGTTGTTATTATTTCATTATGGATGGCCTACGTTACCATGCATATAAACAAAGCAATGTATCCCTTGTATGTCTTGATTACCATTTTGGCAAACGGTCTTTCTGGCCTCACTCTTGCTGATGGTAGGTTGATTGATGTTTATGGCGAAAGCAAATAATACTTTATTGAATTATCTGTCTTTCAGCTCGTTTATCATCAATAACTCAGAATTTATTTCTTAATACTGCTAGTATCAATTGTGTGCCTCTGTGTAATGTACCAATAAGAACATCTTCTATTATTCTCTTTGTAACTCTGCTGTGCTTGCTCAGGATTACTGGGCTTTTGCTTGAACTTTGTAGTCTTCCGTTTACACGTAGCAATCCGTTTTCGTCTATAGTTGGATTTAGTGATAAATGTTTGCTCTTCCTGATGATTCTTTCGGTTTACTTAAGACGGTTTATTGCGTTGTAGAAATCTTGTCTTTGTTAATTTATTTCTATTATTGCTCCTACGCGAGCTTGTTGATGAACCTTTTGCAGTATATGCGACTATATACGTTCTGAAGTATGCTGTAGCTTCTGTGTGCTGTTAGTGCATGTGTGTTCTGGCAGTTATGTTCTACAACGAGCATGACAACAGCTAAGTATACCGTTTTGGTTTTATTTTTATCTCATATGTGCGTACATTTTATTACTGTGCTGATCAGTTTTATTTTATTTTTTTTGACATTTAGCTTCCGTGCTTTTAATTTCTTTGTCAATTATATTTTTTTAAGCTTTTAATATTTCTTGTCTGTTTTTCTCTGCGGATACCGTTCCTGTTTTCTTTTCTTTACTTTTCTTTTCTGTTCTCTCTGTGTATTTCTTTTATTTTTTCTGGTTTTTTATAACTGCATGTGTTTTTGCTGTTTGGGCTTTAAGGACCTCTCGTTATTCGGTTCTCTAGCTTTCATTTTTATGTTTCAGGTCCAACGTCATCTTAGGACCTGAACTATGGGGACTGTCAATGAGTCCGAGTTGGAGTTTGATGACCTCAGCACCACTTGTGCTGACGGTTTCAACTCTAGTATCAACTCGGGTTCGGAGAATGCCCTATTACTTGCGGGCGATGAAGGCTCTATACTGGAGTCAAGCCATCGTGGCAAAAATAAGCGACTTGGCAAACGTCGGCGCCAGCGCTTACAAAAAAAGCTGAGCGGGTTGGCTCTGGGTGTAGTTTCCGAGGAGTCGTGCAATAACGCATCGGGAACACCCAAAAGGCCAGAGTTCAGCTTCGGGCACTACGCCAGAAATGGCCACTAAAAAGGCGCGCACGTACGCTGAAACAGTAGCCGATTCTACTGTAAAAAAGTTTTGCGCGCGAGAACTAAACCAGACCATCGCCTTGAATGAGGAAAAACTGCAAATTTTCCGAAAAGAGCTTGGTCGTCGCATTCTCGACGCGGCGAAATCTTCCGGCTTTGTTCCGCAATTGCTGGGTTGTTACCTGGCGGATGGTGTCATCATCTGCAAGGCTAGTAATGATGAGACGTACGTTTGGTTCTGTGGAGAGATCGGCAGGATCAAGGACGTCTGGGAGGGTTGCCAACTTTCGGTTGGGGAGCCTCCGAAACCGCTTATACTGCACTCATGGATTCCCGGGCCACCAGAGAATCCGAGTGTAGTAATTACTAACATCGGCATTATGAATCCGAATGTGTCGACTACAGGATGGAAGGTTATCCGATGCAAGCGAGAGGCTAACCGCCAGTCAATTGTGATCAGGGTTGACCTGAAGTCCTTCGAGCACATTATCGGGTCTGGTGCGTCACTTCAATATTTCCTTGAGAGGATCCGTTTCAGGGTTATCTCAGGGCCGTAGGGTTTATTATTATTATTTTTGTTTATAGCTGGTCTTCATGATGACGTCCATGCTTGAATTAAAACAGATCAACTTGCAACATAGCAAGTCAGCTTCCTATGAGTTGAGGGAACTGCTTGCTAGATCGCATACAGATTTTTGTCTAATCCAGGAACCGTATCTTATTGATGGTGCGGTTTCTGGTTTGAACTCAAAGCTTGGCAGGATCTTCTATAAGTCCGCTGTCCTTAAAACTAGAGCGTGCATTTATATTTCTAATGCTATTGATGCCACTCTAATTAATGAATGTAGCACTGCTGATCACTCTCGTGTGTGTTGACTCACGTTTCAAACTTGTCATTGCATCAGCATATCTACCCTATGATTCCACCTCAAACCCTCCTTCAGAGGAAATGGTGAATCTTATAAGGTGGTGTAGGGTCAACAAACTTCCTCTTGTGATTGGTTGTGATGCTAACGCTCACCATACCATTTGGGGCAGTTCCAATACTAATATTAGAGGATCCTCACTGTTCAATTACATTTACTCCTCTGAGTTAAAGGTTCTCAATGTTGGGTGTGTGCCAACGTTTGTCAACTCGGTCAATCACAAGTGCTTCTACCAATTTTAATATTGACCAAACCATTATTAAATTCATCGATTCCATGCTTAAGTCTCGGATAATTGAGATGGAGCTGGATGGCTCAGCAGTATCCGTCAAAGTAGCCAAGGGCTGCCCGCAAGGAGGGGTTCTCTCACCCTTGCTGTGGCTCATGGTTATCGATGAACTACTTGTTAAATTGCAGCGATCTGGGTTTTTCGTGCAAAGCTACGCGGATGATCTTGTTTTGACAGTTTCTGGTAAACACCTGAACGTCTTATCTGATCTGACGCAGAACGCCCTTAATATGGTAGAAGCTTGGTGTCTTGAAAAGGGGCTGTACGTCAACCCCTCAAAGACTGATCTGGTCCTCTTTACGAGGCGCAGAGACATTGCTAACTTGTCTGTTCCCACTCTCTTTGGTAGAGCGATTACAAGGACAGAGCAAGTTAAACACCTAGGTGTCATTCTAGATGGTAAACTCTCCTGGAAGTTTCACCTTGATTATAAGCTGCAAAAGGCCATTGCTATTTTTTGGCAATGCAGAAGGGCCATTGGCAATTCTTGGGGTCTGACCCCCAAAATGATGTCTTTCATCTATAAATCACTGGTTTTAGCCTTACTGTCGTATGCTTCAGTTGTTTGGTGGCCGGTTGTGGAACTGACGTCTTCGGTAGCAAGACTGGATGGATTGCAGAGGACAGCCTGTAGGGCTATAACCGGGGCTATGTCATCTGCTCCACTTCTTGCCATGGAGTCTATTCTACATATGCCCGAATTGCAGTCCCACATTCTGAGTACAGCGTGTGCTGCTGCTTATCGACTAAAGTGCATTGGGGCATGGAATGTGTTCGGGACTTGTACGGGGCATAGACAGATTCTCAATAAGTATAAATCACTTATTCCTGAGCTGGAAATGGTGAATGACAGGCTTTTGCCTCATTCTCCGTAGTTTTTCCTGCGAGAGAATGGTGGCTATCTCACGATTTCTCTAGACAGTTGTCGGAGTCGATAGTTTTTTTTGCGGATGGCTCTCGTTCGGAAGTCAGTGCAGGGTTTGGATTTTACTGTCCTCAATATGAGCTAAGATGCACGGGTAGTCTGAGAAAACACTGCACGGTTTTTCAAGCTGAATTAATTGCACTTACCCATTGTGCGATTGAAGCGTTGAAATTTAACGTTTTAGGGAGGGATATTACTATCTGCTCAGATAGTAAAGCCGCGCTTAATACCCTCATTAATCCTTTGACTAGGTCCAAACTAGTCAAAGATTGCAAGCACTACATTAATCTCCTTTGCTCTAAAACGAGAGTAAAGATAATGTGGGTGCTTGCTCATTGTGGCGTTAAGGGAAATGAGGTTGCTGACTTGCTAGCGAAAGCTGGCTCGCGTAGTAATTTTGTTGGCCCCGAACCAGCAATTCCTCTATCCTTCAACGGTGGCAAAGACGCTATTAAGAAGTTCGCTCTACTTGAGCTGGGACGGAAGTGGCGTTCTACTCCTAGTTGTCGAAAGGCAAAACATTTCATTATTGAACCCATTGTGAGGTTCACTAATTATGCATTATCCCTAAAAAAGAACCAACTCAGAATTCTGGTCGCACTTATAACCGGCCATGGACGTTTCAAGGTTCATCTTCAACGCATGGGACTAGCACAGGACGCTCTTTGTGACGACTGCCTAGAGGATGTGGACGACTGCTTACACTACCTCTGCAGCTGTCCCGCCTTTGTCGGAGCTAGATCCCAAGTGTTCTCTTCCGGATCTTTGAACGTAGATCAGCTAGTATCCATTCCTTGGTTCAAACTTTTACAGTTTGCTAAGATTGCAGTACGCTCTTGCGAATTAGGATAGATCCTCTTGGTTTGCACCATGGGCCCATTGTGGCATTGAGTGCGGGACCTTAGTAGGTTCCAACCGTTTTAATAAAAAAATAAATAAAATATACGTTTCAATTTGTTGTAGTTGGAGCTTCCGTAGTTATTGTCATACATTTTATCGCTCTTTCTTCTAACTCCTCTGGTTTATGCGTATTTCTTCGCTTAATAGGGTTGTTTGCCTTTCGCACCTAGTTAGCTTTTGGCGACGTAAATCTGGACCTTTACAATTTATTTTTTATGAGTGCTAATGGTGTCGTACCACGTGATGATATATCCGCTATCACATAGTTTACGTGGTGCCATCTTGCGGCTGGTATAGCATAATTTTTACTGCCGAAATACTGTTTGCCATATACGAACGGTTTAAATTTGTTTGGTTCCCCTGTGATTCAACATAGTGCAATGGTCGAACATGCCCACGGATATATTTGGAGGTTGCTGATGTTGTGTGTGTTTAAGTAATTTTGCCAATAGTAGAGTTGAATTAAGCTCCAATCGAGTAACGGATAGCTTTATTTTGTTTGTTGCGACTCTTGTCTTCGAGGTTAATAATTGTGTTGTTACTATCACTTCCATATTTTTTGTTCGACAATATATTGTAGCTGCATATGCGTATTCTGAAGCAGCAGCGAATCCGTGAAGCTCCGTTTCAAGTTCGTCTGTTGATTTACCCACTTCTGGATTGTTATGTTATTGATTTCGCTCAACTCTTTCTTGTATTTTACCCACTCTATGCTTATGTTTTCTGGCAAGAGCTTATACCAAGCTATTCCTAATGTCCATACTTCTTGCATCATGATTTTGGCTGTGATTGTTATTGGGGAAAGCCATTCAATGGGGTCAAAGAGCTTAAATAAGTCGGATAACAGTGAGCGTTTGGTTGGCTATTTGTGTGGTAGTTGTAATGTTTCTAAAAAATCTGTCAACATGATGCTTGCTCCTATTGGATAATCATTATCTCTTTCGGTAGCTAGTTCTTTTAAGGCTCTTATGGCTAAACAACTGCAGGCGACTGTTGTTCCGTATGTCACCGTTTATAACTAGTATGCCTCCATTGGCTTGGAGAGGCTGCTTCACCAAAGTATTCGTTGATAGTTCTGGTCTTGTTTGTTAATCCATGTTTGGCCATACATCTTTTTCTATATCTACTGAATCTTTTTGTAATTTTGGACCATTCATCATGCAATCGTTTAGTGATACTCCGGTTGTTGTTTTAGATGATGCATCAAACACTACTCTTAGCTTTGTGGTGGTGTTGTCGTTCTTGATTATGCCCTGATGAGGTATATAATAGATATTAGTATCAGTCTGGCAGCTGGTTTTTTTTCCTGAATTTCCCTAGTTCGGCTTGGTTATCTATAAATGTATTCTTACTATGTATCTGCCGTTTGGGCCTTGTTCTACATTCGACCAAAAATGTTTTTCTATCATGATTTCTTCGTCAGTGGTATCCCTCTCTTCAGGTACATTGAGTCGTTTTCTACCAGTAATCTCAGCTGATCTTTTATACTTTTAGTTGCAACCATCCTTGTTTTGTGCTGATTTCCTGTGTTGTTCCTACTGCAATATAATCCAACCGAATTATGTTTATTGTGCCATTGGCTCTAGTTGACCTCCCTTGATAATTTTTTTGATCGTGCAGCTGCTCGTGGCAGAGTCCACCTCGGGTAATTGTTGGTCTAGTTTGCCGAATATCAATGGTTTCATATTCATTTGGAAATCCCATCAAATGTTGGCGATAGTTTTAGAATAATGGTTTGTCTACAAGTGCCTATCTTTTTTCCACCTACTCCTGAGATGGTAACGTTCTCTTTTTTAAAGTTGAATAAATTTGCGGCCTTCAAGGATGTTAATGTGGACTGAAATTCTTTATCAATAAGAGCTCTTAGTGTGAAAAAATCGCCTGTGCTAGTTGCGGCTCTGAATAATAAAGTTGGTAGTAAAACTTGTCCTTACTATTGCTGATCACGAATGTTTTGGTGGCTTTGGCACTACTTTCAGTGGTAGTTGATGCTGCATTATTGCAGTGCAGAAGTATGTGGCGTCCCCCTTTACACACGACACATGTTCCTGCCTGGCAGTTTTCCTTGATGCTGGGTTAAAAATGATATGCACAAGTTGGCTGAGCTGACAAACCTTGCTCGATCTATAATATTGACTTCTTTTTTAAAGAGGAACCAGCGGTTCCCTTATCATTCAACTATGTAAGAAAAACCTAAGATTTCAGTGGCTTGAGACAATTAGCTATTTAACTTCATTAAGTGTCCAATTTGAGGTCAACAAAGTATTTTATCTTCAATTAAGAACCAGTTAAGAATCTTGGTAGCGATTGTTACGGGACATTGTTATTTTAAAGATAATCTAGATCTTATGTGCTTAGCTAATGATATTATTTGTGAAGACTGCCTTGAGGAGGATGTTGACTGCCTTCACTTTGTAAGCAGTTGTCCAGCTCTCAGTTCTATTCGGTTTTAGGTATTCAACTTAAGGTTTTTAAATTTACCTCAGGTGTACTCCCTGCCTTGGTCTAAACTTGTTTAGTTTGGGAAGGAAGCAGGGTCCGTTTGCGAATTGCGGAATGATGATTTTGGTATTGATGATCCATTGGGTTTAAAATCAGGCGGCACACATTCAATTTGCGCAATTTATTATTCGAATACTATTATTCCACAACATCATCAGTCATCATTAAACAATATTTTAGTAGCAGGATTTATAAAAGCCTGCGATTTGGTCAATTTGGTAATCGTTTGTCGCTTAACCCATTATCAAATAACATAAAAGAATTGAAATAGATAACAATGCCACATAATATTCACGTTGAGATTTACAACTTAAAATTTAAATTAGGGCAAATTTTAGGGGATAAGCTAGTCCTCTTGAAAAAAAAACATGGAATTTTTAATTAAATCAAATGTACATGAAGAATCAATCTATAGCAATTACCACAGACGTTTTTTTGGGCTTCTATGATCTAAACCCGCTAAACTTTATATCCATAACTTGCATATTATATTGAAAGCGCGCGCCCAACCCCCAAATTATCCATATAAATTATATAATTTTCAATTTCTCACAGCAATGTCTTATATAAGACGCGCGACGTGTTATCGAAAATGATGGAAAAATGTCATCGTAAATAATATTTAAACGCGCGTTGGCACAAAGTTTATTCAACATATAACGACACATATATACGTATACATAACAAGAGGACGACAACGAAAACACTTTGGTTAAATTACAATCTTGATAAAATATATTTATTTTTTTTTATAATAAAGTGAATAATAATCATAAAAGAATATTTTTTGTTCGTGGTTTCTTCACAATTTGGTTTGGATGGTTTTTTGTGTTTGTTTTTTTTTTTTTTTTTATCTTAAATGATTGCAGATCACTTGCGAGTTATACGCATAAATCTTATCGTAAATATTTTTTACGATCAAAATAAATTAATTTAATTTTTATTTTTATTAATTAAATATTCAAGTTTCCTTGTTGTTATTAGTGGTGGTGGTTTGTTATTCTCTATATACGCGATAATATTTATTAAAGGCATAATTAATGTTTTCTACTTTAAAATTCAGATCATTTTCCATCTTCTTTAAGTTAACTAAATAATATATGTTTGTATATGTACGCATCTGTATGTACAATATACACGCACTATGTTTAAATTAAATTGATGGGAAGATTTTATTTAATTTTTGGTCCGTTCGATGGGTAGGTACAGACGTATATAATTATCTTGAAAGTATTTTATTTACTTATGCTACTTAACTTATATGTTGGATGTTAAATTTTGTCAACGAATTTTGTTTTTATTAATTAATAAGACCCAGTTGATTTGATTAAAAATAATTAATTTTTTGTATCTTCGCGGTTATAATTTTTGAAGTGAAAGCGCTGTAATATTTTTTAATTGTTTGTCTTGAATTGTGTGGGAATTTTGACACATCACTCCTGTGTTCGCTTCACATCAAGCCGGATTGAAAAAGATGAATCGTCATTGGATACTTAGAGTGGTATATGACATCCTGACCTAACAACAATGTTTATCACAAAATCAACAATTGCCAATTTAAAGACTCAAACTTCTAACATTCAAGACAGCATCAGCCAAATGTTTGGCTACAAAAATACGTTGGTGAAGTTTACCCTAAGTGTGTAACAAAAACAACAAACAATTGTACGTATATGTGTTATTGTGAGAGTGTTCCTAATTAAGTGGGAAATATACTTGCCATTCGACATAGTAAAGTAGAAATCGGTATATCAAACTTTTTCCTCATCAGCGGCCACTTTAGTAAACGATGGTTTAATAGAGTTGGGTATATTTAGGCTTGGGCATATTTGAAAACAAGTGGCATAAAAATTGATATCGAATTTTCCTTAATTTCCCTGCTGTTTCTGATCAGCGTGTTAGAATTTTAAAAAAGTGTTTTAATAAACGAACTTAGGGCACAGTTAGGACAAACTTTACTTTATTCATTTAAAGCCACTGCTAAATATTTAGTAATATTCATCATAATGCTCGCTGTTACGTTTTGGGTTAATACTCCGAGCAAGTGGCCGAGTGTGAGTTCCCTACTGTTGCAATATGGCCTTCTTTAATGTTTGGTTGTTCTGTCAATAGTTTGGTCGTTTCTGGAGTCGTGACAAATACTCGGGGCTTCATGATTTCCTAAATTGTTGGGTTATTTTATTTTTCAGGTTCCATCTTGTGACTATATCTTTAAGTTTTAGTTACCCCTCCGGATCCTTGGGCTATATTGATTTGACTCCTTCTTCCAATAAGCCGCCAAAATAGAAACTTTCCAAGGAAATGAAGTGACACTTAGTTCCTCACTCGGTATATAAGTTTAGTATAGCTCCTTCCTTTTGTTGTTTTTTCGTTAGTAGTTTGCTGGCTCCTACAAAATTCGACTGCCACTTTTAATTGCACTGCTTTGCGCACCATGCATTTTGTTATATCTTTCTTTGTACAATGTCAAGAGACCCAGCGTAATCTAATGGACTATTTATCATGTAACAAATAGAGTTTTGGCGTGGTCATGTAATGTTTAATGGTATGCCTCCCTAATAACTAGGCTTGGCACTTGGTGCCATCTGGGTGGTATTTAATATTTTTTTTACAGCTTGACGAACTATGACGAATCGTTCCACTAAAATGTGTGATTCAACTTTTAGATGGTGTTTATGCGCAATCGGCTTGATTCTCACTAGATGTTCCATGATGCTATTGACTGTAGGATTTGTACTGCGGATTCAAGTTTGGTTATCTTATTGGCAATAAATTCCTTATGGTTTTCCTTTAACAGACAACCCCATCCCCCATCAGTTCAGAAGTAGTTTAATTCTAAGGCTTTTCTTACTTGGATTAGTTATAGCATTAACAGTAGTTTGGTCGCATTTAATTACAATCTTGCATTCATTTTTGTGAATTCATTAATCAGCTCAATTCCTATCTTTTTTGTGTAATTCCCCCACCGATTAAACCTGCGTTTGATCTATTTAACAGTCGCCCGAATACACCAAAAGAAATACCAATGAAAGCTAGCAAGTGAAAAACATTGCTTGAAATCGAAGAATGAAGGTAATGTAATGTAATGCCCGCTTTCCAAAATTTCATTTTTTTATACTTATTTGAATGTTAGTAAATGTTAAATTATATATTTTGAGTGGATTTTTTAAGTGAAATTCAAGGTAAAATTGTACTATGGAGTTGAGTTAAATTTAAAACCGTTTTACAGACTTTTTAACGTATACTTGATTTTGGGTATAGACGTCGAATTATATATTTTGAGTGAATTTACTTAATTTTGAGTGAATACTAGTATGATTAAGAGCTAATACAATACAAGTGACAATAAGGTAACATTTTCAACTAGATTTGAACAAAACTTATTAAGTACATTTTAAATATTAATTGTGTTTGAATTCAAACATTGATAAAAAAAAAAAATTTTGTTGTATATTTGATTGTGGTTGAGTAGACTTTGAGTTATATATTTTGAGCGGAACTTTTTAAGTACAATTCGTACCTTGACGATTTTAAACGTGTTTATAGATTATTTGAGTGGAATTTAAATTATAAATATTTACTCGTATTTGAGTTTGCATATAGACTTCGAAGTATAACGAGAGAAGTAGAACGAAATTTATAGTTAAAATTTAACGAGTGAATATAAATTAATATGTTCAAAAAAATTTGGGTCAATTTTTTTAAGTTAAACTCGTTAAGTAGATTTGTTACGCAATCTTAATTCATTTAAGCAAAATTTGAAATTTGGTTTTAATTTCAGCAAAGAATTGAATTTGACTATATACTTTGATTTCTATGGCAGTGTAGTCAATGTCTCTATAAAATTTCGAACAGTTATCCCCTCAATGTGGCTTTTCTTCGATGACCTGCTCACAACCATCAAGCCAACCAAGGTAAGTAATAATTATTTCAACATTCGGGAAGGAAAAGATTAAGAACATTTGATGTTTTCAGGTAATTGGCCACAATTTCCAGATCTTATCACTTGAATTAATGTAGTGTAACCGTGCGGTTAAAACCAGAGATTGGTTTATCTTTGTATAATACTGGACCGTAAACCGAATGGTATTATGCCAATGGGCTCGTGAGCAATTACGATTCAACAGAATTTTTTTTACATACTGCAGTATTTGATTGTCAAATCTAGTTTTACAATAGGTAAATCGGCTTTACATGCATTCTTGATTAGAAGTAAATTGTTGGTTGGATTACAACAAGTTGAAAAACCATTCTTTGAAACCATTCTTAACTGCGTTAATATTTGGTGGGGGATTATAGATGACAAATTGGTTTGATCTATTCTATTGTCGCATCGACAATCCGTAGACAACATAGACAATATCGACGCGGTGTTATTTGCAATGTACGAAGAGACATTCCCAGTCCCAGACTAATAATTTTTTTTGAAAATTTGTTATCGGAGGCAAACCCTATGTTATAAAATAACACGAACAGATTTGGAAAGCATGGTTTACCTTCTTCCCGAGTAATATAATCCCTTTATGGCGAAATCTCGGACGTTTCTGTTATTTGGCACAGTAATGGTTTACAATTTGTTTTATTTTAGTAAGGTAATTAGTACAAACTACACGGTCATAAAATTTTACCCAAATGACTGCACAGGATTTCGAGGAATGTATCTTTGTGAAGGAGGGGCGGTACATGCCTATATATGTAACATTTCTCCATTTTACAAGAAGCAGTCAGAAAAAAGTGAGGGCCAACTTAACTTTCTTTAACACACTACCAACGAGCACTCCAGTTGTAAGGTACATATATAGAAACAATTATACGGCTTTAAATATATGAATCAAAACGGTGAGTTCAAAATAATGCAGATATCCTTCTATAATTAATTTCGATAAGTGGATCCGAAATCTTTGGTTTTATCCTCAGTCGAGGTTCAACAAGAAAATGCAGGCCCGGTAGACCCTCGAACAAACCAACGGTTGCACGAGCATTTAAATTACCATACAAAGTTTTTCATTTTCATTTCATTTCATTTGAGGTGTCGCTTTGACACGAAGAAAATGTTCCCAGGTGGTTGTGCCATATCTAACGCGGACTTACAATTCTTAAAATATTACTACTATATCGGTATGCTTAGCGGGGTTACCCTGTTACCGTCCCTGCCATCGAGGAGGCGCATACTCGTCTACAATTTACTAGGTTTAAAAATGTTCTTAAGATAAAAATCTTGTGTACTAATTCTTTTATCTACTTACCACTCAAGACGGTATCACAAACTTTCTTGAAAGAGTTGAGGTTGTTTGGCAGCATTAAAGTTAGTTCACTTGCTGGCCTCTCAACTCTTGAGTTTGTTTTAAGTTCTTCTTGAGCTAGATCACAGTCATAGAGGATGTGTTATATGGTATCCTCGTCCTATCCACATTCACAGGTACTTCAGTCCGCTAGAGTCAGTCGGTGCATATAGGAGGCCAATCTTCCAAGTCCCGTTAACATTTGGGGAAACCATACGCTTACAGGAATCTTTGTCTCTAATATCGCTTCAATGTTTGGCAGATAACTATATGTTATTCTGCCATCCATTGAGTGCGATCATCTATCTTGCCATATTGATACAGTCGATTTTCTCGTTCGCCCAAGCTCACGTCTGGTGTTTTCTTTATCTTGTAGTTGGCAATCTTCTCATTTAAGACTATATCATTATAGGAATAATGACGGCCAAGACAGAAACGGCGTCAGTTGGCACTGTTCTGTATGCCTTAGTAATTCCGATTAAGGTACTTCTTTGGGTACTAACTAGTGTACACCGATGGTGACATAGTTAATTCTGTCTGCCCATGCCGCACACGCGACACCACAAGACCCAAATTTATTATTGACAAAGTACGTTGCATGAGACCCCAGTTTTCTTTAGCAACTCGTTTCAGCACAGCGAAATCCTTCTCAACCTTCGACATGTTAAGTTACTCCAAGTTGTTCATCGAAGTCAGCTCCCAGCCATTTAACCGTTTTCACCATCTTAATTCTTTGGCTATTTATGGAAACTAATGGTGGTCTCCTAATGTCCAGTGAACCGTTAAGTTGAATCATAACTATCTTTGTAGCGGATAGCTCCATTTTGTAACTTTTGCACCAGTCTACCATCCTATCTATGGCTAATTGCAGTTTTTCTTGAATACCTTGTCTTGAATTCCCAGCAAAGAGCATTACCTTATTGTCCGCGAATGCTACTTCTTGGACTTCTTGGTTCATGCTTCTGCTGAATACAATATTCCAAAGGTGTGGACCAAGGATCGAGCCTGGCGAACATCCTTTATTGACAATTATTATTAAAGTTGGCTGGAATTTAAGCATGTTGTTGAAAATATTATAGAGATTGCATGGGCAATTAATTGAATCTTTTCATATCCGACATTATGCTGGGCCACCAATGGTTATCGAACACGCCAGATAGGAAAACTTCAAGATTGTACTTTTGGTCCGATTCTTTGACCATATTGATCATTGCATCCTCTGTGGACCTATTTTCTCTAAATGCAAAGTGTTTGTCACTATAGGTGTCACTTTTTTTCGAATATGTCCATTAACCTGACAACAATTAATTTTTCAAATAATTTACCTAGGACAGGCAACAGCATGACAGGTCTATAGAATTTGCGATCGGTTGGACACCTATCTCCGGTTTTCGTAATGATAACTAATTTACCATTTTTCCAAGCTTTAATAAAAATACTCCTTTGGTAAGACACGTATTCATAAAGTAGTTGATACAGGGCTATATAATATTGCCTGTGCTAAATTTATAGACAAAGCCTCGGTTCAGCATATCCATGCTCCGTTATGAACTCGTTTAGGCTCATTTGGCTTTATTCTCTAATATTCTTGAAGTACGCCTTGCGGTGTGCCTCACATAGTTAAGCCTTTTGCTTTCCCAAGAATCGGGATTTTTAATTTTTTCATATAGGTCAGGAGACCACCAGGACAATTTTGACTTGCGAGCACGTTTACGTGGAATATTAGCGCTACAAACTTTGATGATTGAACTTGTTATTGTTTGTTCAACTCGATCGATATTGCTTTCGATCGAAACCTTCAGGCCTTTTGCCAGGCTTTGCCATATGCTACTTAGCTGGCTGTAGAAACCCTCCCAATTGGCATCATTATGTGCGTTCTCCGAGCCCAAGATCGAGGCAATTACTCTGTGATCACTTGATGTCCAATTTTTACTTAAAATTTTTCTTACCAGACCGCCCGTCATGAGAGTGAGATCAATATTTGACTCTCCATTGTGGGAATAAGTATATGGACTTGGCTGCCCTTCTTCGTTTATAACGAATAGGTTAAGTCTCCACTCTCGTTTGCGTCCTTATTGTGCCAAAGTTTAGACTATGCATTGAAGTCGCCAGTAATGATAATAGGATGATCTTTTATAGACAATCCATGATTTGGTCGAGTTTATTAACATATTCCACTGGATCGTCTGAATATTGGAAATAAATACTGACCAAGTAAACCTATATTAGATCTCACCTCGACACACACACAGTGTGAGTCGCAGTACTGTGAAATTTTAAGAACCTCAAGATCGTTATTGAGTATGCCAATTGCTGGTTTAGTGTTTTCGTTGTTTCCACTGATTATCCTTGTGAACGTGGTCAATCCCCCTATGACTGCTTTAACCGCGTAAGGTACCTGCTAGAATATATATCGATTGCTTCTTTTTCAGTAGATTGTCTAATCTCGAACCCATATGCTTTAGCATTTTGAATATTCAGTTGGGCGATCTTCAATCGACAACTATTTTTATTTTTAACTATCATATAGACAGTTCGCTTCATCATTAGGTTCAAAGTCATTTTGTATGAGGTTCAAACTTTACTACGTGACGAATGGTCAAAAGCCCTGTTTGCCTTACGGCAAGAAGCGCCTTTAGCGTCTTCACTCTTTTTTGTGCATGAGTTTTGGTCATGCCCATTGTCGCCGCAGTGACCACAAATGAGGTATTGTTCCTTACAGTACTTGGCAATGTGTCCAAATATCTGGCATTTGAGGACCCAGCCTAGGTAAACACGATGGTTTTTTATGAGGATATTCCTCGCAGCTGGTGACACTTCTATTACCTAATGGACTGATTTGGCCTCTTTTGATCCAGTCATGAAACTTCGTTTCAAGCCCCCGGTTTTTATTGATTCAGAGCTACATTGTTTTACTAAGGCTTCTTTGATTGCCTCAATTTGCATTCGATAGCTCCTTATTGGCTAGGAAGAAATCCAGATCTTCCTTTCATCCTGTTTCGATTAGAACGCCATCCTTGATGTTGGTGACCTTTCTAACCGAAACGTTAGCCACTGCCGGGTTTATTATTTCCCGCAATTTGTTTTTGACCTCCTCACTATTAGTGAAGCAGGTTTCCCTACCCGCCATGGCTTTTACTGTAACAACCTTTGATGGTTACCACTGGGTGTTTCTTTTTACTCCCGTTAAAAGGACGGGGACCTGAGGTACCGCATTTTTCAAAGTCTGCGCGTACGAGACCATTTTCTCCGTTTTGATTGCTTCTACTATCTCGAATTTTTCGAGAAGTCGGCTATTAATGCCAGCAATTTTAAGTCTCATCAAATGGCCTGCGTCTACAATGGCGCTTAGGCAATCCATAAGATTTGTCCTTTCCCCATTGTTAATCTTGGAGATCTGCTTTATCTCCGGTTTAATGTTTTAATAGCCTCCGTTAGTGCACCGACCGAGTCAGCGACTACAGGCTGTGTGGTGGGCTGCCGACACCCATCCTCCACAGCCTCGTTGTCATCAGTTCGAGCACGTTTGCTGTGGCCCGAAACTGATGCAACAGTTGATCTATCCATCGCCATTTCCTCCCACCACCCTATCTACACTGAGTTCGTCAGTCGTATAAGTATCAATAGTGTCTAGTATACATAGTATATTGCCATTGTCATTGTTGTTGTTGGACGTTTTTTCGCTTTAGAATGGCACCCAGGCTGTGCCTATATCCAATTCTAAGCCGTCGTGCTATATCTGTGTGTCAGTACTGTTTGGTATGCTTAGCCAGGTACTAGACCTGTCGCGTGGAGGCGCATACTTTTCTACTTTAGCTTATGTTTGATTAAAAATTACTAGGATATAGTATATCCAGCGTCAGTCGTTAAAATACTTAGTATAAGCTTCATTCCGCTTTGGGTTCCGTAGGCCAAAGACTGATTCAATTATTTAAAATCTTTAGGTTTGCACCTAGTGTTAGTTTTTTAAAACCCTTATATCTAAAATAAAATCTTTAGGTTTACACCTAGTGTCATTACTTTTAAAAACTCCTTATAACTAAGATAAAATTGTTAGTACCTTAAAAATGAATCATCGATCTTTAGCCTACCTCCCACAAAGCACAGTATCACAGAATCTTTTGAGATGTGCGATATTAGTAGGCATCATCAGCACTAGCTTACTAGCCGGCCAATCTGCGTTAATTGCGTCTATCATGTGTTCTCTAGCTTCAGTGGCCAGAGCGCTGTCGTAAAGAATGTGGTCAACTGTCTCAGCAGCTTGTCCACATTCACACATGTTGGAGTCCTCCAGATTAAGTCTAAACATATAATCTGCGAACTTTCCATGACCGGCTAGCATTTGCGCAAAAGAGGCGCTTATGGATAGGCGCATCTCTAATCTACCTTCAATACTCGGTAAGTAACTGAAGGTAGTTCTGCCCTTTTCTGAGTGCCTCCATCTGTCATGCCAGATTTTTATAGATTCTTTACGAATTCCTTTTTTAAGGGATGTCTTATTTGAAAGGTCACCTAATATGCCTTGCCACTGGATGTTGCCATAAGTGAACTCTTGATTTTTCCTTAATTTGTACTTAATTAGCCTTTCGTTAAGCACTATGTCCATGGGAATAACGCCGGCCATTACAGCCACGGCATCCGCCGAAACCGTACGGTATGCTTTCGTTATCCCAAGAAGAATTAACCTTTGAGCACTTAAAATAGTCCTGTGATGGTGACAGTTCATCCTGTCAGCCCATAGCGCACAAGCGTAAGTCATGGTCGCAACCACTAGGCCTTCTATATTGTTGCGAGTGTGCCTTGTTTCAGGCCCCACGTCTCTTTAGCAACCCTTCTTAGTGCGTAGAAAACTTTTTTGCTATTTTCTGCCACCCTCTTAACGTGCGAGTAGTGACGCCCAGTCTTTCATCGAAGTCAACTCCCAACCATTTTACAGAATTCACCATTTGTATTCTTTCGGTTCCGACATACACTAGGAGTGGTCTCCTTATGTCGAGTGAACCTTTCAATTGGATCATCACTGTTTTGGTGGAAGATAACTCCATCTTATTTGTATCACACCACTTTACCATTCTGTCAATGCCGCGCTGAGCAGCCTCCTGAATTGCCTGTCTTGAATTTCCAGTAAAGATCATAACTTTATCATCCGCGAACGCTACTTCTTGGATCTCGTCATGCATGCTACTGTTGAACACTAGATTCCAGAGATGCGGACCCAAAATAGAGCCCTGTGGACAACCTTTGTTTACACTCTTAGAGAGTGTGCCATGGTTAGATATTACAGTTGCGGTTCTATCAGAGAAGTAGCTGTACAACAAGGAGTAAAGAGTCGCTGGGCAACTCATTTGCTTCAGCTCACTCATTATACTTGGCCACCACAGATTATCAAAAGCACCAGATACGTCTAGGAATACACCTAAGGCGTACTTGTTGCTCGATCCTTTAACTATGTTGACCATCTCAACCATAGCGTCCTCTGTGGATCGTTCTCTTCTGAAACCGAACTGCTTCTCACTATATCTTCCGCTACTCTGAAAGATGTCCATCAACCTGCCAGTAACCAATTTCTCAAGTAATTTACCTAAGACTGGCAGCAACATGATCGGTCTATAAGCTTTAGGGTCGGTCGGATCTCGATCGCCGCCCTTCCTTATAATTATGACTTTACCATTTTTCCAAGCTCTATAGGAAAAACTCCTTTATTCAGACAAGCATTCATGAGGTCGGTAATGCTAGGTCCTATAATAGGCCACTCTCTTTGTACCACCTCGACCTCGACATTGTCAAGGCCGGATGCTTTACCTCTTTTCATTGACATGATGGTGGAGGTGGTTTCATCATTGCTGAAGGAAACCTCCTCACCACCGGTTGGTGTGATTAGACTATCAGCACGAATCACCCTTTGATCAGTTGTGTCACTTTCCACACTGTCATCGGGTAGCAAAACATTCAGCAGATGTTGGGTAGTGTCCTCCCAACATGTAGTTGTTTGGCCACCACTGCTAATTAGAGTACTAAGTACCTCTGGAGTTTTAAGTTTTCCAGCACTATATTTGTATACGAAACCCCATGGTTCTGCGTTACCATGTTCCGTAATGAATTTCTCCAAGCTTTTACGGCTTGTTTCATTTATGTCACGTATGTATTCATTACTATGTGCGGCGTAATTAAGCTATTTGCTCAGACGAATTTGCGGATTCGTTTCTCTTTGGTAAAACTTCCTTAGTTTGTGAACCGTTACTCTCTTATTTAATAGTTCAGGCGTCCACCAGGACAGTTTCACTTTGGCAGCACGTTTACGTGGTATGCTCTTGTTGCAGGCACTTATGAGTGAGGCCGTGATGTTATTCTCAACTCTATTTACATCTTCCTGAGATGAAATACTAAGTTTAGCTTTCTGATCTTGCCATATTTTCTCCAGTGTGCTATGGAATTTATCCCAATTTGCGTGTTTAAGAGAGTATCGTGGAATTTTATCAGCAGCTCTTACCTCATTATGTAAGGCTGATTTGTTCAATTTAAATGAAATGGCTCTGTGATCACTGGAAGTCCAGTTTTCTGTAACTGACCAATTAGAGACTCTTCTCAACAGTCCCCCCGTGACTAAGGTTAAGTCAATATTCGATTCCCCATTGTGCATATATGTACTTGGCTGTCCTACTACATTTAGCAAGTAGAGGCCACTTCTTGTCAGAAACTCTTCAACGATAGAACCTTTATCATTGGTTTTCCTGTCATGCCAAAGTTTAGACCTGGCATTAAAGTCACCAGCTATAATTACTGGATGGTTCTTTAGACCATCCAGAATTCTTTCTAGCATTTGTACGTATATGACTGGTTCGTCAGAATATTGGAAGTAGATGCTAACTAGATAAAAATTACCTATCGCCGATCTTACTTCAATACAGACACAATGTGTGTTACAAAACTGTGAGATTTTGAGAACTTCTAGATCATTGTTAAAGATGCCTATAGCTGATTTGATATTATTGTCAGCACCGGTAATGATCCTTGCGGAGGTTGCCATACCAACTATTTTACCCTTTGTCGCATGTGGTTCCTGCATACAGAGGATGTCTATATTTTCATGCTGAATGCATTGCCTGATTTCGTGTCCGACAATTTTTGCATTCTGCATGTTTATTTGGACAATCCTAAGATTGGAAGTATCGGTCTTATTACTTCTCATATGCGGTTTTTCTCATTGTTAGGTCCAAGGCTAGTTTATATGCTGTGCACACTTTACTAACCACTCACTAGTGGTCAAAAGCTTTGTTTGCCTTTTTACAGGGAAAACACTTTGCTCTCTCCGTCAATTTTGAGCAGACCTTCTGGTCGTAACCAGACTCACTACAGTGTCCGCATATTTCTATCTTCTTTACAATATCTTGCGATATGTCCGAAGAGATGGCATTTATAGCACCTTGTGACCCTAACAAAGTCCGCTACTCTGCATGCAGACCACCCTATAAATAGTCTGTGCTTCTTTAACAAAGAGTTCCTAGTGGCTGGAGAAACCTCGATCACCCAATTTACGAAGTTTCCTTCTTTTGGCCCGGTTTTGAAACTACGTTTCACATCTATAACCTCTACGCCTATTTCATTTTGCTTTACAATCGACTCCTTAATTTCCTCGATTGAAG
The DNA here is from genome assembly GCA_951394425.1 of Tipula unca. Classification (NCBI taxonomy): domain Eukaryota; kingdom Metazoa; phylum Arthropoda; class Insecta; order Diptera; family Tipulidae; genus Tipula; species Tipula unca. Next base: position 168,674,585 of record OX596381.1, on the reverse strand, counting down.
CACTTCTTTCTACGTCGTATATTATTATTCTGGGCAGCTTTTCTCTGGTACCGAAGCCACCAGACCCGCCTCTGACAATTCCTTATTCTTAATGAAGAAATCAAGTCCTTCATTACTTGCTGTCTCGATTAGAATACCCTTATCACGGATATTGCTAACCTTTTTGACAGCAATTTTTGAAACTACGCGCTTAATCAGCTCACGTAGTTTGCTCTTAACCTCTTCACTGTTTGCAAAATAAAATTCCTTTCCCACACTTGGTTTGACAATGACAACCCTAGAGGGTTGCCACTTCGGCTTAACCGATCTCTGTTTGGTAGCAGATGCCGGATCAGATGTACAAGCTTTAAGTGCCTGAGCATACGACTGCTTATCTGCAGTCACGTTCTTTTGTGCAGATAGCACGTTGACTATCTCACATCTTTCTAGTAGTCGGCTTTTAAGACCTACTACTTCAAGACACATATTGCGGCTTGCGTCTCTTATATCACTAAGACAATCTTGCAGCTTAGTTCTTTCAGCCACAGTGACCTTAGAGATGGATTTAATCTCCATCTCCAGTGTTTTGACTGCTGCTGACAACCTCTCCATGATGTCAGCATTGTTCTCTACCTGACTAGATGAGTCGTCCGTATACTATCAGTACGCAGTCTCTTTTGCCGCGCCATTCTCGGCGTCGACACTTCACTTGACATCCCACCGTCCCAACTACGTGAGTACCTATATAAATAGGACACTTCTAATCTGCGTCTGCGTTTAGCCGTATAGTGGATTTTTATTACACCCTTTAGATGGGACCACCACTTCGTTGCCTCCCCTCAACCACGTAGAGGTACACAGTTCGGTTTTGCAGAATTAGTAATTCTTAATTTTGTTTTTTCGGTCTCAAACTTTCACAATGACAATTTCGACCTCGTTAAATTTTCCGTTTACAATATGTAGCGCTTTATAAAAATAAGTAGTGACAATACAAATACTTATCCCCGAGGGGTTACATACATAGTATATATCAGCAGTGTGGACATCTTTGTCTAAAATCGATTACTAAGCACTCGGTAAATTCATGTACAAACGCCGATTTTTGTGTATTCCGCCAACCTAATTTCACGCGGCTATAACAAGACGCCAACATTATGTATTATAATTAGATTCACCTTGTATTTGCACCTATTATACGAGTTTGTGTATCATATATGTAACTCAAATGTAATATTTTTTTTGATATGCCAAACGCAAATATTTTTTTTTAATTTTATTATAAAAACAATCAATTTGTCCAATTAAATTATATAAAATTAAGACTAAAAAAAAAAAAAGTCCAAACGCTTGCGGGTCTTTTCTTCAATGATCGTAGTATTGCGTGATTGAAAAGATCTTAATTCAAAACGTTTTTTTTTTTTTTATGTTTTTATTATTTTCGCTATTTTGCTCGTACTCAACAGCACTCTGCGCACACTAAATGCTACTGTAAGTATTGCTGTATATAATATACGATTTAATTAAGAAGAAATACAATTTCTTAGATCTATTATTTTCGAATTAAAATATTCATATACATATGTATGTATATATACATATATGCGCGGCAGGGATAAGACCTCTCTGTATAAAATATATATTAAATGATTGATAACAAACTTTATTAAAAGATAATTATAGATTACTACGTCTTCTTATATATACCTATAGTTATATATATATAAAGAATTAAGATTCCATAGAGTATATATAAGAAAAAAATAAAAATTTAAAGTTTAAGTGTTGATTTGTTACGGCCTTGAAGAATTTGATTAGTTTTTTTTTCCATATGTTAACTATATACGTATTCTGAGCAATTTGGATGAATTTAATTTGAATTTAATTGGGTTTGGCACACTTTTAACACACAGATTAAAGTGTTGATTGATTTGATATTTTGATTGAAAATCATGCAATAATTATTGTTAATACATCGTATATGACTCATTGTTTTGTTGTTTGTGGAATTTCTCATCAAGGTATCGCCCGCTCGCGTATATAATATATCGTTTTGTTATGCAATATAGCCATAATTTAAATTTAATGAGATTGGTATTTTTGCGCTCCTGTAGATATATATAAGAAACCAGAAGCTATATATATTATATATGTATACGATCATAATATACACATACACATACATAGATGTGCACATCATTAAATAAAATTAACAAGCCGCGCACGCTACCTAAGTATATACATATGTGCGCGCTTAATTAATTAAACGCGATTTAATTAGTTTCGTTCGATTTCCTGCGGATCATACAAAACATTAATTAAATTCATGTTTTAATCCCGGTGCAGTATACGAGTATGTATGTACGTATATATACCTACATAGTAACTGTACACCTTATAATTTTTTTTAATGATCTTGACTGTGATCCTCTTAATTTTTTTTATTTTTTTTATGATTTTCTTTTTAATTGAGTTCAAATTTTGTAAACGAGAATATATGGGTACGTATAAATAATGATCCAATCCATCGAAGGAGACGATATATACATATATGTATATACCTTATGGGTACATAAATTACATTTAACGTTATATACACAATATATAAAACAACTGTAATAATCTTCTTACCTACATATATCCGCGAGTAATATGTAAAAGTAATAAATTATTTTAATTAAAATTTGTCATTTTACTGTCGAATTTATTTTGCGGTGACATACAATTTATTTTGGTAACCGAAAATCCAATAAAATCACAACATAAATCAAATATATGAATATATTCGCGTCTTAATAAATTCACCAAGCGCACCATTGCGCTCGACTTATATATTAAAGAAAGAAATGTGAATATGACGATCGAAATTAAGAGATTCTCAAAGAGACCACAAGACTTTTTTTTTTGTTTTCTTGTACCTGTAATTTCAATATTTTCGTATTTAATTACATTATCAAAATGTTGTTTTTATTTTTTATTTAAATTAAATTTATTTGTTGTTTTGAATGTATGTACGAGCAGATATATGCACGGGGCTTGAAACGAAAAGCTTATATGCGATGTTTTGACGTGCAAGTTATTGGATATAAATATTATAATATCTGGTTCAATGAATTGATCTTTTGTTCCTCATTCCAATATATTGAACGTGGTTGGTCATATAGGTACGATTTAAACCAGGCGATAAAACGGCTGCAGAATCCAAATTTATACAAGATTATAGTGGTTTACAATGACTGATGGAGTCAAAGGCTTTGGCAAAGTCTGTGTATATAACATCTACTTGATTGTGATTTTCAATTACTTTAATCGTGCTGCTGGTGATATGTATCGAGGTACCACGGTCCGGAATGAGTTGCAAACTACCAGTTCAACTAACTTTATGGGATTGATGAAATTGGCTTTATATCTCTATAACATGAAATATCATCCCGCGTTCCAGTTTTGAATACCGGCGTCACTCACGTTATTTTCTACTTCTTATGCACAGAGGAATTGCCAATTTTTTGTAGTCTTTTAATAATGAACCTGGTATACCATCCGGGCCGCAACCATCTCCAAAAGTATCTAGAGCCTGATATATGTCATTCAGTGATATTTGGGATATTTGTATGGACACATTGTTGTTGTTCTCGCTTATTTATGAATGTAATTATCGGTGTATTCCAGCTTATATACTGGTTGAAAGAATTTACCAAACATAATAGATATGACTTGCGGATCATAAGACTTTTGTCCTTCGAATGCCATATTTTCCGGGTAACCGTTAGTTTCACTTTAATTTTTTAGAGATGTAATCCTTGTACTTTGTCAGGTAGTACCTTTCGAAACGTTGGTTACAGATTGTATATTTATGTTTACTAGACTCAGAATAACATTTCGGTTTTTCTTTGTAAGCCTTGTCCTTTTGATTCTTTAAGTTAATTAGTTTCCCATCGTACCAAGGCGGCTACCGGTTTAGATACGCCTGTAGAGACAAATTGTTGTATATACCTTTCAAAATAATTGTATAAAATTTGTCTATACATTAACATCCATTACTGAAGTTCAATTCATCTTTCCAAGTTGAAACGTTCAAAATAGAGAGTCAAGTTTGCTGTGTCTGCTTTTCTGTAGTTGTAGTAAGTTGTTTTTAGGCTCTTCATAACTATTTCGATAGATTTATGGTGGATATCGTTGATACAGAATGGTGATAATGATTTGATGATTTTGAACATTCCAGGCGAGTTGGTAAAAATCAGATGGAACTTGGTTTTATACAAGTTTGCTGAAGATTCTGTATGTTAGCATCAATGTGTACAGTTGGTCGTCTTCCACTGGTGCCACTAATGGGTGTAGTATGCTATCAAAAAATTCCAATTTAGTATCAAGTAATCGCACACAGATAGAAGTGTGACCTTGTGCCTCATGGATAGTCAATGAGGTTGAAGTTAGACCTTGTGCCTCATGGATAATCCATAATTTACTTGTAATTGTGGTGGAGTTTGTGGTGGTATTGGTAGTACAGAAATCTTGGTATATATACTGTAATGCGCAGTCAGTCGGACATCTATAGGTTGTATTAAGATTTTTAGATTTTGTTGTATACTTGTTAGCATCAAAATAGCACATGTTGACATAGTTCAGTCTATCAATATATGGTGTTTGATTTTGGTATCCCGCAGGATAAACAACTTACAACACTCACTTCATACAGTTTACAACAGTCACATCATAAACTCATCAATGTAAACGGTGTCATATTTTTTAGAGCCATTTAAATGGTTTTGATTTCATTAAAATTTATCCCTGTATACCATTACATTGAGACTCCACTTTACTTTATATCTTTAATGCAATGTTTCGTAGCACTGAGGACTTACCCAATTCGGTGTGAATTTAGATTCTACGTTGATTTACCACATCCTGGAACTCATTGAATTGATATGATATCCGGTTTACTATCCAGAGATAAAGTAAGTTTATAAATTCTTTCAAAAATTGTTTGGTCCAGAATTACTTCTGTAGCATGAGAACAAAACTTGTATCTTTTGTTTGTTTTGAAACGGTTTTTATAATCAAAACTCTATCAAAGTGTCGCCATCGTACGCCCAACAATATATACCTGGTCCACATTGTCGTATACAAAAACTTTAAGCGACGATAATGAGTTAGCTGAGTAAATAAAGCTTTGACAAATCATCAACAATAAAAGCGTTTGAATACTTCATGTAATTCAAGATTTCTATCATTGAGTTTTGATAGTAGCTATCGGGTTCCTCTTCAGAATAGTAAAAAGGAAATGCTGAAGGAGCTACTGCGTATAAAGGTTTATCATTGCTAAATGCTCATGGTGAGGATATATCCACAATCCAGCGTGATGATAAAGCTTGTTCAAATTTGACCGAATCATTAAAAGGGATGTTTAATATCCATTTCACATTTGAAGATTTTGACGTATTGTGTGTTTCATCTGCGGTATTATATACTTTAGTTACAGAATTAATAGTCATCTTATGCTGTTTATTGAGGTCAAATTTGTTTTTCTTTAGAAACGCTTTCAGCATGCAGTTGTCTTATTTGTCGTATGCGGCTACGGAAATCAACAGTGACATATCCGGTAATGATTTAGCTTTTATCCATGTAATTAGTTGAGGTTTGGCTTGTTTAAACGTCATCATTCTGAACTGAAATGTGTACTAAGTAAATGTGTTGCAAAAATGACATGTTACATATACATGAATTATTGGCTGACATGGGTCATAGAAGATGGGATTTTAAATAGCTTTTAACAGATTGAACGGTTGTCTTCCTCAATCTATACTAAAATATGGCGAACTCGAACGATTCAAATGTCATGCACCATTTTCCACTAAGAAATCTGCTAGATAATTAGGACAGGACGTTGTGACCAAATGTGAAAAGAATATCCATTTTATGATATACTAAAGAGTTTCATTTTTACGTACGGTCTGCTCCATCCACTGCCCGAGGTGCTCGATGAAATCTGCAGGTGTTTTGACACCGATTAAAATACATGTATAGGTTAGATATGGGATCGTCTATTTGCTTTGTGAAATCAAAATTGTACATCCGTATTTGTCATGCAGAATCTATATTTGGTTCGGTGTTTTCGGGACCATCAGCGGGTTTGGAAGATTTGCCTCCCAAACTAACAAACTCGGTACATTTCCAGAATTCGTTTTCTTATAGCGAAATAATTATCATCTTTCCATTTATGGGCAACCCTTTCTCAATCCCAACATATTTAGCTTGAGTTTGATTTTTAAAATTGTATGGCTGCTGTTTATTATATGAGAAGGGCCGGAAATTTTATGACTGAAATGTTTTACTTACATTAAGTAACATTCTTAGACAAATATTGAGCTACATGACAATTATTTGTTACAGGGGGAGCAAATTGATCTTATTGACTTTTGTGCTTTATTGTAGAGCTTAATTCATGTTTAACGATATATTTAACAGTTTTAATATTCTTTTAGACAATATTCCAATTAGAAAACCAAGAATTACAATAATTAAAAGTTGTGCGTATTCGATACTGCGGTTATCATTGTTCGAGGCAGAGGTCTTTGCAGGTGACGATGGCTCCACGGTGTAGATAACGATTTGACTTCTTCAGGTGGTCTACGACAGTATGAAGACCAAGCGTAGGATCGAACCGTTGGACCAGGATTTTTAACTCAGAAAGGGGCCGTTAATGGCTTTTTTATACTGTTTATTATATGGACTTTGCCAACTCATTTAAATAAAAAGTATTATTGTATCACAAAAGTATACAAAGAAATTAGAGGCGTTAAGCGTGAAATTATGGAAAACCGCTTAGGAGTAACATCTTACCACAGTTTTTCGCATGATTTATCAAAAGAAACTGAACTATTTAAAATAGGTAATACTCAATCGTACATTCCTACTACAACCATTCGGAAAATAAAATCAGAGCATCTGAAGAACGACGATCTTGTTCGTGTGTGTGACGGTCGTATAGCTGCAGTCCGTATTTTTTACGGTGTGACAATAATTATATTGATAGTAGTAGATCAATTAACAAACAAACAAACAATAACACGAATTTAGAATGAAATTTAAACGGATATGGTAATGCAGAATTTGTGAATTACGGTTATTATTAAAAAATATGTGGCACTTCTACCATTGTAGGGTGGCAAGAAAACTAGGCATATCCGGACGGATGTCTAATGAAAACACAGATAGTAGGTTTTCGGTTGCCAAAGACAATTACACAAACCATTAGTCCTTTCAATTGGTTAGATTCATATAAGGGTTTTAAAGGATAAAACAGATAAACTGGCAAAATTAATCAATTTAGTGGGGTAATTTAGAATCTTTCTTCGAAAAACTAAAAAGAAATCGTATATTTAAAACCTATATGCGACCTGGAACAAAAAAATTAAATTTAATTATTGAACTCGCTTCGATCATATAAACTCCCAGTCGGCTAAAATCAAGTCAAAAGAATACTCAAATGAAGTTGAAGACGTATATATTTTGAAAAATGAATACTTTTTTATTAAAACAGCGAAGCAATATGCATATGTAATAGTTGTGCTTTTGATGCATCAACATAAATATTTTTATCGTTATACGTAGATACAGAATTTTTTAAAGGGTTGTTTATCACATCCACGAATCCCTTTTTTAATTTTGTTTTTCAAATAAATATATCTCCTGATGATTTATTTCCCTATAAAGAACGGTCTCGTTTATTGTTGGATATAAGTATGTGAGAGTATGTCCGAAATGTCGAGCAAATCGGGAACTTAAATCTTTTAGCAACTTTAATCATAGTTGTTGCTGATGAACAGCCAAATAATAAAAATTACAATATAATAATCGGTGAAATATGTGCACATATTTTCATGAAACAATTAATTTGTCTGATATGTGATGCCAACCATAAATAATCTTGAAAGTACATACAATAAGATACCTCCGTATATCTACATATTCATATTCATCTATTCATCTTGTTATTTATGGAAATCGTTACACCGATATTACCTATGAGATCGCTAATATAAAATGGCGTAATTCTAAAATTTTCAAGCGTAATCTTTTAAAGAAATTCATTTATTTTGTATTGCGGTTCAGAATATTGGTCTGCTGCCATTATCAGTCAGACACTGCTTTTGAAAACTAAGGTATATACCAGAACCGCAACTGGATTTTAACAGCTGATCGAGAAAAACGAACCCAAATTGAGCAAATCACTCGTTATTACTATACTCTTATATCGTCATCAATTAATTCAAATTTTTTTTTGACGATCAAACATTGTCAGGAGCTGAGTGCATTTTATTACCACCCGATTTAGTACTACTACGATATATACTATGGCAAATACAGGGTGGGCAAACGAAGACGATGTGACATACAAAAATACGACTTGAAAGAAGCGAAAAGTCGTGTCAAGAAGGTTTAGTTTTGGTTTAACAGTCGAGTGCGGCTTTTGTGGAAATCTGATTTGATGTGATACTATGAAATTTCTTTCCGCACTATCAGAAGCTTTGTTCTTTTAAGAAGCAGCTTCTCAAATAGTTGTGACAATTTTGGCCGTCGGGAAATTGACCTAGTAGAGCTTCTGTCATTAGGAAGTTAACCTAGTTTAGTTATTTGCCCTTTAATCTATATTGCTGAAACATTAAAATGTATGTTCTTGCCTTCCACATTACTAGTTGTAACTTGCATATATTTTATTCATGATGTATGACATTTTCTTAAATTAGTATATAGCTGAACTATCTCCCGTTCTTTCTGCTGGGTGAATTGTACATACGATACAAATGGGCACATCGTATTTTAACGTCGGCGAATCTGGTAAAATTGCTTTCCGAAATTAGTAATATGTCAATTTTTTCATTGTTTAAAAATAGCTCTATCTCTGGTATATATATAATGTTTTTGACGTTTCCTTGATTGCTAGTTACCTTGTGATTTGATGAAGTATTATTTTGCTCATGTGGTTTTACTTTTCAAACCACTTTGTTATATTGCTAAACTTTTTAGAATACTTTCAATCATAAGAACTTTGTATACCTCACACCAGTTGGACGAATCATGTACTTGTTATGCCTATCGACATCGTGATCTTTTTTGAGAATGGTCGCGGAATTTTTGAAATTGTATTGCTACCGTACATCGTCGGTAATTAGACTGAATTTGTCCTCTGCAGTTTACTGTTTTTGTCCGGAGGATCTTTATTTAGTGTACAGACTTTTGTCATGTGCGGATCTCGCCCGCATTATTTATGGGCAAGATTGTTACATTGACATTTTTTATACTGAGATACATTCCGATGATTTTTCTCATGGACATGACCGTTTAGCTTCATGGTTAATCTCCTCTATACATCCGAATTTCACATCTAATTGCTTTATTCCTTTAGAAGAAACAGTTTCCTGTTCGGGCTGCTCAGATTGCTCGAATTCCGGTGATACCATTTTTTGCAGTGTTGGTTTATCTATTTTTCTTCGATCATCGGTCGGTATACTCCTCTTATTGACTTCCATCTCTAACTTAATAGAATTTGCTTTCAAAGCCAATCTGGTAATAATTTTTGATATGTTTTCTATTCACTCTTACTTTCTCGTTTTATATTTCTAGATTTTTCTCTCGCATGTAGATTATTGTTGCTGCTGCGGTTGTAGAACTATCTTTATATTGAACTTTTCTTTGTTTGAGGTTCATTTTGTGTAAAAATCTTTAGCTCCGCGGTCTTGAAGGAGATCTCAGGATTTTCCTGCTCATTAGAAACGGTTTATCAAACGTATTTTCACGGATTTCAATCGCCATGGGAAAGGCCCCCGAAGAATACGGATTTGCCTGTAAAGCAGAACTTCTGTCCGGGGTAATATTTCCCTTAATTTTACTCACTACCGTTGCCGTTGCCAATTCTTGGCTGTATTGATTTACTGTACAAATGACAACAATATTTTCATATAAACTAGAGCCGATTTTGTCACGCTTGTGGAAACGGAATATTCCAGGTAGCAAAACATAAGGCCTGATCCACAAGCACAGAATCATCGTGTTATGCAGATCGGGTAAGCTGTGTCAGGAATCGAATATTGTTGAAAGGTAGCCGTTAAGATCAAGATTCTGCTTGGCTTCGGATCCGAAACTTACTTATGTTAGTACTTATGGTTCTATACAGATCAATGCATCAATGAAATGAAGGCAGCTTGGGAAAATGGATAAAACGATTCAAAAAATCGATTTTTTCTGAGTTTTTTATAGAAATAACTTTCACTGTTTTAAATGAAATAACACAACGAGTTTCAATTTCATGTTTAGCTACTAATATTATTCCGCATATTTTCCCGACTAAGACTGGAAAATGTGGAAGAATTTTTAGTTTTATCAATTAATTAGAAATATTTATAAAACTAAGGCGTGTTAGCTCTCTAACAAGGTGGAAAAACTGGAAGATAATTTCAAGCCACCAAAAAAAATAAAATGTAAATGACTGTGACGTTCCGACGTATGATATAGCCTGGAACACTAACGGGCTTAATGTAAGAGCACAAGAAATAATGTATTTCGAAGAATCAATAACATAGACATAGTTTTAATATCAGAGACGCAATTTACAGAGAAAAACTTTATCAAAATTATATGGGACATGAAGCCTATTGGACAGTGCATTCCAGTGGTCGTGCTCGTCGTGCTCGAGGAGGGACAGCATTCTTAATCAAATAAAACATCCTACATTTCCAACAAGAGGAAATTAAAAATCATTTATCCCAGGTACCATAATAATGATGAACCATGGTGGTGATGAATCGGAAGAAATCAATATGTCAACATTGTTAATAAACTTGGACCAGGGTTTATTTTAGGATGTGGCAAGGTAAAGCACACTGCGTGGGGATCGGGATTCATAACACCATAAAAAGGAAAAGAACTCCTAAGTGCAATAGACGTGTCACGATGTGAATATCAGAAATCAACAAAGTTCATGGTTTGATTGACTATACTATATCCCGAAAGGAATAGCCTCGAATTACGTTGAAGTCGAAGGTATTGAAGACCTTACATCCCATCACACACCGGCCTTAATGACTCTGAGTACATTAGTCATTAAAAAGAGAAAGAAACATTACCTTACTAATAAATTCGCGGATTATGAAGTTTTTAGAGAGAAACTGAAAAATCTAATGTACAAGATATCAACTACCCCTGGATACTCAAGAACTGATAAAACAAAAGCGTAGGAGACACACATGCGGCATAGAACCAGTAATATTAGTGACAAAAGAGAATTTAATCGAGTAAGTAATAAAGTCAACCGATTAGTTAAAGGACATAAAGAGGCTTGTACTGAAAATTATCTGAAAGGATTGGGTTCTGAAGCTGACAAATACTATTCTGGAAAAGCTACTATAAAACATATAAGAGGGCAATCATCCAAGTGCCACCTATAAGGGAAAACATAGAGAATGGGTGAAATTTCGCCAAGGCTGTTTAAGGAGTTATCAAACAGAGCAGTCATTATGTTAACATATAAAGGTATAATGCTTGCTTCCGACTTAGATATGTACCTGGGGTTTCAAGGCTGCACAAATAGTCATGATAAAAAAAACAGACAAACCCGGTGAGAAAATGACATCATACAGGCCGATCTTTTTGTTTCCAACTATCTCAAAGTTGTTTGCCAAGTTGTTTTTGAAACGACTTAAACCAAAAATAGTAATAACCATTCGACCATTGATCATGTTAGAAATATTGCCCTGTAGTATTTCTATGTATCTCAGGCTTTCGATAGAGCGTAGCATGAGAGTCTTATCTACAAGATTAGTAAATTAGTGCCACAAAATTACTACCAATTGTTCGAATTATATCCCTCAAAACGAAAATTTAAAGTATCACATGAAGATACATACTCTAACTTTGACCCAGCTATAGTAGGAGTGCCTCAGGGTAGCCTACTAGGGGCTTTCCTATATCTTCTTTACACTTCCGATGAACCGACAACGGAAACAAACTTCATCGGAACTTTTGCTGATGATACTCTAGTATTGGCATCAAGAGAATCGCAGAACCAAGAAGTTGAATACATACAACAGGCACTTGATAAAATCAGCCAATGGACCAGGAATTGAAAATTAAAGCCGAACGAGCTGAAATCAATCCATGTAACATATGCGTTGAGGCACATAATTAGCAACTTCCACATACATTTCTGAATGGGGTAGAAATTCCATAAGTTGAATCTGCTAAATATCGCGGATGGCATCTCGATTCAAGATTGAACTGGAAACACATGCTAGACGCAACAAGCTGAACAAATTAGAATAAACTAACGTGAAATGTACTGGCTGATATGAAAACATTCTAAGCATAGCCTGTACTGTAAACGCCTTATCTACGATTCGATTATTAAATCAATTTGGACGTATCCAACTCTGGGGCTGTACTAAACAATCAATATGTTTTATCATTACCCCTTATTGACCTATAAATTTGAAATGGATTGATGAAGTGATCCAGGAGTTTGCCATCAAACATGAAAGAAGATTACTGCAACATACCAATACTGAAGCAATACAACTTCTTGACCTTACACAAAAACTAAGACGCCTTAAAAGAATTAAGCCCCATGAGCTAGTCATCTTTAATATAATTGAAGATTTTAACGAATTTTGTAAATTTAAATTATCACAAATAGCTTTCATTTGAATACTATCAGTGCTGGTTATTTGTGGAAATCTTCACACCGATTTAGGTGATGGGTTCATGGTCAACCAAAGTTTTAAAAATAATATTTTAAGATTTCAATATCTTTAGTGGTGAGAAGGTTTTGAAAGGCACCCAAACTAAATGAAGGCATCCCATTTATGTATATCACCTGCTATGGATAAAAGTCTGCTCGTTGATTTTATTTGATTTTTCGATTTCCTCACTTTAGTTGATCGTTCACAATTTATGAGGTGTGGTATAATATACATATATCGTAAAAGTTAAAATATTCTCGTTCAGTTGAACAAACTTTGTAAATTCTTATGTTGAAGCCAATTTTTCAATGTTTGGCCTTGTTTTTTCGTTATATCGGAGGTTGATGGCAGACTGCCAAATAAAAATCTCACGTTGAAAATATTTTTTTTTTTTTTTGCAATAAAATCTTTCGATTTACCTAGACAATTGTTTACCTTATAACGGTCAATTTCTCACCAAAAAACAAAACAAAAAACGCTCGATACAAAAGACATTGAAATTGGACAATAGAAAATTGGCTACCAAATAGAAAAAAAATTAGACATAAAAAGGTACACACAGAAACACCAAAAAAATTAATTTTTACGCTTGGTTTTGTTTTCTTTAATTAAATTCTTTTATTCGTTGATCTTATGAAAGTGTAAAATTTGTTATAAAAGCTTAATACAAAACAAAAAGCACAGGTGAAAGACATATATCTACAGTTAGAATGTTTGATTAGCTAATATCTGTGCATAATGCATATAAGACGAAATTTATACTAGCGCGCATATCTGAATGTATACGCGATAACAATTAACTTTGACAAATTTATGATGTGAGAAAATAAAATTTTAGAATCGCACGGTAGTTTTGATTTCACGCCTGATTAAGCTTCGACGTATGTATGTATACTTATTTTTTTTTTTTTTTAAATTAAGATTTGAAAATCTTACCTCGTTTACCTTTGTATATATAAGCTTTCATTTCATCTTCTCTGTATATATATATATATATGTACACGTTACATACAATATATAAACGAGCATTGTAAATCCGATAATAAAAACAATAACAAGAAACTGCATCAAAGTGTAATAAATCTTTTAAGACAAAAATTAATTTGTTCAATTTAAGAAAATGATTTATTGGTAAAGTTTAAGATGAAACATGAAGATTTGGCGAATAAATCTGTCTTTATATTTTATTACACATTATACAATATATAAGTATATACAGCTTACGAGTATATATACGATCTGGATTAAAGTGAAATTTAGTACTGTATGCCAAAATATGATGTATGTCTTAATTGCGGTTACACATATACATCTATATAGACAATAAAAACTTATATCGATCTTATGCAATTCGTTAATCACAATTTTCAATTAAATAGAAATTTTTTTTTTATGTGTCGCGTCATTCAATTTATATGATATTTCATCACACACCATAAAAAAATGTACAAAAGTCATCGCATATAGGTATATATATATATATATATATATATATATATATATATATATATATATATATATATATATATATATATATATATATATATATATATATATACAGCCTATATATCTAGGCGAGAAATCTCGATCGATGGCGCGGACGAATAAAAAATGAAATTATATCAAAAAGATAAAATCTTGATTGTCCTCCATCAACGTTGTGTACAAGAGTCGTAACTTAATTAATTTTGTTCTTTTTTTTTTTTTGTTTCTTTCAATTTATGTATCGATATTCTTTCCAATTTAAGTTTTTTTTTTATTTTCTGTCTTGAAGATAAGTTATGTGATCGTAAGTGATATTTTTTTAAACATATTTTATGTATAATATGAAATTGGGTCCAACACATCGTACAAATTAAAAATTATTACTTTTCAATTAATAAAATGAGACTTTAATATGGTGCGCGCGTTGCTTGACGGGCGCGGCGACGCAGCGCAGACAAATAAGAAGAAAGTGTTTCATTTTGGAGGGATTACATTCGGTTATGAACTTCCAAGAAAACACCTACATAGTAGTAAGATTAACTCTTACTGTGTCAACAATATGGCTTAATCGGTGTCGTTTCTGAGCTTCAAGACAAAGACACTTCATACTATCGTAAACAACCTGAAGAAGGCAAGCCGTTCTCTCATATGATACCTCTCCTTACTTCGTGTACATTTTTCTCTTAAATGTATAAGGAGCCATTTACATGCACCTGATTGGACTAGTGATATATAAGCTGTTGCACTAAGGTGTTTTAGTTTTACGAAAGATGTACTCTATAACATGAGATTAAAGAGTATCGAGGACAGAATATCTCCCTGCAGGATACGTGATGTACGGGAATGGACGCCTCATATTATTAAGATATAAAATCAACCTCATATGGAAAAACCTGATCGACTGATCGATTAGGACGAAATCTTTCTTAGTATAGTCAGCAATCAGGCCATCTGCTATCGTTTATGTTGTACAAAGGAGAGCTACACCGCGATAATTCTCACACTTTAAGCCTTCTTGCTTCTTGTTGATAGGACATATCGCGGCCTTGTCCCATTCATTAGTCATAATTTCAGATTTACCATACTAATACTTCCTCCAAATATTAAGAGCTCCGAATTAATGCAATCCACTCCAGACGGGTGGTATCATTTTATTCTCAGTATGGCCTTAGTGAACTTCTTATTTTTCATCCTCAATGCAAAATCCGGCAGCCCGTATTTAAGGTCACTCATCTACAGTCTGAGACACATGTTGAACACCAAGCAGGTTAGTAAAGTGTCCTCTCCATGCGTCGACTACTGCATCTATTTTGGCACAGAGGTTTCCATCGGGTGACGCAGGCCTGAAAGTATGGTTCAATCCTTAAAGAAATTTCGAGAAGTGCGCTCATAGCTGAGTAGCTATAGTAGCTTCCACTATTCTCGCTTCTTCCGTCTACAAATCAGTTTAGCTTTGTTTTTCCTAGCGGTTGTGAGACGGTTGTTGTACTTCACTAACGGCTAGATTTTGTTACTCGACTACAAAACGACACTATATTATTATTATTATTAAAATTGGCTGGAACCCACGAGGATTCCGCACTCAATGCCACAAAGGCCCATGGTGCAAACCCAGGATTCTATCCCAATTCGCAAACGCGCACTGCTGCCTTCGCAAACTGAACAAGTTTAGACCAAGGCAGAGAGGACAACTGATCTAAATTCAAAGACCTAAAGTTGAATACCCGAACTCGTATAGAACTGAACGCAGGACAACTGCACACGAAGTGGAGGGAGTCATCATCCTCCTCAAGGCAGTCCTCGCAAATAACATCATGAGCTAAGCGCATACGATGTAGATGATCTTTAAAACGGCCATGTCCCGTAAGAATCGCTACCAAGACTCTTAACTGGCTCTTTTTTAAAGATAAAGCATACTTCGTGGACCTCAAATTGGGCTCCACAATGAAGTATTTCGCCTTACGACAACCAAAAGTCGCAAGCCACTGAGACCTTAAGTCTTTCAAAGCGTAATCTTTAATAACTTTCTTCCCGTAGTTGAAAGATATAGGAGTAGCTGGTTCAGGACCAATTAAAGTTGATTGGGAGCCAGCTTTGGCTAAACAATCCGCGATCTCATTGCCTATGATGTCACAATGAGCCGGAACCCACATGACCGTAACTTTATTGTTAGAACAAAGAAGGTTCATGAATTGTTTGCATTCCCTGACGAGTTTGGAAACAGTCAAGGGATTTCTTAAAGAGTTAAGTACAGCTTTACTATCTGTACACAGTAGAATACTTTTGTTTTTAACAGCAAAATTCAAAGCCTCAATAACACTACGTGTCAGCGCTATTAGTTCCGCCTGAAAAACAGTACAATGCGAACCAAGACTACCGCAAAGTCTCAGATCCGTCCAGGGACAGTAGATTCCAAAGCCTGCACTGAGGTTAGAACGAGAGCCATCGGAATAAATGACAATGGACTCATCTAATTTATTGAGAAAAACATGCGAAACACACTATATAGTCATCAAACTAGCCATTTTTGGGCCTGGCTCTCACTGCTTCTCAATACAATGGTGTGAAATTTTAATACTATTCTCAGATTTATATTACAAAACTATAAGTAGATTTGACTTCGATAAAACATATATTTTCGACCTTATTTAGTAGCATAGTCCAAATCTATTCAAACATCATTTGCATTCGGAAATAGTGGTTAAGTTTATTTAAGGTTTAAAAATGGCCAAATATTTTAATTTAATTCGGAATTCCATCAAATTTTATTTGAATTGAAATTTGTTAGATTTTTGTAAAGTATTTGAAATGCAAAGATGCTGCGAAATTTAATTTTTAATTACATTGGAAAGACCTGGTCAATTTACTTTGAAAATCAAATTTAAATTGGATTCTACAATCATAATTAGTACAACCTTTGAAATTTTAAATAAAATGCGAGTGAAGTTTTTAAATTTTTTTGTATGTTTAATGAAAAATTGAATTCTGTTTGAATGGATATTTATTGCCAAATTTTTAAACTAGACATGTTGTCACGATTGCTTCGTTGGTGACAATTAATTAAACCAATTTTAATTTTTATCACTATTTGAACCAAATTTGAAGCTTTGAAAATTTAGCAACCTTGAAACCAATAATACTATTCAATTCGTAATTTTAAATTTGGGAGTCAAGCTTTACAAGTTTTACGAATTAGAATAGTGGTTAGATTTAAATTTGGGGGAAATACCCAAAATTTATTGGCACACTCAAATCTGATTCAGATCAATTTATGTTCAAAATCATTCAAAATCGTTTTCAAATTATAAAATTAAATCTCAAAATAACTTGTTTCAATCTTCAGATCTCCTCAGATAATCGTTGCATGGTTAGAACTATTTAAAGCATGCTGCTCCAACTTCCTCACACCATAATTCGAAATGAATTTAATTCCCTTAATTCCCTACCTTCCATATTGGCTATTTGTAAATTGCACGTTAGAAATATGTTCTAAATAGAGTCCGGGCTGATGAGAAAACCTGATCTGGTTGAATGGAGTGAACGAACACTTGACATTGTTAGTAAACATGTACAAACAATGGTATTAGTCTGATCTTGGAGATTGTACAAAAATTATCTACTGCGGGTTTCCATCTTTAACCTGTTTTCCCATAGTTTCGGTACCGTTGATAGGACGAATCTTTTTTTTTTTAGATTGGGCTATCCCTAATTGTGTAACCGATGGGTTTGGTTAAGTATTTACACAACGTTGAATTTAGTTTTGGGATAGCTTTCAGGGGCTAGGAAGGTTCACTGTCCACGTTGACACAGTATAAGGGGACAGTAATGGCCCTTAAACACGGCTTATTATTTAATAGTGTGCGAGAATCTACAACCGAACAAAATTCAAATTTCTGTCAACCAGCAAAGATGCCATACAGGTACAACGATAAGGCATGTCATCGCAGAATACAATCATCCCTTCAACAGAATTACTTACTACTCTATTCTAAGCGAAATTAATTTTTAAAATTTTTGTAGTCTTGGCCATGCAGGATTTTGTTGTAACCAAATAAGAGGAAATGTGGTGAGTAATGGGTCGATTCGTTAACCGATGTTTGTCCCAATTTGACTGTCTATCTCCAATATAGGATCGAATGCGTTTCTCTGTGGGGAATGATAGGCACTACTAATATGTGTTATTCCGAACGACTTGGTCATTTTCGTGAATTCTTTAGCAACGAACTGAACTTCATTATCAGAATGAATAAATTCTGGAACATTAAACGCAGAGTGAAGACTTCTCACTTTCTAAACAGTCAATCAAATTTCTAGGCGTTGCCTTTGGCAGTGTTTTTAAGTATACTAACTTGGTCAAATTGTCTAAATTAATTAAGACGGTTGCTTTACCGTTACAAGTTCCTGAATCGTAAAACTCTATGAGGTGGACAATGTTTGTTTTCGATAACTTCAGGTACCATTTCAGCGGGAATTTACATTTTCCATGTTGCGGGGTATCTGTAATAGGTAAATGTGGTTTGTACAAATATTCTTTCATTCTTTAACAGGATTAGTTACATTCGACCTTAGTTTTTTTATAATTTTCATCCAAAAATGGCTTAGTATTAAATAGTCCCTCACGATTGTGCTTCAGATCGGTATTCACTTCGGTAATGCTATCACAACAAATGCGGGATAACGCAGCTGCCAATTTAGCTTCGTTACCATATAATTGCCCTGTGCTTGGTTTAATTTTTGAGACATGAAGGCTATAGGTTTCTCTTCATCACCATGTCCCAATTGGTAAAGGACTCCACCAATTCCCTGACTACTAGCATCTCATTTAATATAGAATGGCTTTTCGAAATTCCCCAACAGTTACAGGTGCTCGTCGAACCCGCAGCTGAGACTATCAATACATCATCAAGGTATATGAAAACTCTTTCTTTAAGATGATGAAGTATTACTCGATCCATCAATCTGCACATGGCTTGGGGAGCTTTGAACAACCCAAACAAACGGCATGACACAGAATTGATAGATAGGACAGCTTGGTAAACCCTGTTATTTCTTTCGAAGTTTTGGAAAGCGGTATCTACTAACAGGCGTCTTTCAAATCAAGACTTGTAATGAATTTTGTCTTCGTTAATCTACCGAGAATCGATTATTGGCAGCATTTTTCGCGATTATAGGTTAATTTTCCTGGAATATAGGTTTACCTACAGGTGAACTCTCTCTTCAATTACTTCGAGTGAAAGTTTAACTGGTTCTGTTTTACAGGATATACTGGCAATACAGGATAGTATCTCGTTATTAATATAATTTTCGTACTTTCCAATAATCAGTTAAACGATGGTTTCTATTAAGAGTATAGGAAGTTTGTGATGATTTATTAATTAACTTTTAGATCTGTGTGTTTTTGGTATACACATGAGGAGATATTATTTAAGTTTTGGGCTGTTGAAATTTTCCCGAACGCGCATCCCCCATTCTTGTCGCACTCGTATGTACATGTTCTGCCCGCTTGTTATCACAATGTTTACACTCTTCTCATGAATATCCAGCTGATCCAGAATTAATACAAAAATCGTATGTTTTTTCAAAAAGGACATTGTGAAAACCGGTGACCTAATTCTGTACCATTCCAGTACACAACGAACATTTGCTGGTGTAATGCAATCATTCGTTGGCTCTGGATTTGATTCATTATCGGAATTTCTATATTCTGCATCTATTACAGGTTCCTTGTTATATACAAGGTTTGGAAATTTGCTCAACTATTAGAATGCGTCTCGAGCGTGACTCTATAAATCGGCGTGGATCAAATTCAGACGTTGACCATAATTTCTTAAAATTATCGCATACTTTACGAAAAATGTCGATGGATTTAAACCGCATATTGCATGTGATATTTCGCAAGGCAGGATTTATGTTTTCCAATAAAGCTCCCAGTAGTAGTCCGTCCGGTAATGCTTTATGAAAGCGACCAATAAAATTGCGCATCAAAAAGACCAATTCTTGCCGTGGTATCCTCTTTTGTTTTGAGTATTCTTCTAATTTCATGAAAAATTATGAACATTATCTTCTTTGAATCTTTTGTCGCTCTTGCCAGAAAAGTTAATTTTCGATTTTGCTGGATCCGAAGTTTTCGTAATGCCTCACATTATCTTACTGTCGATATGTCTTCCACATGTTTCTTGTTCACTTGCATCTGAAGGCTCGCAGGTTGTACGCGTATAAAAGTTCAGTTATCCTTTTTATTCTTTTTAGTTTTTCAAAAAATCCCAAGTTTCTCTAACTTTTCCGAAAAACGATATATTCAACCTCAGCCTCCAGTTCAAAACCTGACTTTGACTCTTTCGATGTTCGCATCTCCTTTAAGTTGACCAGCACCAGACGTTGAAGGTTGCACCTTAGATCGCAATTTTTTAAGTTTCGATTTCACTTTCGATTTCACAGTTATCCCAGTGGATAATTTTTATCATCACCCTTTGTTTAATTCTTAATGAGGTATTATCATCTAAGCGCTCTATTACTTCGCAAATAATGGACAGTTGCTGATGTATTTTAGCCAATTCGGGTTCTGGGTTTTTGGAAATATGTGAATCAGTTGGGGCAAGCGAGGATTTCTGATTTATTTCTCTTTAAGGTACCTGTTTCCGCGCCATTTATAATCGATGGGTTTGGGCCAGTATTGACATAACGTTGCACACTTTAGTTTTGGAATAGCATGGATAATGCACCTTCCCGCAGCCACTTAAACCTATCTCAAAACTAAAGTGGGCAATATTGTGCCAATATACTGACCCAAAACCATCGGTTACATATGCCACTCTATAGTCAAATCATCTTGACCCGGATGTAAAGCAAACATCAACATTGAGTAAACCAACTACTCAGTGCAAAGATGAAATTCCTAACACAGCGAAAAAAACAGCCTCTACCAATAAACATAGTTGGTATTAAAGACTATCCGGCTGTCAAGGCTCTAATGACCTAAATTACGGAAAAGGATTTCAAGCTTGTAGCATTAAATAATGATGTTTGGAAGGTAAATATTCCAGATTCAGATCCTTATTGAAATCTCTCTATGAAGCTTAATGCTGAGAAAGTTCAGTGGAATACATATGAGGAGAAGCAGGAAAGATCAATTAAGGTTATGGCTAGAGGACTACGTCAAACATGCGAGAGTGAAGATATAATTGCCGAGCTGCAGATTAAAGGATTCGACATTAAAGATGCTGCAAACATCATTAAAAAAGAGAAAACGGTAGATGATTAAGGCAAGGAGGAAAATATTCAAAAAATTCATATTCGAGCAATTCAAAATATGAAAGTCAGAATAGAAATAGTGAAGGGAATGTCACTGCTGATAGTTCAATGCAAAAAATTTCAGGGCTTCAATCACACTCAGAGATACTGTGGACATATGGCAGGATGCGTTAAATGTGCTGGTAACCACCTAATGAGCTCGTGTACATTAGATAGGAACTCAGCTCCAAAATGCATTAATTGCAAGGGCCAACATCCAGCTAATTACCGTGGTTGTCAGGTAGCTAAAGAATTACAAAATATAAGAAGTCGTGCTATAGAAAGTCTGATCTAAACCCTGCTAGTGAAGCCCTGACCAATCGACAGAAAAATCAGGAATTATATAAATTACGAGGAGACGAATCTTATGCACAATCGACCCAAGGTCAAAAGCAAAAGATAGCAACGACGGCCAAACTTTGATAGATGTCGTGAAATGCATAAATGCTCTAAATAAAACCTTGCGCTGCAGGCTGACACCAATAAACTAATATTTGAACAGTTGAGAAACTTGTCATCATCGTTACCCAACACGACTAGAAAATAAAAATAAAAATAAATTTACAAACGTTCAGCCCCGAGCTGGAAATATTTCTATTTAAACAAAAAATTGATATTTGTCTAATCTCTGAAACCCATTTTACTAACTAACATATGTGAGCCAGAATACATGGCTACAGATTTTACCATGCCATCCATCCTTCAGAGAGGGAGCAAGAGGCGGATCTGTCATTTTTATTAAAGAGAATATAAAACACAACGAAGTATTAAAAATTGAAAGTGAATCTATGCAAGTTACAACTATCAAAACTAGCACAAAGTACAAATAAATAAACATATCAGCAATATACTGTCCATCACGACATAATTTGAAAAGAGACGATTATGAAGAACTTTTTAACACCATGGGAGGTTGTTTTATCATTGGTGGAAACTTCAATACGAAATACAAATACTGGGGCTCCAGAGTTACTATACCAAAGGGGAGAGAGTTGTTTGAAACAAAATAAAAACAAATAAAAAAAAAGTCGATCATATTTTGGTGGTGGAACCATAAGAGGTTCTTGTTATTTGACAAAGTGTTGGCTTGCAATCAAATGTCGAAAGCGTTCAAAATGATCAATGTGAGGACTGTGTTGAGCACATTTTTAACTAAGCTTTTTAAAATTGGTACATATTGCAATTATTTAATGCAAATGTATACGCTACTAGATAGGATGCCATCTATTGAGCAATAGATTAACTATATAAATAGCAAAAAATTAATCTAATGATAGCGTTTTATCATAACGTTTGCATTAACTACTGTAGTAATAGGTACGTTGAAAAAAATCAGCCATCTGGAATTGATTCAAGACTTAAACTATATATAGGGATAGCAATATTATTGTAGTCTCAGTAAATTATTCCTAGTCTTGCCCTTATTAGAGTAGTATATATGTATATACAAACAAGTCTTATATTCAAAAATTAAATTTTCATAATCTATTATAAATGAACTCAAGAAACCACAAACAATACTAAATCACAACGTCTTAAATCTAAAATTATAGTTATTACAGTTTTATCACTTATTTGTGTACAAGAAATGAATTAAAATAATTTTTTTATCGTTCGAGTTGAGAAGAACGCAAAAAATTTAAATTTTATTTCTTAGCTTAAGGTCATTCCAAAGAGAAAAAAAAAACGTTATTAAGATCAAAAGTTTTTCTTTCGATCATGTCACACACACACACACATACATATACTCGTAGATATATATAATAAATTCGACATTATCTTAATTTTTGTTGTTAAATTTTTAATGATGCCGCGCGATGATGTGCTTTATGTGATATCGTGCCGGAGATATTGTAATACTTGAAAGGAATATATATGAATTTATTATTCAATTCATGTATTGCTTATATACATACTTATAAACTTTGACTATATACATGTATGTATATATATTAAATGGATGCTGTATGTACATATACATATACATAATTGTACTCACAGATAATAAATTATATGGAAACATGTCCACATGAAAAAAATTACATCAATTACCAGTCCATTTGGTAAAACAAATCTGTTCGCATTTGTCATCGCGCGCAAAATTCATTTGTACCAAATAAAAATTCCCACACAAAGCTTTTCAACCCAATCACATTATACCTTAAAAGCTTCAATTTATTTTCCATTTAATTTTTTTTTTTTTGATTTTCTGTTGAACAATTATACAACTGATTTAAAATTACTGAAAACTACTTCTCTCTCACATGAAGATAAAGCCGCAAAAATATTGTAAACTTATATATAAACATTTAAATTATCATTCATTCAAGAGTTTTTAATTTTTATAACAATATGAATTTATTGGAGTCTTTAAAATAAATTATACAATTCCACTCCAAAATGCTGTTGTTGAACGTGAAAACGACACAAACATGTCACAAATTAATGTTATTTGTTGAGAATTTTCTTCTTGTAAGTTTATGTATAGGTACGTTTAAAACCAATGTCCATTTCACTTTATGATTATTTTTATGTTCATTGTTGATGGAATTTTTTTTTGTTTTGTGTTCTTTTAATATTTAATTGTAACCATCAATTTTGTGAGTGACTTCTCCTTTCAAGCTGAATATAAGAAACAATTTTTTGTTTTTAATTTTTTTTTTTATCTTAACTAGAGCAAGCCGACACGCTACATCCAAAATATAATCAACCAAATAACGACACACAGAAATTATTTTTTATATAAATTAGGTTCCGAGATTACTTTCACTTGTTGCTTTATATATTTTATAAGATGACGGAGAAGAAAAAAAAATGTCTTGTGTATACACAATATATATATATCAACGCGCAATGTTTGGCATTCCACTATATATATAAGACGATATATATGAGACGAAATTGATTTAATATGGTGATGATAGTGTTATTTGGTGGCCATTTATGGGGACGTATTTGAAGGTGGTATTGGGTGTCAATCACAATTTTAAATTTTTTTTTGTAATATCGATCGGTGGTCGCCCAGTATACCGTTACTAATTAATCCACCCATTTTATTTTTAATTAATTCTGATGGTTAATTGATCTGATTGAAATTTGTATACTTGCTTAGATGACTGCGCTTACCTATATATTCCGAAAATGGTAGCCAAAATTAATTATAGTTAACCGTAGTGTCAGTTAAATCATATGAGTTTTGATCAACAACATTCAAAATTTCTAAAGATTACAAAATACCTAATATAGAAATCAACAAATTTTGCCATCATCGACCATATAGGTATTATAGTGGCCATTTAATTCGTAATTTAATTATCTTTTAAAGCATCATTATTAGGGCATCATTTTTAGCATGATCTGAAATACTAGTAAATCGTATAGAAGGTAAAAGAGGGGTCCTAATATGCTTCCCTGCGGAACTCTCGCTAGCGTCGAATAAAATTCAGCACATATTTGTTCATGGATGACTCCGAATTTGCGTTCAGAGAGGTATAATTCATGCAGCTGGCAATAATTTTGTGCAAAAGCCTGGGATACATCGACTTGGATGGACTTGATCTATCGTGGAGTGGTTACTATTGAATCCAAATTGAAATTCAGGAGTGTTTACTGTTAACTTGAGACGTTTCAGAAGTAGTTTTTCAAATAGCTTTGATAAGACCGGAAACAGTGAGATTGGTCTGTACGATGTTACTTCTTCATATGGTTTGCCTGGTTTCTTCAGCATAATTATTTGGATACATATACTTCAATCTCATACAGGCATTAAATTAGTATGTGATCATGATGACTGCTTGACGTGGTAGTTCCTTGTATAGAACCGCTGATATTTTATCAATTCCTGGTGCCAATTTTAGGTTAAGATTTTTGTCGATTTCTTCGGTAATTTCCATTGGCGTGACCCTTTAAAAATCCTGACATGGTCGATATACAGGTGTTACGCCGATGTTGAATTAAATGTCATGGGGTTGACATACTGTTGCTAGGTGTTCAGGTCGTTTGAATTTTCTGGTGGCTTTCCATAACGAGTAGTCCTTATCCATTTCTGGACCTAGCCCGCATAAGTAGTTGTCGAAGCAATCTTGTTTAAAGCTATTGATTAACCTGTTGACTTTGTAACTTATCCGATTGATGGATGTTTTGTCAATGGGATTTCTCGTGAGACGTCATACGCTCCTTTGACTTCCATGTTCGCTTTTTTCTTTAATTCTGGAGTAGCGACGCTGGCGGCCATTCGAGTTTATTCAATGAAATTTTTTGTTTGATGTTTCAATTCCTCATTACTTTTGATACTCACTTTTAATTTAACTAGCTCTTCTAACTTTACTCTAAAGTGATTTCAATCCGTAAATTTATTAGTAATAAAGGTTTCGGTTTTTTTGTTTTTTGATTACTATAGCGCTTACTGACCACAATACAGGAATGTGATCAGATGTTAAGTCGTTAATCCCTTCGGCTCTAATCCCTGCACCATTATATTGGATTGAGATAACCGTTGCTTGCATGTAGCTTTGCCGAATATCGCCTTGTTGATTATGTTTGACATTATTTTTAATTAGTACAGCTGAACCACCTCTAGCACTTTCACTAGGATGTGTTGTCCAGTAGGAATTGAATCCCTTGAATCTATATTGTTTGTATGGAGAAATATTTCCAGTTCCTGGGCTGGTTGGTTGAGCCATGCGGAGGAACGAGTTTATCATTTTTGTGTATGCTAATTTTTTTACTTGGCGGATAGAAATTAATTTTCAGTTTTACCACGCTTTCTGCTATATATGACCAAGTGTTTGTTGAACTTGACTGAACATTTTAATGATTTCATATTAGACTCGATACTAATTTCTGTGTGCTTGTTGTTTTGGTTTAACTCATCAGCTCATTTAATGATTTGCGCATAAGATAATCCAACTGTGGCTGGTGTAATTGTTGTTTATAGCTGCTTTGGTTTGTAATCGCTGTACTACGCTTGTTCTATTACTCTGTTGACTTATAATTTTATTTAGATATACAGGGCATCCTTTGTAATATGCAGTATGTCCTTCTTGATGACAAAGAGCACATTAAGGTGCGCTATCTGGTTGTTTTTTGCATTTTGTTGTGTGGTGATCTTCAGCACATTTCACGCATCTACGTTTTTTGGTATTTTTGGTTCAGCACTGCTAACTTCGTTTTCCAGTTCATCTTCATCTGTTCTTGACTCAGAACATTGATTCTATTATTCTATTGAAAAACTGGAAATTGACGCAGCAACCAGTTGGAATTATTTGAATGATCATGTTGAATGGTTGATTGCTGAATATGGTTAGAAAACATATTTTTAACTCGTGCTGAATCCTCAGCTGGGTTATTTTTAACCTTTTCTTTTAGATTATAGTTTTCTCTTTTAAGCTCTTGCGCGATTAGTTTCTCCATTTTTTGAAATTTATTCAACAGCTCATGTTTTTAATATTTGCTGATGTACTCAGAATTTGTTCTGACACTGAGGTTGTTTTTTCAGTGGAGACGGCGTCTTTTGCAAATATGAATTGGTTATCCTGCATTGGAGATCTGTGCGTCATAGAGCTCCTTTGGAATGAAAATTGTTCCTCGTTACTCATTTGAGCATTGATATCCCTTAGCTTATTTTGGATACATTAGAATGTTTCGGCAATGTTTGGCCCTCCCTAGAATCCATAGGACCGACCTCCGAAGAGAGTGCAGATTTTCCTGAACATCAGGTCCGCCACTTAGGGTAATACTTTCCTTGTTTGTTTTATCCACTGCGTTTTGTTGTTTATAGAGTTATTACACTCGTATCTAGAGGTTCAGCCGTTGTGATACATTAGTCATTCAAAACAAACGTTGCCCAGGTGATACCGCGTGGAGGTAAACTAGAGGCAGTTTATGGTTTCTACATAGTTTCAACGCTGGAATATAAACCAATGGTTAATTGGCTATAAACGGTCAACGCCAACCCTATTGAAACACACCCATCACCCAAATTTTTCTTATCTAATATCTACATGTTTTTTTAATTGGGCATGAATTTCACAATACAAAATTATTTTAATAAAATCTGTGAAGTCCAAATATTTGTTGGATGTAGTTTAATATTTGGATTTTTTAAAAACTCAGGTTTTCTTCATATAGGTACACAAAAAGTATGGCAGAATTTGACAAAACTTTAGAAATTCGTTGGACTTCCAAATATAACACATCGTTAAATTAATAAATTAATGTTCGGCGGATCAATCCAGCACTCATATTAAAAACACGCAACCATGATTTGTTGGTCACCATCAAGAATCGTACCCGAGGCTCACAGATTACCCTCGAATGTAGAAACTATACTACACTTAACTATGTACTTCACTATGTATTTAACTATAGTTATGATTTGTAAATTTTAAAATCAGACTGTCACCAATAGAGTTTTATTTCGGATACCTCCAGATGAAACTTTATACGTCTTCTGGTTTTGCAATAATATTTAAATTAACTGATCATTTATCAAACATTAATATAGTTGTTGCAAAAGCTAATGTTGGATGATCTAGTATAAAATCAATTGTCTCGTTTATTACCAGTTGTTTAAAACCGATTTTGCATTCTAGCACTATTGTGATTCGAATCGATATTTATTTCTCGATTGTAACGCCATGCAATTCTATTCCTCCCATAGTATGCTGCGCTTGCTTGAAATTTGAGTTCCATAACTTACTAACCATAACTTTAAGAGCAATTTTTGCAATTGTATAGCATTTCAATAGATTAAAGATTTGAACAGTTGAACAACTTGTAGGTTGGATAACACAATTTTTTTTTCACTTGTAGAGTAGTCAACTTCTGTTGGACTCGAGATCAATGAGTCCAAAACAAAATACATGATCTCTGGATCATGTATTTTGTTGGGGCTGATGGATATAAGTACAAGAGAATCGGTTGCTTTTAATTGTGAGAAGAATCAGGCGTGATTTCGAGATCACAGATCTGATGACGATGCCCGATATTATGCATGAAGGAAGATCTCAGCGAGTATGCTGGATCGGTTGCATCTCTGAGAAGGGAGCTATCGTATGGTAGACGCAGAGGTTGTTGCAGGTGACGATGGCTCCACGATGTATAGAACAACTTGGCTTCTTCAGGTTGTCTAAGACAGTATGAACACAAAGCTATGGATCAAATCCGGTGGAGCCGGATTGTTGGCTCAATAAGGGTAAAGTAATGGCCTTTAGAAACACTGTTTATTTGAGCCATGACGTGGTTATGGTTATTATATATTACATGGCAGGATAGTAGAGACAAATTTAACAAAAAAAAAAGACTTTGCCGAACTGAAATTAGGTGACTACGTTTCTTGTTATAAATGTTACCTCAGCTTTTGTAGCAATGTTTTTTAATATCAGAAGTGGGATACTAACAATTTAATTACAAATCACTTCTTATGACACTTGAAACTTTTAATTATAAATTTGTTACAATTTTTCTTAGAATTATAACATAACATAACACTCTTTGTATATAAATTTCCCAATAATGAGCATATTTTTGTTTGAGACGTATAAAATTACACATAATTTTGGCAAATCATGTACAGATGCTATATGTATGTATATAGAAACAAATTATATACAACATAGCTAGTAATTCTTCCGAATCGACTAACCAAACTATATAAACAATCAAGTGATTGTCAACCTATTAAAATTTTATGCTTGATCAAACATTAAACCATAACTTTAATTTGTTTTTTTTTTCTATATTTCTAATTCATGTTTTTATGCAACTATGTTGCGCGTTATATACAACAACAAAAAAATTAATTAATGTTTTTTTTTCCTCTCGTCTACATTATATTCACCATACACTTTTGTCTTAAGAACTACTTCTGGTTTCTATAAATTTTTTTCAATGCGATTATTATAAATCAACATTGTAATGCTTTCAACCGTTTTTCAATAAACGAATATATGTAGTAAACTAAAAAGGTGATTACACTTGTCAAAAATTTAGATATATATAGCGCGCGTCGTGTATACGGCAATATGAAAATAAAAATAAAAACGAAAGATTGCATTTTATTGCATATCGAGAATATAATGAGTAAGCGACGAACCTGATTTTAGATCTAACGAATTTAGGTTATCATGAATTCTAAATATAAATCAGTAAATCCATTAGGCACAAACTTAATCGATAAATTTACATTCTTCCTAAAGCTCTTCATACAAATAACATAGAAATGTTACTTACAACAAAAACAACAACAACAAAATGCTTTACAATATAATACGAACATGGAAACATATACGATTTTAACATAACATATTTAGTCTAGAAGTGAAACAATTTCCAGATCATTTTGGGATGATTTATTTTGAAAGTATACGTATATAGATTTAATTACGATTAGACTTGTATATAATTATATACAAATATCGCGAAAGTTAAATACGTATAATGCCGGATTTGAAAGTTTTGTTATCTATATACACATATTTGTTGGAATTTAATCGAATTTATAATTTTATTGTTTAGAATTGGTCAATGTTACCACAAATCATTTAAGTACCTACAAATTCAATTATACTTAAATAATTAATAAATTCAGTTTTTATATTTTTTTTGTCGCACTAAATGACGGTTGGCTTACGATTACCATCTACATCAAAAATGCATGCAATATCGTTTATGTAATGTCTGTATGTATGTGTGTGATAAAATATTTATGAACAAAATATACAAGTATAAATAAAATATGTTTTGTATATAAATATATTATAAATTGTCTTATAAGATTACGTTCAATGAAATGGTAAAAATTAGGCGCCATGCTGATAATTTTTTTACGTTATTATTTCTATTTTTCATCTCTTTAAGGTATATGGATGTAAAGTGGATTTTTATAGAAATATTTATAAGCATTTTTTGATTAGATATGAAATTCAATTTTAAAATCATTTCCTTTAACTAACTTTTTTTTTTTTTGGATTGATGTGACAGACAGTGGCAACTGGTATTCCGCCTTTTATATCATTTATATACATATAGACGATTTGTGAAATGAAATCAAGAAAGTTGTTAATGCTGCAATTGTTTGTGAAAATCAGAACAAAAATGTTTGATTGAAACGAAACGGTCGTGAACGGTAACCCTTTAGTTAAATAATTATGTTTCACTGTGTTCCATTTCAATGACGCGCTCATTTTAATCTGATTGTTATTTTTAATTGAATTTTCTAGAATATGTCACCCAAGAGTATTTGGTGTTCGAAATTTTAAAGCTTCTCTGTTTTTTTATTATATTATATACATGATTTGGATACACCTTGAGCTGTTTAAATTACTTCAAGATTTTTTGGACTATGAGTATTTAATTGTATTGCATTGATGAAACTCCAAAGCGACTTCTAGTTTTCTTAAACCATTAATGTGCAATAACTTTCTTCACCGAAATTTAAGTTTTGTCAGAAATTGACACGAGTAAGTCAATGCATGGGTATTTTTTCATACACTGTATGACGTTGATTGTATGTACCAACAATGCGAAAAATTGAAACATCAAAAAAAAAAAATTTTGCAACAAGTCCATATAAATAATACAATCGCCTAGCACCAGTGGTTTAAGAAAACTTGGTGTTTTGAATCACATACATGAAATGTATGTATAGGTTGGAAATCGTTATTCCCCAAGAACCTTGATGGCATGACAATGCAGACCTTGTGCACAATGGTTATACGTCGCTTTACAAGGGTGATAATTTTGGGGGCTTAGTGTTTGCTCTATATATAACTAGATGGGAGGCCGTAGAAGAGTAGTGCTTTTGAATTACAAAACGGGACATTTTAAAGATTATCAGCCGCAAAATTCAATTTTTTTTAAATTCATCACTTGGACTACACTTGTGTTATGTGTAGTGACACGCCATTGGCCTTTAATTCAGTTTTAATTTAAAAAAATAGAAACATAAGCTGAAAAGATTATTAGATTAGATTGATTAATGAGCTTTTGTAAATTAGTTTTCTTAGTTGTTTTTATAAATATTTATATTCGATTCAGTTCACTCAAATATTGTAAAAATATTCAAACATTGAGCTTTTATTACTAAATTGGGCTCAATCTGGACAAATAAATGCAGCAACATTTTAAAAGCTTACAGAGCATTTTTAAATATTTTTTTTTTTAAATTAAATTGTGGTACTTCAGTTTAAAAGCTCAAGTTTCATAAAAAAGCTTTCTAACTCAAATATTTTAGTTGGTCAGTCAAACCAAATTGAATTTTACTTCTATATATCTATAAACGTTCGAGTAAAATAGTTGAACATAAACTTTAAAAACTTAATATTAAGCTTTTATTTTAAAAAGTAAGCTTAATAAGATTCACAAGCTTTAACAAAAATTTACGTTAAAAATTGTTTTACATTTTTTTTACTATGCCGAATTGTATAATCTAGAGGTTTTAAAAACTGGAAAGGCTTTGTAATTTTTTTTACAATGACGTCAATTTTTTAAAAAATTCATTATACAGCTTTTGCCATCATCAATTTATAGTATGAGTCATGCAGCTTATTATACATCAAATAAACATAAATAGTTTATTACCTATTTGAGAAATAATTTTGAGAAAGCTTTATAATCAAGCTTTGAGCATTCTGTCCAACATAATGCTTTGTTCACTAAACTGATATTCAGAACAAAGCTTACAGAAAATATATTTTTCTTATTTACTTATATTAACGCTTTTGAAATGAAGTTATATTGCTTCAAGTTCAAAAAATCAATCATATTTCATAAAAGCTGAAATTCTGAGATTTAAAGTTATCATGTTTTACGTAAAGTTTGGAATTTTTTAATGAGGTGCTTTTAAAAATTAAAAGCTTTGCAAAATAAATATGTTTTCTAAGGCAGCAAAAAATAATATTTGTGTGATTTAAGCTTTTTACTATGATGCCATTTTAACACGTTAGTTTAATAATATGTAAAAGCATCAAAAAAGCTTTTAGTAAAATAAAATATCAGGGCACAAAAACCATCATTCTATATAAGCTAACAGAAAATAGATTTTTATTATGTGCTTGACGAGCTTTTGGAATGAAGGTTTAATAATTAATAAAAGCTCACTCAAATTTAAAAAAAAAAAAAAATTTTGAATTTTTTAATAACGTGCTTTTAAATACTAACTTTTCTATATAAACATGCTTGTTGAACGATAAAAAAAAATGTTTATGTTAGCTAAGCTTTTATTGTATGATGTAGGTATATGTACTTAAAAATGGACAATTCCCGATTTACTAGTTTTTTTTAAATGCTTAAGCGAAATAATTGAATAAAATTTTAATTTTAAATTCATCTTTTGTTTTGACGAATTGAATAATCAATAGGTTTTAAAAATTAGAAACACTTTGTAAATTTTTAAATTTTAAATTTTCTGTCATGAGGCCGAATTATTTTAAGTTTCATCATTTTACCAATATCATTTTATAGTATGACTCATGTAACTTACGGCAATATTGAGCTTATTTTACAAAATCTCTGAAGTTAAATATGTTTTGAATATCTGCTTGGTGTATTTTGGGACAGTAAAAACCACCATTTATATGAAAGTTTCATCTAAAAACCATTTTCATTATCACACACATATTATTCTACATAAGCTTTCAAAGCTTTTAAGCCGATTTTTATGAAATTTAAATTTCAAATTTCTATTTCTATTACTGCTATTTTATAATTAAAAGCTTATGAAACTTGGAAAGACTATATTTTATATTTTTCACGGTATTAAATTAATTAAAAATTCATCATAGAGCTTTTATCAATATCAGTTTTTAGTTTAACTGATATAGTGTATGACAATATTGAGCTTATTTATGAAACTGTTGTAGTTATATATGTATATGAGTATTTTATCTGTGAAAGCTATATTTAAAGCTTTGAAATACCACTAATTATATAAAACTTTCCATTAAGCTTAAAAATTTGACCTAGTTGAAAATAGATATGTGATTTCGTTTTTTTTAAATAAATGTTTCATAAATCCAGAATCTAAAAGCTTTAGATTCTGGCATTTCATGCGATAGGTTTTCGTGAAATAAAAGATTTCTACAAACAAACTAAATGTTGACGTTAATCTTTTTCCACCATAACGACAGTATATTTAAAAAGGTGTCTCAAAAAGCTCACGAAAAATTAATATAGTATTTATAGTATATGAGTCGGTCAAGATAATGAGCTTTTTACTACAAAATTATATGAAAGTTGAATATTTCAGTTTTTCATTAAATGGAAAACCTAAAAAACTAAAAGTTTCATCCCGCGACGAACAAGGTTTTATCGAAAATGGGTATGAGAATTCATTTAAAAATATGAATATATAATAATTTTATGTTCAATATGTAAGCTGAATCGGATGAAAGCGATTGGTTTTTGTAACATAAAAGTTAAAATAAATAAAAAGCTCGCAAAAGGTCAAAACTTTCATAAAATTTGAGTCAAGTAAGGCGTTGAGCTTTTGATTACAGAAATATTGAATGTGAACATCTCAAATTTGCAGCAGTAAAACCTTGAATCTATAAGGTTTCAGCACGTATTCTAAATAAGCTTTCAGAGCTCTAAAGTCGTATTTCATAAAATAAAATATAAAAAAAGTAATTTTATAAAAATTTCATTTTAGGACAAAAATTGTTTTTGTAATTTGAAAATTAATATTTGACAAATTAAAAATGGTAGAGATTGAAATTAAGCCTTCATCACGTACGCTTGATTTTATTTGAGGTTAAACTGAGGAATGTTATTGTTAATTCCCAAAGTTTTGGCGTATTACTTGTGCGTTTGAAGAATGAATCAACGACGTAAGTCGAGGTCAACCAGTGCTTATATGACTTTCAATATTATTATATTGTTACATGATCGCTATTATGGTGTGTATGTGCCAATATGATCGAGTATAGATCGCGCACAATATTCGTCTGTATAATAAAGACAATTTGAACCAGATTTTTTAATAATTTTTTTTTATTATTTTCTTTATTTCTGTGGCGTTTCATTTATACATTTATAACGAATTGATACACGCAGCAGAGTGTAGTAAATTGATCTATCTAATCGATCATCATCGTTATAATATTTATACAACGAAAATTTAAAAAAAAAAATCGAAATATCCGGATCGAGTTTTTGGACAAATATACATAATAAAACTCTTATAAAATTGGTATACCGTTAATCTCTAATCACGAGTTGATCAAGGTTAGAAATTGAATTCAAATAATTCTATAAATTTTAATTAATTTTGTAATTTTTTTTATCGAGATTATTTTCATTGATTATCGATTTTTTTTAAAGTTTTCATTATTCACAGCGATACAAGCATATATTTTTTGTGGGCTAGGTATAGGTATAACAGTGTGTTAACACGTATATATGTAGTATATATATACGAGTATATACCTATGTTGCGTGTCGATGGGAAATTGGAGGACATCACACGTAATATCTTTATTTATAAAATCATGGATGATTAATGACCAAACCGATTGGTAATTGATTGGCGTGAAAATTATCCACTTCCACGTTGTATTAAACCTCTGAGTAAATATGTACATATATATATAAACTACATAACAAACAAATGAGACTCATAGAGCATATAATCTATTACCATTCCGCATAACATCTTCTCTGAATATATTTTATGTAATGTTAACATGATAAGTTCCTTTTGATGTATATATATATATATATATATATATATATATATATATATATATATATATATATATATATATATATATATATATATATATATATATATATATATATATATATATATATATATATATATATATATATATATATATATATATATATATATATATATATATATATATATATATATATATATATATATATATATTTATATATATATATATGTACACAAATAAATAGATTCCCTTAGGTAGTTCACGCTCTTCGCTGATCCATGAAGACCCAGAATCAGTTAATCTCTTTATAAAAATAACAAAACCGAAACAAAAAAAAATCTTCTGCAGCTAAATACTCTTGTTAGTACATTTATTAACTTATGTTTAATTAATACTAAATACATAAATAAACTCATTTTGGACGGAAGCCATACATACATGTTCAACATAAAAATGTCAATGTTCAACACAATCGGATTAAGGCGTTGTTTTTGGATTAAAAAGAAAAAAAATCTTATGTCCGCGTGCACAATCGAAAAGAAAGTCTTAACAATTTTTATTTTTTGTATGTTGTGGTATGTATTTAGAGAATATATAACAACAATTATTTTTATTTTATTTTTTTTATAACTAATGTGATCCAGTTTGTTAAATTTAAATAATTTTTTTTGTTTTTTTTTTTTTTAGTTTTAGTTTTTGAAGAGGAAAATAACTAAATTTATCTTCATTACCTTAAACGATTTTCTTATATATTATAAATACGTTGTTCTTAAATATTATATTTTCATGTTAAGAAACTATAAAGAAATGTTATGTATCGCCCCACCGAGTGAACGAGATGCGGTGTACAAAAAAATCAAACTAACGAAAACAAAAAATTTGTAAAATGTATATAATGATGAAAGTTCAGCCTTCAGGGATACATATACAACGGTTTTGGTTTGGTTTAATATGCAGTCTAGATATTCTTTTAAACATGTTATTTTTTAAGGCTTCTAGA
Organism: Tipula unca; assembly: GCA_951394425.1. Lineage (NCBI taxonomy): Eukaryota > Metazoa > Arthropoda > Insecta > Diptera > Tipulidae > Tipula > Tipula unca. The sequence goes on along the minus strand of OX596381.1, from coordinate 168,638,421 downwards.
TACGGTTGTTTACGAAATAATAAGATGATATGCCTTGTTTAAACATGCAATTATATATAGAGTGCGGTTATACAATTTAGTTTGGGCAGCAGTGATTTGTTGGTTATGTCAAATATTATGAAATTCATTCGGTTCAAAATTATAGATAGGATCATGTATCGTTTGATGAATAGGAGATTGAATTGACATTCATCTAGATATTGAAATATAAATTTTAACTCTTTGAAATAGGAACACCGAATTTTTATCACTATAGAGCAATGGTTTTAACTTCACCATTTAAATTATGCTATGAAGTGTAGCAGAAAATATAAATCAGAAAATCGCTTAATCGCTGCTAACGGCTCTTCAGTATGTATGGCAAGCGATTATTGCACATAGATTTGGGATAACGTCGTTATTTTAGGCATATTTTCATAGTCGCATCGGTTACAAAACTAATAATTGGCGCGGATTTCTTACCGCCGATTAAACGCGATCACGGTACCAGATCGGTTTCCCTTACGTCATATACACAATTTCTCCTTAAACCTTCGAAACTGCACCGTGTTTACAAAGATAGATCTCGTGCGAGCTTATCACCAAACAGCTACTACCGCTCCTTTCTTACTGTTTTAGTTCACAAGGATGCCATTCAGTTTTATAAATGCAGCGCAAACATTTCAACGTCTGATGACTGAAGAAGTAACGAAAGGAATGGGTTTCGTTTACGTATACATCGACGACATATTAGTTGGCAGCAAAACAGAGGTTTAGTAGCAGAATATTGTTTAAAGCGTCCAAATGTAAATTCGGTGTATGCTCCATCAATTTCCTAAGCTACATGAAATCACCAAAGATGGCCTCTGCAGATAGAATTATTACAATCCAATCCTTTCCTCAACCTACTCATGTCAGGCAAGTGCAGCGTTCCATGGGTATAGTCAATTATCACAATTATTACACTGCCATCTCAGTGGCATGGCAAGGTGAGTAAGTTGAAGCCATTTACGTGGGCACTTGAATGCGAGGCAGTTTTTACTACAACAAAAGTTGCCCTCGCCGAAAAAACAAGAAATACTGCGCATTAACACAGATGCTTTCGGTGTTGCGATAGGTGCGGTATTTGAGCATGTTCATTGCAGAAGGTTCCCTTTCCGAACAAAAATATTCCGCTTCCTACCGAGAACTAATTGCCATTTATTGTGCCATCAAGCATTTCCGTTGCTTCATAGAAGGTAGAATATTCTCCATTAACACCGACCATATAGACTATTGACTACCGCGATCGCCTCCAAGTCTGATATAAGGTACGTTAAAGGTGAAAACAACGTTGTGGCAGACACATTATCTCGCGCAGATGAAAGTCTCGTTGCATCTATTTATCATACAGCAATAGATTTATGAAAATTAATATCTGTGCAAGATTCCGATGATCAGCTTAAAATACGAATTCTTCAAAATGTAAGCTAGAGCTGGTTCTTGAGTCCCTCAAATCTATCAATCTGGCGTGAAATATCGATTGATGTCAACCGAGCTTACATTCCAAATGAAATATACATTACCAGGTATATATGTGCAACCCGTAAATTAGTTGCATCACGTTATTTTTGGCCAAGTATGAGCATCGATACAGGGTTTTGGTCTAAGACCTGCGTTCCTTGCCAAAAGTCTAAAGTTAACAGACATACACGTTCTGAACATGGACTTTTTAACATCCCGTCAGGCAGGTTCCAACATATTCACATAGAGATGGTCGAACTATTACCTCCATTTAAAGGTAACATATTCATACTCACAATAATTGACAGATTATGGTATGAGAACATCCACAGTAGTTTATAGGTTTTGTAGACCAGTTCATTTCGAAATTTGGTCTCCTACTCGAAATAATGACTGATCAAGGCAGTCAATTCGAAAGTAATATTTTCAAAGAATTTATGAAATTGTTAGGTTCACACCGAATACGGACAACGACATATTATCCACAGGCAAATGGAACGGTTGAAAGGTTCCAGCGCCATTTAAAAGCCTCGTTATATGCTAGATCGAGTACCTATAATTGGAGTGAACAACTCCTATTCATCCTCCTTGGAATACGAACTTCAATCAAGACTGATCTTGTCTACGGATAGCCGTTGAAGGTCCCAGGAGAACTGGTAGTGCATTCTAATCCCATTTCACTAATCGAAAAATTACGTGAGTCGATGCGCAACGTAATTCCCAAAGATACGCGGAATAGCCCTCAAGGCAATATTTATATTCCAAAAGACCTAACGGACTGTGACAAAGTTTTCGTCCGGGTGGATAAAGTTAAAATTGGACTAACACAACCATTGTTCAACGAAAATTCCGAAATTTTTTTGTAATTAATTGCAATTGAAAGAATGTAATTTCCATTGACCGACTTCAACCAGCCTAACAAAACATGTCAAATTCTAGACTTATAATTAAAATATTCTTTTTATCAAAAGAGAAGATTTCAGATCGATGAGGCTGCATCTGCTGGGTGAGGGATATAGCGTTCATATAACACGAATAATATAAACTTAAAATTAATAACTTTTTCGACCCATCTGCACCATAATGTATTACCAGATGAGTAAGTGACAAGTAAGTGAATTTTGTTATAAATGATGTATCTCTGGTTTATTAATAAATGGTTTTAAAGTTTAATTTTATCTTTTATTTTATCAAAGCTTATTTTAAAGTGTTGTTAAAGTAACTAGATTCTCTAAGGAACGACAAAACCTTGAAAATCATACAAATTTTACAGTGACTTTTATATTACAACGAATTTAAGTATATTGCGATATAATCTACAATGCTCACTTCACAATACTATTTAAAGCTCAATTTTAGTATCAACAATTTGAACAAAATAGTTTATCATAAATTCATCGTTAATTTTTAAACTTTTATAGTTAGATTTAATTAAACCCGTTTTACATACATTGATGGATGCAAATTAGGTAATTACTACGATAACTATTGATTTTGTACTAAATACTTATAAAAGTTTAGTAGTTTTTTCAAATGTCAAAAATGTCATATACAAATTATCTTATGTAATAAGCTTTAAAAATCAATAAAAAAAATGCTGTTAAGTTGGAATTTTAATGAATTTTCGTAAAGCTTATAGAATAAGTTGAAAGTTGAAAGAAACCCAATCGGAACATCCATTATTGTATAATAGAAATTCTGATCACAAGAAGTTTATAGATGATTTCAAAAGCTCAATTTTAATTTCATGAAATTATACAAAACAGTATATTTAAAAATATAATACAAACGCCGAAAAAATACAAAAGCTCGGATTAAGCTTTCATAATTAGATTTAAGCAAATAAAATGTTAAATTAGCTTTATGAAGTTATTGGTGTAAATGACTTATTGCTTTCAACTAAAAATGTATTAAAGCTTTTTTACATCATTAAAATAACAAAAAGCTCATTTGTTATAAATATAAATATATCTGTGGACTAATTTTTACAAGTGATTTAAATTTTTCTAGAAAGTTTATACTATAATGACAAAAAAGCTGTTATAGAAAGCTCGGTATACAAAACCCCAACTAGAGTAGCAGTCAAAAATTCAATATAATTTATATTAGAAATATTTTTAAACCAGTTCAGAGTACTCTTGTTGCTAAATTAAAAAAGCTACTGAAAGCACAATTTTAAATTCACTATTTTATTCAAAAAAGTTTGGTTAAAACAAAAATTGTCTGGTTATTGTTAAGTTCAAGCTCACATTACGCTTTTAAGTTAGATTTTAAAAAATAAGTTTAAATCGACATTTATTTAGTTTGTCACTGTAATTGAATTATAGGTTATTCCTAAAAATTTCTAAAAGCATAAGTAATTCTTTAAAAGATGACAAAAGGCACATTTAAGCTTTTTGTTATATTTTAAAGATTTACTTAAGCTTTTAAAAATTTTAAGTGGAAACCTATAATTCAATTACAGTGACAAACTAAATAAATGTCGATTTAGAATTATTTTTTTGAATCTAATTTAAAAGCTTAATTTGAGCTTTTTATTTGGATCCCCGATTTTTGCAATATAAACATTGCCTAGGGTTTGTACTATTTTGAAAATCCTAAGAAGTTGGTTTAACATCTCCAGTTATTGGGTTTCGATAATTTGACGAATTAGCTGTATACGATATGCTTATTATGCTGAATTTAGCTGATTGACCAGAGACCAGGTTTGAAACTCTTTAAATAATACTTGTTAAAATTGGGTGCTAAATGTGGTGGCCTGAGTTTATCAAACAAAGATAGCTCTTCTTCTATCGTTTTATTCCCTGCATCTTTTAGTGTTGTGAATCGATAGGCTTTCGCTATAGTAGAAATTGAATGATTCAAGCGATTTTTTATTGCTGTACGAGTTAGTTCAGTTTTATGGGTGAACCTTAAAACATGTTCGATTCCGCTCTGAAAGAGTTAACCGCGTTATTAATTCATTTTTAATTGTTTAGTTGTGTCCATATTACCGTATGTTTTTTTATTGGGTTAATTAGCAAAAGCTCTACCAGAAAGTTTGGCTTGAACTATTTGTACATAAAAGGTTATATGATTTTTCTTTGTTAAAGGACTGTAAAAACGTTCACAAACCTTTATATATTGTTCAATGATTGTTTTCGATCTTTCGTTCTGGGTGAGGCACTCATTTGATGAATGAGTCGAATTCTTTGAGGAGTCCTCCTCTCGCATGGCCAACACATTTGTGGTCAGTGTCTGTCTATATTTCACATTCAAGGAATATATATGACTTTGTTTGTATCCAATAGAATGTCTAGCTTTAACGTTTGCCTGTATGTTTGTTGATATTACGATTAGTTTTAGGTGTTTGAAGCGTTATAAGTAACCCTAGTCAAAGTTATGGTATTATTCAGAAATTGGCTACGGATCTTCTTCGAAGTGATGTCATGAACTTCATTTTTTTCATTTTGGTTATAAGACGGAGTAGTTTAGCGTTTCAATCTAGACTATCATTTATTTCATTCACTTGATTTGATGAAGATGCATTTGTCACAGTCTTTACAGATATCGTGTAAGCATATTTTATAAACACTGCGGTCTTACGAGTTAAGTATATATGGCACAAAGCATTGTTTTTATTCCATTTTCAGCTTAGGTGGATCGATAGTACGAAAAAGAGTAACCTCATAAGGCCGAGTAAGTAATTTAGAAATAAGATTATCATATTATCCCGAGAAAACATTAGAAAAACGATTATTTGAATTCTCCAATCTCATTTCTGGTGCGGCTTTAGATCTTAAGTGGATAGTTTTAGCTATAGATTCCTCAAAATCTGTTATCCTTAGTTGAAAAGCTTTGTATGGCAACGCGTATTCTCAAATCAGGAATATTTGATGAGTATTTCGCGAATGACTTTAGGATATAATCAATATATCTGTCTGTTGGTTTGTAATGCGATACTAAAACTCAAAAACTAAACGACCAATTGAGCTTAAATTTTTCACAGATGACTAAATCTCGATAAACCATAGAGTGCCAACACGACCCGATAGGTGCGGTGCAAGAAGAATAGAAAAAAGAGAATATCACAAGAGTAAAGCAAAATGAAAAAAAGTGTTTAATGGAATCGGCTTTGATTGCTTGCAGTGGCCAGTGACAGTTCCGGATACGACAACCACAATAAAACAAGAAACTATACATGGCTAAAACATGAATGGAAAAAATCTATTTGTTGGATTCAGTTCAATTTATGATATACTGTCCCAAGTTTATGTGTTTTTTTTCCAGTTCTGTTTCAAAATGGAAAATTCCGAAAAAGCTATTAACTTTAAAGCAATTAGTGCGACAAGCTTTAAAACCCTTAATAGGTAGTTTTGATAATATTTATGTAAAGCGTCATTGAAATAGGATACGACACTGCCAAGGACGGAATAACAAAAAAAACGCGAATATAGTTTATCTCGGAAAAATATACAATTTGGATTTATTTGTTCACGCGAAACCAGGTGAAATGTCAAAAGGAATCGCATGCATCTACGTAACAGAATGTAACGTACGTTACTTGACCCGATGGCCGGGGTGCCTGCCACTTCCTCTTCTGTGGCTACATCGAAACGTCTCCGTGTCCAATCTAGCATTACTCCAAATGGAGGCTATAAAGCCACGCACGCTGGCTCTTGTTGTTACTGATTCCACGATAAGGAAAGCCGCGAGAACAATCCTGATATCATTCTGTATGAAACTAAATTCGACATCTTTCATTTGGAGCTCCATCGAAAAGTACTAGCTACAGCTCAAACGGGTAATTTTATTTCACAACTGCTGAGGTGCTACCTAACTGATGGCTACATTATCTGTAAATGCGCCAACGACGACTCATACAAGTGGTTGTGTGCGGTCGTCTCGAGTACCAAAGATGTCTGGGGTGATTGTCAACTCTCCGTTGGTGATTCTCCTAAACATTTGCTAATATACACCTGGGTTTTCGGTCCTCCCGAGGATCCCAAAGTTGTATTGAGCAATATTGGTGTAATGAACCCATCACTGTCGACAAGTGGATGGAAGGTTTTCCGATACGAACAGCAAACCTGTTTCCAGTTAGGAACTTCGTCTGGGTTGTATCAGGAATGTGAGTTTGGTTCCCACCCTCGATTGTTTCCTTAGCTTGTAATCATTATTATGACTTCTATGCTTGCGTTGAAACAGATCAACTTACACCATAGCAAAGCTGCATCGTTTGAGCTTAAGTTGCTGCTCGTTAATTCACAGGTAGACATTTGCTTAATTCAGGAACATTTTTTCCGGACGTTGCAGCTGTGTTCGTCTCTCTCAAATCGTCGAACTCAGTCGGATCACTGGTGGTATCATCAGATTACGATTCGGTCTCACCCTCGGCGCAGTTTAGCAACCTTGTTTCGTGGAGCAGGACAAATCATTAACCTTTGGTTAGGGGTTTATCTCTACTTATTTATCTGAGCTTGAAATCCTTAAGAAAGGCTGTTAAGGATTTCAAGCTCACATGATAGTTTGTGCTCAATGTCGATTTTTGATTTGATCTTTAATTGGAGGGTAACCAATGACATTCTCACCTCCGACCATAAGTGCATCTGGTTTAATTTAAATCTTAGAAGACCTACTCTTAAACCATATCGCAACAAGAAGCTTACCAACTGGGAGTAATTCTCTCTTGAGTTGGAACCTCAGCTGTTTTCGTTGGGTGAGATATGTTCGACTGAATACATTGAATTGCTAGCCTCATCTTTGTCGCATGCAGTCACGTCAGTTTTCGAAAAATTCTTGTACTCTTATTACGAAGCAATAATCTCAGAATAAGCTTTTTTGGTGTTCTGATCTTATAAAACTGAGGAAAACTGCTAGGAGATTCGAAAACAAAGCCAAAAGATCTGACTTGATTCAGGTTGATTGGGATAACATTTTGGCAGCTCAAAAATAATAAAAGAAAATGCTATGAACTCCTCGTAGGACTTCTTGGATTAGCTTCTGCTAAAAGTGAATAGTATATCTGGAATCGCCAGACTTAATGGGTTCTTGGTTAGAAATTATTCCTGCCGACTCGATGTGCTGTGACTTCCTGTTGGAAGATTAACCTCTTCCAGGAAGAAAATTGTCGAACTACTACTTCCTGTTCATTTCCTGCGGTGCACTGTTATCAACCAAGATTATGTTGCTGACGCCCAGCACAATGGTACTGATTATTCACCTGACTGGGACTTCGCCTGTAGGCTAGTCATTCTCAAGTTCTCAACACCTTGCGCTGGAGCGTTTTCTCCTTCTTACCTTATAAATCAAGTGAGTCAGATGTTGTTTTTTTTTCAGAGTTATGTGGGTTCCGGCTCATGGTGGCATTTAAGTTAATCAGATAGCTGATGTTTTAGCTAAAACAGGCTCAATTATGAAATTCATTGGACCTGAACTGGCAATGCCCTGAACTTTAATTGTGGTAGGGAAGCTATATTAAGAACTACATATTTTTGCAGGCTAAGCGTAATTGGCTAGCTTCCACTACATGCCGAATGGTTAAGTATTTTATTTGTGAACCTAATCTGAGGCTCACAAAGTTTGCTGAATCTTTGAAGAAAGACCAACTGAGAGTTCTGGTGGCTATTCTAACCTTCCATGGTCGTTTTAAACTTCATTTACAAAGAATGGGACCTGTTCAAGATTCATTGTGTGACAACTGTCTTGAAGATGACGATTGTATTTTATTTTCAGAACCTAGATTTGGTTATTCAATCTGTTAGCGAACGATCTTTTAAATAACTATCTTTCCCTAGAAAAGCATTTAACTTTCAACTTAGATTCCGATATAGCATAGGATTAGAACTATTAGACGAAAATAAAATATTTCAAACAACTATCAAATCAAGTTGTAGCACTTAGAACAATGACAGTAGCTTCCGGAGATCGTATAGCTTTTCCATATTAAAAATCATTTACGTAGTACCACTGAAGAAAGTGATTTTCAGAGCAACTTATAGAATATACTGACTATCAAAGACGATTTTGCAAAACTTAAAGCATACGCAAGTAAATTTTAATTAATTTAAGTGCACCTGTGAATTTTAGTGGTTTTTAAATACAAATATTTTTAGTTGAATAAATTTGCAGAACTAGTACGATAACAATATTTAATCTTTTCATTTATTTGTTAAATATATATTTCTGAGGACTATACTTACGTGGGACACCTCGTTAAACCAAATGCATTGCATGTCCTACCTCATGGGTAATGTGGAAATGGATTGTGCCGATTTTGGTTATTATGGCTATTTTGAGTTATTTTAATTTTTGTTAGAAATTTTTGAAAATTTTTCGAGATTTACGAAATATTAACTCAACTCAACGACTGAACATAAAGTTAAATCAATTCGGACATCTGTTTTAAGGCGATTAAAACAGTAGCGATTAATAATTATAATATTGAAAGTATATATAAAAGTTGTACCGCATTATGTCACGTCTAAATAATATTTAGCCAATCGTTATGTAAATAAATGCTGTTATATGATTAATCGGATCAAACCAAACCAAATTTCATAATTTTCTAAAATCTCTTCAAAATCATTTATATACAAAATATATTTATTAAATAAAAATATATCGAATTAAAAATTAATAAAGAAAATTATATGATAAATGCATTTTATTTATAATATCGCCGAAAGGCAATAAAAACACAAAAAAAAAATCTTAACAATTTTTATTCTTATAACGACGACGACGAGATACATACTATACGAGCATAATACAAAAAGAAACAATTTTGCTGCCTAAGTTGCGACAGCTTGTCATTCTTGAACAGTAAATCATATAAATATATATAAAATTGTTTTATTTATAAATAATAATAATAAAATCAGAATTATTGTTAAAAAAAATTAAAAAATATATGCGAGACGACGAGACGAGAGTAAAGGTGGAAATTTGATTTAATTTAGTTAAATCATTTTTTTTTTTTTTGATTTCTCAATTATTATGTTTGAATTAATATAAATCATAAATATATCTGTACTTCATGACACAATATTTGAACGTAAAACACCTACCATAAAATAGAAAATTATGTGGAATGGTTTTGTGTGTATACAAACTATATATAGTACGAGTACGAGTATATAGATCCATGTGAAGGTGAAATTTAATCACGATTTTATTTAGTTTTTTTTTTTTAATTCTTTAAATTAAATAATTTCAATCAATAAACCATTAAGATTGGTAATATTGTATTTGAGGTCGATCTATCATCACGTAAAATATTAGTTTTATTGTTCATATCGGATTAACACATAATTTTCAGTTTGGGGCCCATTTTGACGGGAAACTGTACGTAAAAAGCTATTGTATTGAAAATGAACTATAGAATTGAATATACAAAATCAATCGATCGGTGTGATACTTAATAACTAAAACGCCAGCAGAGATTTTTTAAAACTTGCTTATGTACGCCTATAGGGTACGGATCAGAGCAAAAGCCAAAACCAAAGACGGCAGAAGTTAGAGAAGGAATTGTCTAGAGTAGGCACAAATGTCCTTTAAAACCTTTAAATTATCTGGACCTTTTAGAGTAAGGTTTCACTATTTTTTTTTTTTTTTCATATCATTTGAGGTTCCCGTGAGGAGTTGTTGGGATCTCCCATCGGGCGCGTCCCCAGGTGGCGGATAGGGGAATGCCCTCACCGGCTTGCCGGGGTGGTACCCCGATATAACTAACTGCAATGAGTAAAACGAAAGGAATTATTACCCCAGATGGTAAGCCAGACAATCTGGTGAATCCATCCTTCAAGGAGGCCGGTCCCACGGATTCTGGGGGGGACCAACCATTGCGTAATAAGGATGATGAAAATCAATTTCAGAGAAAATCGAGTATACTAAGATCATAAAAACAACACATCAGAAACATGAAAATCGGTTTAATCCTTTCAACAAAAAGGATCGTAGTGATAGTGAAAGTGAATCATACTCAAAAGTGAAATCTTCCCAAGCTGATGGGATTGAATTAAATGAGACTGTGACTTCTCAGGAGAAAGTAAATGTAGCACAAAACTCTGCTACAAGCAATAAAATTAGTGCATTGGAGCTGATTGTTGAAGAGCTTAAAAATGAAATTGCTCAGTTGAAAGCTGATAACCTCAAGCTTTCGTATGAACTTCAGCAACGAAATGAATCAGGCAACGAAATGGAAGTTGAAAGTTATCCTCAGTACGTTACTGATGAGGAGGAACTTACGCGTGAAACTGATTGGATCTTGAAGAAAACAAAAAAGAATCATAAGAAAAGAAAAGCGAGCGGCTCACCAGAAGTTAACAGCAGTACTTCAGAGAAGGAACCTAATAACGGGCAACCGCAACCTATAAGGAACAAAATACTAGTAGAAAAATCTGTCCAAAATGAAAAGCCTACAAGAAGGAAAGTTAAACCTCCTCCGGTAATTCTTAGTAACGTAGAGGACTTCAACGTAGTGAAAAAAATGCTGAGCGAAAAAAACATTAAACACGAAATAAAGCTGCTGAATAATAAGCAACTTAAGATCAACGTGGATGATGAAGACGATTACAGAAAACTAAGTGGACTGCTTAATAAGACTGATATTGAATGGCATTCTTATGAAAATAAACTCACCAGGCCAATTAGAGTAATGGCAAGAGGACTCCATCCGACTTGTAAGCCCGATGAGATTAAGGAAGAGCTTAGTAATAAAGGGTTCAACATAATTAATGTGGTTAATGTCACGAAGAAAGTGAAAGAAAATGGAAGCCAACTAGTTCCATTACCACTTTTTATGCTTTCATTTGATAACATGGAGGATAGTAAGAAAATATTTGATATTAGACATATTCTTCATATGAAAGTTAAAATGGAAGCCAAAAGAAGGAATAGGGAAATTCCTCAATGTAAGAGATGCCAACGCTTCGGCCACACAGTAAAATTTTGCAAAAAAGAAGCTAATTGTGTCAGATGTGCAGGTAAGCACTTAACGGCTGACTGCACGATTCCGAAAACAAACAAACCCAAGTGCTCAAACTGCCATGACGAGCACCCAGCCAGCTACCGTGGTTGTTTGGTAGCTAAGGAATTGAAAAAAAAGAGAAATATAAATACGAAGCAAAATCAGAGGGGAAAACCCGAGTTACTTGCTACCTCAAAAACAGTTAAAGGTTTCACCTATTCTGATGCAGCAGAAACCGCATCTAGTGGCCCTGGTACTGTGGATAGTGTGAAAGAAAATGATAATACGAATATGCTAAGCTTCATAGAAAGAATGATGTCCATGATGGATAAAATTACGTCAAGACTAGACAGCTTATAAAGCAGGTATGCTGTTAAGCATACAAACAACATGCCTTGTACGTCGAATAATGTTAGACAAAAAAATTAGAATTGTTACCTGGAATGCCAATGGTATTCTCAGCAAAAAGCTTGAGCTTGAACTGTTTCTTCATGTCCATAATATAGATATATGTCTCGTATCTGAATCGCACTTAAACAATCAACATAAAATAAGTCTTCGAGGTTATAAAGCATATAACACAGCGTACCCAAGTAATTACGGTATGGGAGGCAGTGCTGTAATTGTGAAGAATGACATAGATCATTACTAGTTTGGAAAAGTGGAGAACCCAGACATGCAACTTGCAATAGTCACAATCAATTCTGCCAAACAAAAGTTTAATGTGTGTGCATTATATTGTCCGCCCGGACCAAAAATTACAAAAGAAATATACAAAGATGTAATTGCCCAGATCGGAGATAGGTTTATTCTTGGGGGTGACTATAACGCTAAACATACCGACTGGGGCTCCAGATTAACGCTCACAAGAGGTAGACAACTACGAGAAGCAATTAGAGATCTAGGATGTCGTTATCATTCAACAGGAAATCCTACGTATTGGCCAACTGATACAAACAAAATTCCTAATTTGCTGGATTTTTTTATAACAAAGAGGATAGCTGAAAATTTCATTAGCATTGATGAAAATTATGACCTCAACTCTGACCACTCTGCAGTTATGCTAACGTTAAGTGAAAAAATTGTCAAAAAAGCAAGTAAGCCGACTCTTTGCAATTCATCCACAAATTGGTTGGGCTTTGAGAGAGACTTAGTTGGAAAAATAGACTTATCAGTCCCACTAAATAATATTGAACAGTTAGAGCATGCAGCCGAAGTCTTTATGCTGAATATTCAGAACGCAGCATGGAGCAACTCAAAAGTGGTAGAGCATAAAAACGTTAGTAATAAGTACCCAGCTCCTGTCATTGAGATGTTAAGACTGAAACGCAGGGCTAGAAGAAAATGGCAGCAGTCACGTCACCCTGATGATAAGAGAACCCTAAATAATAAAACACAGATTTTGAGCAGAGAAATAAAAAGGCTAAAAGAGAATTCTTTTGTTAGCTACATGGAAAACTTGTCTACAACTAAAGAATCAAACTACTCGTTATGGAAAGCTACAAGTAATGTGAAAAGACCGGTTTCTCACATGGCATCTATCAGAAAAGCTGATGGCTCATGGACGAGGAGTGATTTAGGAAAAGCTGAAGAATTCGGGAGTCATCTTGCTGAAATCTTTACGCCTAATAATATAGACTCTGATTTTGTGTTGGAGCAAGTAAAAAACAGTCGTGAAAGTAACATCCCTCAAATTCGAGTAAAGAGCTTAAGAAAGAAATTAAAAATCTGAAACAGAACAAAGCTCCAGGCTTTGATCTAATAACAGCAGACATATTAAAGAATCTCCCATCCAAAGCTTTAACATGGTTAAGTTATATAATGAATGCGGCCCTAAAGTTCCGGTGCGTCCCAGACATATGGAAAGTTGCTGAAATTATCATGATTAATAAACCTGGAAAACCTGCGTATGAAGCTAAATCGTACAGACCGATATCGCTGCTTCCCACGATGTCTAAACTTTTTGAAAAACTATTGCTTAATCGAATACAGCCTATAATAGAAAGTTGTAATATTATTCCGAACCATCAATTTGGGTTCCGTGCAAAACGTTCTACCATAGAACAGGTTCACCGAATTACTAATGTTATAGAAAAAACACTCGAAGAAAAGAAAATCTGCTCCACAGTTTTTCTCGATGTGGCAAGCCTTCGACAAAGTTTGGCATCCAGGTTTCATTCATAAACTTAATTGCTTTTTGCCTAAAGGTTATGTAGAAATCCTAGAGTCATATTTATCTGAAAGATCGTTTAGAGTGAAACAAGGAAATGAATACTCTCCATTAAAAGAAATTAATGCAGGAGTACTCCAAGGCAGTATATTGGGCCCAGTTCTATACTTGATTTACACAAGTGAAATCCCACAAACAAATAATGTAATGCTTGCAACATTTGCAGATGACACTTCAGTAATGGCTGTTGGCTCAAACATCAATGAAGCTACGGATAAACTACAAACAGCTGTTAATGTGATCTCTAATTGGTGCAATAAATGGAAAATTAAACTAAATGAAGTGAAATCTACCCACGTAAACTTCACAAATAGGAAAATCGAAACCCTTCCTGTTAAAATAAACGACGTTGTAATTCCACATGATAACAAAGCAAAATATCTATAGGAATGACATTAGATGCAAAACTTAGATGGAAAGAACACATCAAGATAAAAAGGAAAGAGCTCGATTGCAGATACAGAAATATGTATTGGCTAATTGGACGGCGCTCAAAATTATCGATATACAACAAAATGCACCTTGGTATGTTCGCAATACTCGTAATATTCATAGAGACATCAAAAACCCATCAGTGGTGGAGGAAATAAAGAAATTTGCTGCAAAGCATAAAGTTCGGCTAAACCAACACGTTAATGTGGAAGCCTCAAGTTTGCTTCACAATCAAAATGTTGTGAGGCGACTTAAACGGACCAACCCGTTAGAGTTGGGTTAAATTTAAAAAAATTTTTAGTAGCGCTGGAAAACTAATTAGTTTTCCAACTGTTTAAAATTATTTTAGTACAATCCCAAAGAACTGACACGAAAATTAATAGTTAGCCTATCAAGACTAGTTTTAATACTAACAAGGGAGGAGGTTTTTAGTGGGTGTGGGTCCCACAGTACCCACATTGGGTCTCTTTCAAGAGTTTCCTCCTTCCCCAAAACAAAAAAAACAAAAAAAAAAAAAACAAAAAAAATATCATTTAGGGTTTCGAAGAACTTTGATGCGAAGAACATATTCACAGGTGGTCGCGACTTTAACATATCCAACGCAGACTTACAATTCTTAAAATATTACTACTATATCGGTATGGTTATAGCCAGCTGGTTACCCTGTTACCGCCCTGCCAACAAGGGAGCGCATACTATAGTCTACTATTTAAAATAGCTTTAACATTTTTCTTCAGATAAAAATCTTGTTTACTAATACTTATATCTACCTACCGCTCAAGACGGTATCACAAAATTTCTTGAAAGTGTTGAGGTTGTTTGGCAGCATTAGAGTTAGGTTACTTGCTGGTCACTCAACTCTTGAGTCTGTAATAAGTTGATCTCTAGGTTCTTGAGCTAGATCAGGGTTATAGAGAGTGTGTTCTATGGTAACCTCGCCCTGTCCACATTTACAGGTACTTGAGTCCGCTAGACTCAGTCGGAACATATAGCAGGCTATTATTTCATGTCCCGTTAACTTCTGGGTAAACCATTCACTTAGAGAAATCTATGTCTCTAATCTCGCTTCAATGTTTGGCAGACAACTATATGTTATTCTGCCATCCAATGAATGCGACCATCTTGCCATATTGATACAGAAGAGGCCTAATTTGATTTAACTAACTTGTTTTTTCCTTTTCTTGTAGTTAGCAATTTTCTCATTTAAGATTATTTGAATAGGAATCATGCCGGCCAAGACAGGAACGGCGTCAGTTGACACTATCTTGATATGATACAATGCCCTCGTATATTATTGACAAAGTACGTTGAGATCCCAGTTGTCTTTATAGCAATTCGTTTCAGCACAGCGAAAACCTTTTTACGGTTTTTCGCGACTCTTTTGACATATGAAGGTACTCCATGTCGTTCATCGAAGGCAACTCGCAGCCATTACACAGTTTTCACCATCTCAATTCTTTGGCCATTTATGGAAACCAATGGTGGTCTCCTATGGTCCAGAGAACCTTTAAGTTGGATCATAACTTTTTTTGTAGAGGATAGCTCCTGTCTATGGCGAATTGCGCTTTTTATTGAATAATTTGTATTGAAGTTCCAGCAAACATCATTCATTACCTTATCGTCCGCGAATACTACTTATTGGACTTCTTGGTTCATGCTTTCTTTGAAGACAATATTCCAAAGGTTTGTTAGAGTACTACCTAATTTGATAGAGTACTTCCAGTACTCCTTCCAAAAGTACGGAAGAAATGTTACCACATCTTAATTTGTAAATCAAACCATTGAAAAAGCACTTCGTTTCGCAGGAGAATACTCTGTGTGCCTTAATGGACATAGAAGGCCCCTTTGACAACGCTGCTTACAAATGTATATGACACGGTCCCTGCAATGTAGAAGGCGAATAACAGAATAATCAAGTGGATAAAACACACGTTGGTGAACAGACATCTCTCAGCCAACTTAGTAAAGGAAACTTTAAAAATAGACCAACAAGGAGGAGAACCATCACCTCCACTATAGTAGTGGATAAGACAAAGGTATGAACCCTTCACAATATAGGAGAAGGAAACTCATCACACCTCTGTTGGTAATAGATGGAATAGAATTTGACGTTGATCCGGAAGTCATGAACCTTATAGGTTACAAAAGCAACCAAAATGCTATAGGCTTAAAAGTCTGCAGGAGCTGGGGGTTTGTCCAAAGGAAAACAGGTGGATCTACAAACAGATGATTTCTCAAGGTATATTATATGTTTTGGATGTACATATATGGTAGAGGAACACACTGTACCTTGGAATCACAGGCGCCATGAAAACTATCCTGACAGCTGGTCTCTAACACCGTTACATATATAGCCGTAAAGGAAGGTCTGAAGATAGTTTTGGATGTTCCAAAGAATATCTGAGTACCTATGGTGATCCCACCATCTAAGTGACATTACCAGATTTCAAGGGACAAAACAAAGCCCATGATAGACTTCATCGAAAAATACAATATTCCATCCCAACTAGAGAAAAAACATTGTTCTTAAATGCCACTCACTAAGTACGCTACTATCTTTCAGGCTTACACCACTATCTTTCACTCACTACAAACCGAATGCAAGATACCAGCATCCTTCTCCAAACAGTTTTCGCACAAATTCTGTGTGAGATTCCTACGTTTAAATATGAGCCGTTTATACAAGTCCCAGCTATTCCGTAACGATGGCTACTAGCAATCTTAAATCTGTTTTTAGTGATATAAAATTTTTAGTGTTGGTTGAGCTCAGTTCCATCCTCTTCCACGCTGTGTATAGTATCGCTATACATACGCTACGTATCGCTACTTCCAATTTTAGTCTTGCCAAACTGTCTGTAGATGTTAACCCAAGGAATCCTTACAATTCCTTGAGGCTTTTTTGGATCTGCCTTTAAGCCCGAATTCTGTATTCTTTTAAGAATTCTATATTTTCATTACGTTATCAAGATGTTTATTCTTTGTATTTTCTCCAAAGACGATAATACCATCAATGTAGACGTAGTAGATTCATCCAATAAACATTTGAGCACATCGTCTATCTTGCTCTGGAAGAAAGCAGGTGCGTTCTTTAGTCGCTTTCCTTCATTTTTATGTTATGGAGGCCGGATGTTTAGTCGATTGTTGTCTGGTATCGGGTATGTGTCCAGTATAGTTACAGCAATTTTTTTACAATTCATATTGTTGAGCTATACGGACTATTTGATAGTTTGATGATTCCATGTTTCAGAATTTTAGATATTTGTTCGTCTACTTCGATCCGCATGTTTATTGGATATGGGTAGGTTTTTGTGTATAGGTCGGTTCTTCTGCTGTTGTTTAAGTCTCTGCTCTCACATTTGTATCAATAGTCTGTTCATCGTTGAATGGTTCCGAAAAGTGATAAAAATTCTCTAATTATAGCTTTACATTTTTGCTTTGTCTCTTTATCCAGCTGGTTATCCCTGTTTTCAATGTTGTTGGCTTGCGGGTTGAAATTTTCTCTTTTAATGGGATCTCCATGCCTGGGAGAGATGGATAAGGTATTTTGTCTCTTGTCTATCATCGCCTCTAATTTTTTTTAAAAGTATCATCCCTAATTATACCTTACAGTATCATCCCTATTACAAAACCACTTCAATATTATTTCCAAATTGTTAACGGTGAATGGTTTGTTTACGGGCTGATCACCTTTAGTGAGTTCCTTTTTTTTTTACAAAGTTTATGTTATTGCTGCACTGGTACTTCTCTATACAATTCATTTCATCATTTGCACCTGGGTCTTCCCCATCATTGTCGTCATAATTTTTGATATATTCATCATATGGGTCTTCATCGTTCTCTTGTACCAGGTGGAATACTCTTTGTTGTTTCTGAGCTTTTCCATTGATGTTTGGGTTAGGATAATTATTTGTTGATTCATCGACTTTATCTACTTGCATCGGTATTGGTGGCTTTGGGTGTTGCGTCCTTTGCTGTGTTCTAATTTGTTGTTGTTGTTGATTTATACCATATCCCATGTTCCTTTGCTACCAGGATAATCTTAGAAGCGACTCTGGTGTTTCTAAATGGCGTTTATTTTGTGAAAAGTTGGAGTTCATCTGGATTATCACCACCATGTTATCGAAATTTCTGATGTGTATACTGATAGATTTTGGAAATTGAGATTTTGGATTTCCAGTCTAATACACGGGTTGACGTTCAATCCATCTATGCTTCTATTCCCTGGCGTTAATTTAATATAGTGACTCCCAAATCAGTAATATCATGTACTCTTTGAATTTCATTTCCATTAATATAATACGCTTCAATTATTGAATTCTTTTTACATATTGCAGACGGTTTGTTAAATACGACTTAAACCATTTAATGTAATCGAATGAAAATTAGACTTTGGAGTTCTTTATGATGACATGAAGAATCAAATGTCTTACTAAAGTCCGTATATAAGCCACGTCACTTGATGATGTTTTTCAACTCATTTATTACTTTGCTGGTGAATTCAACCAAGTTAGTAGATGTTGATGTACCCGGCATAAGCCCTTGCTGGTTGACAGATATATGACGTATTAGTGTGGGTTTGAATGCATTGCAAACTACTAGTTCAAATAATTTCGGTATTGATGATGATGTGGATATTCCTGTGTAATATGTAATGTCATCGCGTTTTCCGGATTTAAAGATAGGTGCGGTATCTTAGAGACTTTCCATTTTTCCAGAAACACGTCAGTGGTTAATGACTGATTGAACAGTTTGCACAACGGATTTCCCAAAATTCTTGCAAACGTTATTAATATAGAGAGGGTATATCGTCAGGTTCACAACCGCGTCCAAAGCCCTTCAATGCGGAAAGAAGGTCTGCTACAGATATGGCTGGAGAAGTGATTAATATGTTATTGTCTATGGGACTAATGTTATTGCAACACTCATTAGTTTAGAATACACGGCTATGATTACGCCACCGCCCGATTTTTTACAGCTATAGTTTCAAGATTGCGATTACATCTATAAACAACATAGTCGTGTCCAAAATATTCAGAACTATTTATTGCAGGATTGAAGTTGGATGAGCTTTGGTTCTTACACATATAACATTTGGAGATGTTAGAACTTGTGCCTCGTGAATAGGACTTACGATTTAACTAGTTGGTGGTAAGGTAAGCTTGCGGCGATTAATAAATGCTTATCTTCATTGATGAAGGTTAAATAATATGTGTTATCTAGAATTGGTAGTGTTGCAATATTTGATGATAATTTGAACAATTTCATTGATACAGATATAGAGTTTTTAGTGCTGATATCTGGAATTTGATTTTTATCCCCAACGAGATATATTTTGGAATATATACTGAGCATGACCACAAGTCCAATGTAACCAGCATGAGCCATCATATATTCATCAATAAATACGGTATCATAATTTCGGGTTCCATTAATTAGATAAGAAACAATCGTTTTATAGTTTAATACGTATTTGTTGAAATCAGTCTTTTCCTTAACGCAACGAGCAGTAATTTTAGATTTGAGGTCAGCTAGTGCTTCTTTTGTGGCATATAAAACGAGATCACGTTGTCCTTACGTTAGTTGATCGAGCATAAGTTCAATGCCAATCGAGCAAAAAATATATTTACGTGTTGACTATATAGGTGTACGCCATCACATCTAACCTGATTATTAATAGTAGGCTCCTAAAAGTATTTATTGTTCATATTGTCATATATGGAAATGTGTCCGATATAGTAAAGACAAAGCTCTGAAGTGCATCAGGTGAATGTATTTGATGTAGTGGTTTTGTAGGTGGCTCTTAATGATACTTTTAGAGTGCTTTATGTAAAACATTATTTCAAATAATGAGTTCTTGTAGTAGGAATCGGCAGATGTATCAGCATAAAATAAAGGACATGCGACTGGAGTAGACTTCAAAAATTTTGAGGGTTCACCGGTAATCCAACGTATAAAGCTCTTTCATAATGCGTTGACATGTTGAACGGAATGTGTAAAACCCATTTGATGTTAGAACATGAGCAGTTTGTAATATAAACCAAGGCCAACTTTAACTTGTTTACATAGCAATTGCTGTCCAGAGTAAGGATAAACCATTCACTTTTCCGTTGTTTCTAATACATAAATTAAATCTGTACAATTCGTTTTATCTTCAGAGGAGAGTAGAAGTTAGTAAATAATTTCCATTTATCCAAGAAGAGAATTGAGGTTCAACATAATCAAAGGGTTGTGAAGGATTCCGTTTGATAAAGTTATACCCATTTGTAAAATCCTCGTGGTAGACAGGTTTGCAACAGTTTTTTACAAGTAGCTTGGGTTTAAAAGATTTAAGAAATGATTTTTTGTCAGGTTGTAATGACTCAATTTCCACCTCAGTCTGAGATTCGGCGTGATTTGTTCCGATATTGCAATTTAATGCTTGTACTCTTTGATATTCTTTGGTGCATAGGAAGTATATTAGGCCTCCATTCACGTCACAGAGTGCATCCAAAAATTTAGGGGAGACATCGGATTCCACTTTATATGTTGATGCATCAATTTCTACCTGTTGAGCGGGTGATATAGATATTTGCTCACTCCATGTTTTGATGATATGATTCCCATATAGAATGCAATGACACAACTGACTCCATCCTGTACTTAACTTATATATACGCCGTTTACGTTTAATTTGAGGCTCATTAAATAAATACCAATGGCGATTAAATATTTTAAAATAAATTATTGCACTGTTATACCATAATAATTAGCGATCGTCGCGAGCATTTCGAAGGTATACGCCTGAAAAGTGGTTTCAAAAAATATTCAGACGTTTTATATATCTCTTATAAAATAATTTTGAAGATCAAGTCATCAAACTCGTTAAATAAAATATACGCAGCACACCTTTACATACTAATCTTTTGTATTTCATCAACGTTCTTGAATATACGACTTAACCAAAAATAAATAAAACATAATTAACCCTTTTACTACAAAGACAACATTCCAACAACAAAAATAATCAATAAATCCACGATACATATATATATATATATATTTTATGTAAAACAAATCATTAAAACTGCAAAAAATTGGTACCCACAAAACTTAAATAATCTGTGAATCCTGCAATCATCATCATCATGATCGTAATAAAAGATGTATACGTATATATTATATAAGATCATTAAGAGATGCAATATAACGAAAACGAATTAAAAACGTGTACGCGTCTGCATATATAAAACCGAATTAAAGGTACACAAAATTATGTTTATGAAAGTTATATATGTTGTATGCTGAGATGAAAATCCGTAAGTCGAATATAACCAAACCAGCAAAAAAAAAAAAATTTTTTTTTCGATTTTTGGAGGATCTGTCGTTTTTTTTTTATTGCATTGCAGAAATTCTTGATTTTTATAATTGGAAATAATGATAACTCCTCTCACTTTGCGAGGAGGAAATATAAATGTACATACATACATACTTACTTACATATGACAAAAGCAATTATATGTTTTATAACAAGAACTTCTTGTTTATATATTATGCCGAGTTTTTATTTCGTCAAAAATGTAAATAAAATGAAAGTTGTGTATATAAATATATGCTAGGGAACTTATGTATATATATAAATGACGAGCCAGCAGGTTGGTCGTCTATATATTATACATGACACAACGACATTTGAAAGGTTTATTCTTGCTTTTTTTGGAATATCTCGCGTATTTTGACACTATAATTGGTATCGCGCATAAACATAAATATATAATTATTGGTTGTCATGACGTCACGGGTTGGTGTATGTATATTTTTATGTTATAAATGTCAAAACGTCTAAAATTTCCAATTTTTTAATTATTTTACTCTTGATGTAATGCTTGTGTCATGAATATACAAATTTTCAGGTTCGTTTCTTACTCGCGCCGATTTTTAATTAACTCTTTCGTTTTGTTATATGCGAATGCGCGCGCAATCGGAATGCATCAGTATGGAAATTTTGTTCTAAATAATTTTATAATATCGATTTGGTCATTTATACGGTCAATTATTTTTGCGGTTAATGATTTATCAATTATAATCGTACAGTGAAATCTAATTATATTTTTAATTTTTAATCTCAATCAACCGCACAAAATATATAATTAAACAATATTTTTAGTTGCACACAAATATAGATTTTCGAAGTAAGTTATGTGGGGTTTGGCTAGATTTCATATATGAGGCCGCTTATATATTATGTGATTCAATGTCATAACGGGTTTACAGTAGGTTGGAAATAATTTTCTGAGCTTATAATTGACAGTGATGAGATAATCGGCTTATTTTACCCAATATTATATAAGAATGGTATTGATTGTTGTCGGAAGTCTGTTTATTTATTTTATTGAAAACAGACCTACACCAAATTAGGTTTACGCACAAGGGTATATATATGTATATGTATATAATCGTTCCAATGCCGAAAGATCTTGGTGAAAATCCTTAAATTTTGTGCATTTATATCTGTATATATCTACATAATTAAAGCCCAGTGGCTAAATGTGCATGATATACCTGACATTTAATATTCGATTTCAATTCCACCCATCATTATGTCGGTATTCGTTTATGCGCACACATAGCCGTGGAAATCAATTTACGAAACTTTCAACTTAAGTGATAAACGAAATAGGTGGTGTTTTTCAAGTATAACAAATGGATGTAAATTACTACTTGCGTACAAAAAAAGGAGGTATGGCCCAAAAATATATATATGTATAATAAAAAATTATGTCCTGAAGGAATTTGTTTGTCAATTTATCAATTTTATTTTGTTAAATGAAATCAAAATCAATTAATTTAAATTAGCGCAATTTATGTATACGATTTTAAAATATTACAAAACACCTCTTCAACTATATACGTATATAGGTATGTAGATACACTAGACTAGGTCAAACGAAAAAAATTCTCACAAATTGTCGCCTTTCGACGAATCTTTAATTTAACTAAAATTCTTCAATGGATTATGTATATTCCAAACATAAAAATTGTATATATGTATAATCGTGACCGAAACAAAATTTCGTGCGTGAATGCGTTTTGTAATTTGATTTCTAATTTTATTTATATAGAAAATATAAAGGCCTACCGACAATATTTTGACATTTTGAATGTGATAAGATGTATATGTATATATATATATATATATATATATAAGCGCGGATAATTTTTATAAGACGTTCGTTTCGTCTTTATATATGAGTATGATCCTTTCACTTTTTCATTTATATATGTATGTCTTATTTATACAGCCAATGCATAAACCAATTAAGATCATGATGTGGCAAATAAATGAATATTTTCACTTGACCAAATCCAACACCGAAAAATGTATATATGCGGTCGTCGTCGTAGGTGTTGGACGATGATCTTATAAATCTTAAATTGGATATATAAATATATGTATATGGTTTCGATCTCTTCCGCCTCGCATGGTCCAGTTTGTATTTATATTTAATTGATTATGATTGTTGTTTGTTGTACAAATATATAAAACAAGTTGATCTTAATAATGCAAAAGACAAATTTGGTTTTGCGCGTATATATATATAATTCACATACATAAAGTGTCTCGTAATTTATAACTGATAAATTTTCACGTTATGTCCTCGATGTATGGTGCGAGTGGTAATAAATTTTCTCAACGAATATAATTTATAAACTTATGGATAAAACCACAAAATAAAATGCATTTTAATTCATTCATCTTGCGCACCATCTTCTTTTGATTAAGTATTCCTCTTTTGCACCAACAACATGTAAGTATAACTTTATAATTTTATGCAATTTTTGGTTGATTTACTATTGTACGGTAATATATGAACCACGTTGTTATACACATTCTTCTCATATAAAAAAATTAGACTTTTTGAAACGGTGTAACATCTCTGCATTTTACAACACCTTTTGTACCATTTTGATAGTATCATCTATAGTACAACAATAACTAGAGTTAATCAATCTCTCTATACCGGGTGTTTTTTTAAAGCTGAAACATTCAAATATCAAAATTAATTTAATATCGTCTATTACAGCGCCATCTATCATGAATCGAAAAAAATATTTCAAGGAAATCCTACGTACTTTTAGCCGAAGAATCCGAATCTGCAATAAAAAAATAGGAGTTCCTATTTTAGTTTCCAAGTTTCCCTAATTTTAGCAATAATTTATTTCCCTCCCGGATTGATTTAATTTTGATAATGGACATTTTTATCGAAGAGGGCTTATTTTCCGATATATTTGAATGTTTCAGCTTAAAAGAAACACCCTATCTAACCTTACCAATATGGATTCGATTTCCGTTTCAATAAGTGTAATGACGAAAATCAACAGAAATTTCTCTGTATACCCACGACAAATATATATTGCCTCTCCAAACTGAGCTGCGGGAAAGATGACTTTATATAGTTTTCCATTCTATTGATATATTTTATATTAAACTTTGTGCCACATAATGGCGCCACCTGTTACTCATTTTACTTCTATACTATTATGGTATTTGAAGTAATTGAGGATCAGTGGCGTAACTACAAGGGCGCAAACCCCACGCTGTTGGGGGGCCCGCAACGAAGTAAGCCGCGCGGGTCACGTGGTCTTTGTTCTTGTCAAGAATAATTGTTCCATAGCCTCCACAATATGATTTTTTACATTTCAAGTAAATACGAAATTGGTCCAATTTCTCATGGAAACAAAACCTTATTGATTTTGCCAATATGAAGTCAGGAGCGAAAAATCTATCATTCTAATAAAGGGTTTTTTAATAAGAGGTTTCTTATTGATATAACAAAAACGAGTATTTTTTAAAAGAAATTGATAACTTTATGAAATCCATCTATAAGGTCTTGAATCATGTTAAATCACAAGATTTCGATGGCCAATTGTGATCACCTCTTTGAGAAATAACACGATCAGGAAAATTTTCTTGCAAAATTAATCATAGCTTGGTAGCGCAATCCCTATTCACCGAAACAGTTGCACCAGCCTCATTTTCAAAAAAGTAAGATCCAATCACACCTCCAGCAAAAAAACCGCACCAGTCAGTGACACGTTGAGGATGGAGAATCTTTTCAATAATCATTCTTGGATTTTCTGAGCCACAATTGCAACGTAGATCCGAGGTGAAAATGGGCCTCATCACTCAAGATGATTTTTCGATGAAAATCCCGATTATTTTGATGCATTTGAAGGACCCAATGTTCAGTGTTAACTGAACTTTAAAAGCCTTAAGACCTAAGTCTTTATGCAAAATACGGTGTAATGTCATTTGTGGAATGTCTAATTCCAAAGATCGACGAGGAATCGACAAACCTGAGTTTACTTCAACACTACGTATTACACCAGCAATATTCTCAGTTGTTCTTGAGCGACGCTCACGGTTTCGATTCTTCACAACATTAACTTGTCCAACATTTCAAATTTTTCCACCAGTTTCACTATTGCCGGCCGAGAAGGTGATTCACGACGCCAAATGGTGCCTTAGTTTTACGAACTGTAACTGCCAAATTTTCACTATTTAGGTAGTGAATTTTAACAATTTCAATGCGTTACTGAAGCGTGTATCGTACCATTTTTAATAATGGCGTAGTTTTTACTTGTCAAATGACAAAAGATGACAGCTTCAAAATTGACAGCTGCCCAAATAGCAGGCTATTCAAAATGAAACCCCTTATTGGAAAACCCTTTGGTTTTTTTTGTATTATTCTTGGAAAAAAGAATATCTACGAGTATATATTTAATTGGCTAAGTTCGTGTAACTATATTTTATTTAAATAAAATAGCTAGATTTTCGATGACCAACATTCTTTATTACTCTGAAGGGAAAGATATGTAGGGTGGAGGGAGGATAGTCTAGGCGCCTATATTAAGTTTTGTGGGGGAGGGGCCAAAATGTGTAGTTACGTCACAGCTGAGGATCAGGTTGTTGATAGCTATATTACAATAAATGAATGTTGAAATCGCTGCTGGATATGGTAATCTTTTCCACTTGTGCGTGTAAAATAAACTCCTATATACCAAAATAAACTATATGGTTATAATTGTACCATCTTGTACCTTTGTATTTATTTTTACGTTGATGACCTGAAAGCCTCACGATAAATATTTTTTTTATTTTATTTTAGTAACCTTCGCATTTCACAGTTTGTTTGAATTTCTTTTTAAGTTTGTATAGAATTATTATTTCATACAATCCTAGGTGTGTTTTGATTAGAATAACATAATTTGTGTTTTGGATTTTTAAATTCTATTTTATTAAAATGGATGCAGATTATTGAGAAATTGAGTGTTTGGTTCGTCATCTGAAAAATGCCCCACTTGCGAACTTAAATGAGTTATACAACAAGCCTACCAACAAACCACAATACCATCCACGTAAGCCGCACAACAACAAATTGATCGAACACCGGAACTCTTGCAACCATTACTGAAGTCGCTAAAGACAAAGGTCCGCCATAGATTACCAACAAGCAGTCGCCGTTACAAACAGTTATGTGTACTATTAAGCGAAACGGAACAAAATCTTTTATCCTAGAAGCTTTTCTCGGAGAAATTCCTGATCGTAATAAAACAATAGGCGAACTTAATAACTGGATTGATTTGCCACAGTAAGAATATGTCCACTCTGACGATGAGACAACAATGTACTACAGGATAGAGGAAAATCAACAATTCCTTCGGTTCCCATATTGATCCAAGAACAACCTCCTCAAGATGGGTAATATTTCAACGTTCGCAATGTCTATGCGACATGCACACACAAAGCAAAATTTAACTGCGCAGGTGATTTAAAACAATGCTTTTTCCAAAGTAACTACGTCTTAAAATGATATTCAAGCCAGAACGTCAAGCCAAAAGATCACAATATTCTTCCGATCTGCTTTTATTAGTGGCAAAAACAAACAAGGAAAATAGTTCAATCCCATTTTGGTAAAAAACACAATCAGTGAAGAAATTATTTTCATAGGGAGAGGTTGTGTTTCTGTGTACTATTGGATTTAAATGGCGTGTATATGTAACGGGGAACCAGAATCTTCGATATATATGTATATACATAGCACGTGGTCAGCTAACATAAAACAATTGCGTGTCTTTTGGTGAATTATGGCATTGGAATGGTGTTAATTTTAAACCCTGCATTAACCCGAGCTCAGTCTTCAGAGGTATCTAATTTTTATTTTGGTCCTGGGTTGACCCCAATGCCATCACCATATTTTGTTTACAGGGAGAGATAAAATGCAAATAAAGTAAACACATGACCTCGAAACTCCTCCATCTCAATGATTTGTCCCACCAATCAATGACCTACCCAATCATTAGGGTTTCAACGTAATCCTCGAAAGAATAAATTGAAGAATTATGGATGAATTTTAGAAAAATTTCGAAAGAAAACAACGACATTAGGTAAATAAACTGGCGTTACCGTATAAATGAATAAGATACAGTGAAACCAAAAAAAAAAACTAATTTACAAACAATTTAAGATAATGGAGAAAAAAATCTTTAACATATAAATATTTAACAGGCAATGAACAAAATTTTTGTAACTTACTTAAAACTAGTTGATTGAAAAAAATATGAAACTGGCTGCTGCAACTGGTCCCCTGGATAACTGTTGTGCTGCTGCTGCTACAAGCTACGCCGGGTTGCGGCTCTTGTATAATTTTTGTAACAAGCTACGCCGGGTTGCGCCTCTTGTATATTTTGAAACAACCTACTATTTTAAGTAGAAACAGGAAAAATAATTTACTACAGCTTAGTGTTCACTTTATTATCACGTTTCAAATCGAAATTAAAAATGCTATTTAGTTAACAGTTTATCGAAAATACCCAAGAACAAATCAGCCACACACTCAATAATAGCGATTGCCTTTATTTTTGCATAACTTATATAATTGCATCAATTGTTTCCTTTTTTTGTTGTACCTAATTGAAAACCAACACAATTTAATTAATATTAATTTATTTTAATTTATTAGAATAAACATTATTTTTCGCTTTGTACACTTATAGTATTAACAAAATTTAGATTGGAAATTAAGACAATACTTTATTTTTTTGTGTTTCACTGTATTATATACATATGATCAGTAATTTCATTTATTTACGTTTTTCTTGGTAAAAATATATCTGACCAACCAATTCTTTTTACAGCCAAAACAGAAGTGACCGATTAACTAAATTATTTTTCTCTTCTTTTTTTTTTCTTCTTCAATTCGAACTTCGAAGTACGCTATTCATCTTTCCCCTCTAGCCCTTGATATTGATTAAAGAAGCAAAACCCGGTTTTAAAACGTATTGTAAGCTACTAACACATATCGGCAAAACAAGCAATTTCTTTCGCAAAACAACAACAACTTGCGAACGCAACAAAGCGTGCGAATTTCGCACCGGGAAAATGTATATACAAAAAAATTGTTTGCGGGATAATCATACCAAATTAATTTTCTTTCATTCAGTATCACCTTAGTAACAATTACCTTGTAATTTTTTTTTTTCAGAAAATCATGACACAAAAGTAATCTATTTATTTAATTTTTGTTATTTTTTTTAGACTGGAATTATCTTCTGTGTCCGAAACATAATAAATATTTTTTAGCTCAGAATTTTGACATTATTTGAGAATTATTCCCCTACATTCACAATTTTTTATTATGCCGTCCGAAATGTGTAATAAATTACCCCACCTCAAATGCTTTTTCCCCACGATATATATTTTTTTTTAAACGTCAAAGTGAAAATTGCGTAAAGACCGTGGTTGCATGCTGTGTGTTCCACAATATATGTATTACCGCAAACAATAATATCACCATAGATTGGTTAAGAGGAAAATGCCTGTTCCTTTAGGCAGAGAATGGGATAGTTTATGATAAATTAAATAAAACAATTTAATTTAAGTTTAAATTCGGGCTTTTAATTATTTCATTTTACATTAATTCAGTCATGGATATGTGTGTTTATATAAATATGTATATGTGTATGTATATGTATATCAAAATACAAATTTATACATATAAGCAAAGTATTTTCAATAAATAGCTGGAATTAAAAATTGTAAATACGAGTATATATAAATATGTATATAACATATAACATCACCCAACTACAACATACATATACCCGGCACTAAAGGGAAACCAATAAACCAACATTATAATTAAAGATTGAAGAAAGTATCATCCCGGTAAAAACATCATAAACATCCGATCGATCTGGAATTTTATATGTATACACATATTTTTATATTGCTCGGCCCACAACACAATGATATAATTTATTTGCACGGATCTGTCAAAAATTATGATAGCGATAGACTATAATTTGAGTGTATGAGGTTTTTACATATAAATGTCAAAATTCTGTACTAAAAAATATTTATTACAGGTTTCGGACACAGACTAAATTATAATTCCTGAAAATAAGCAAATATGTACATTCGCGCATAATTTTGTGACGTCATTAAACAAATACATATGCCATTTTCAATTTTATCTTATTTAAAAGTATTTTTTCGCCGATATATATGTATATATATATTATATTATATATTACATATATTTATATTACATTATTTATATATTTATATATATACATATACATACATATATATAATTAAATGTTTATACTAGTAGAATCAAATGCGTTTAAAATAAAAATATATAACATAAAAACTAATAATGTGATGGTGACGCACACTGTACCTCCTCTATTATCCCATCAATTTTTAATTTTTATACTATATATTAATCACTGTTTATTTATATATGTACAATATATAGCTATATTATGGACGTTATTTTTATAGATCATGGAACCCAGCAAGCCGTAAATTGCATATGACTACTGTCACGGACAGTGAAAATTGAATGAGGAGCGGAGACAACAGTCTAACACTTATCATATGAACGAAGCCGATTTTAAAGGTTATTTTCGGTTCAACCCCGCTTTGGCAATTAGATTAAAGGAAATAAATAGAGGAATTGGAATCTTTACGATGCACACAACAACAAGAAACAGTAGCTATAACGTATGGTCCAGAGGAAAACAATATTACTTATGATGTCAAGTGTTTGGATTAATAAATGGATCACAAATAACTGTAACTGGATTGAAAAAGGAAATTGAAATGGCATACGTGAACCGAAAATGATTTCATAGCATAAATGCAACAATCGTGGTGAATGACCGGATAGCTATGTTTGGAAAGCAAGCAAACTCTATGCTATGTTCGAAAATGAATATACAACTTCCGATGCTCAAAATTCTTGGCTTATAGGCGATCAAGGATACCCTCTGATGCCTTTCCTTATTACTGTGAGTGAACAAGGAACTACCGCCCGTCAAAAAGAATTTTATCGCAGGCATAAAATTATTCGTTGCCAATGTTGAACGAGCGATTGGCATACTTAAAAACCGATTTCGTTGTATACTTAGTGAAAGAAAACTGCATTACGCTCAGTTTGTCACAATTTTTTAATTTTACATAACTACGAGGACGAGTACCATACTTTCGATAACGAAATGGTAACAGTCAATGTAGAGAATGAACACAGACCTAGCGAAAACAATCCGTATCTTGCAGCAAATTAATTAAATTAAATTAATTATTTGAAAAATTAATTAAAAAACAAAAAAAGAGGATTTTTTTTATTTTCATTTTCCCGTTCTGCTTCTATATGTCGTCGTTCATTTTTTATCTCTGCTTCCTTATGTCGGCGATCATTTTCTATATATTATTTTTTCTTTAAAATGGTTCTTCTTCGGATCCTGGCTCTTTATCGCTAACGATGTTCTATATAGATTACGAGCACGGTTTGTTGCGCGGGAATATACTCTTTCATTTGGAGTGTTGTATCATATATTCTTAGTTTTAATTTAAATAGTCAGAAACAACAAACACTTCTTTACGCCAAAACTATAAACAAAAACAATGTTAAACGAAAACACGTCATGCTAGTTAGGAAAAAACCACAGATAACGCCCAAGTTTTATATTGACGAAACAGGTAAAAGTTTCACAACAAGATACGATAAAACACCGACGATAATAACGCCCACGAAATAGATGCAAGATTATACAAAAGAACTTGTGTCGAATGCCCCAAATTTTTTATTGGCCAACCAGGTAGAAGTTTTACAACCTAACAATAGTATATAAGCCAAAATAATTTTAAGGAAAGTAATAGTAATATTTAAAAAATTCAAGAAGGAGCTGTAAAAACCGTTCTTTAAAAAAATTAAAAATACAATTACCACAAAAAACCAAGTGTTTCTCAAAAATTAAACAATCAAATTTATTTTTATTAAATTAAATTAAATTAAAAATAATGGTAAGTATATGTAA
Organism: Tipula unca; assembly: GCA_951394425.1. Classification (NCBI taxonomy): domain Eukaryota; kingdom Metazoa; phylum Arthropoda; class Insecta; order Diptera; family Tipulidae; genus Tipula; species Tipula unca. Next base: position 168,606,964 of record OX596381.1, on the reverse strand, counting down.
ATTATACGTAATTAAATGGATTTTTATTTAATCCATTTGAATAAAATAAAATTATTATTCGTGAAAATAAATTATGATTTGTGTTATAGGATGCTTCAGAAAGTTCAACCCGTCGCCGAAGAATAACAAGTATCCAAAAAAATGAATTAATAGAGCGCGTCTCATCAAATTATACTGTTGCTGCAGGTCGATTCCAATCCGCAGACGGGAACCGTCAAAAGCAACAAGTTATATCATAAAAATAATGACCGATTAATTTTGTTTACACATTTCAGTCATTTTATGATGTGCAGAATTCAATCCGATCGAAATTTCAACAAATACGAAACCATGCGTATAGGACTGGGGGTGGTGAGCCAATGGATATCGAGCTAGATCCAGCAGAAAAAAGATTACTAAGTGTAATGCCTCCTGAGCTTGTCGATGGGCTCGACTGTATGCATTTTACTAATTCTGTTTTTCTTCTATAGGATACTATCACCGTCCCAAATTTAACGAGCACCATACTTGCACTGCTAAAAACACCTCCGATCCTCAATATTGATGGTCCGAACGATAATGTAGCTGATGTTCCAAGTCCTACCATCATACATAGTCATGTACATTTTTATTAAATACAATATTCTTGTGAGGATAGTTCAATCAAATAATATCTTTATTCTCAGGCAACAACATCAACGCCGACCCTCATCATGCCAGCTGTTAATGAACCACAGCACCTGGAATCGGATGCACTACCATCGGCATCATTACCGCAGGCAACAACACCGCCTATCTTTCCAAATGAAAGAGGAAATTCCCGACCAACAAACCGTGCTCGTAATCTATACAGAACATCATTAGCGAAAAATAGCCAGGAGAGTTTGGAGATTCAAAAGCAGGCCCTTAACGAGAACCGAGGAAGAACCTTTTTAAAGCAAAAAGAATATTTAGAAAATGATCGCCGACATAAGGAAGCAGAAAGAGAAAAAGAACGTCGACATATAGAAGCAGAACGGGAAAATGAACGCCGACATCTAGAAGCAGAACGGGAAAATGAACGCCGACATAAGGAAGCAGAAAGGCAACATAACGAGATGACATCATTGCTTAAACAGATAATAGAGGATAGTAAAAAATATTTTTTTTGTTTTTTAATTATATTTAATTATTTAATAATTTTTAATTTTAATTTTATTTTTTAATGTGACCATAATATGTTAATAAAACTAACAGTTTATCGTAATTTGTTTCTTTTGTGTCATAATTTTGTGGAAAATTACGTATATATAACGCCGTACGAAAATACTGTCATTGTTTTTGTTTACTAAATTGGAATTTAAATATTTTTGTTGTTTTTTCCATGTAGATGGGATCGAAGCACATCGGTTGATATGGTTCGAGCGAAAGTTCTCTATAGGTCGTGCCGCGTTCCATTTAGTTTAAACTCCAACTTATTTATTTTATTTTGGGATTTTATTTAGAAATGTGTTAATTGTTGAAACTTAAACTACAATAGTTTTGTTTAGATCCTTGAGGACATGATGAAATCAATAATGGTTTGTATAATAATAATTCTACTGATGCGGTAGATTTGGAAATAATGTTAGTATATTATTGGGGAATACTGGGGGAATGGATATCACAAATACTACCAGCGGATGCTTGAAAATTGTGGTTATTGTTAAAAGATGGTATAGTTCATGTTCCGAATTAACTTTTATGATTTGTGATTTGTATGCATATAAATATAAATATGCGGTCTCTTCCTTGGAAAGAAGGTAATGTAAAATGTAATAATGAACAGATTTAAAGGCCATTACTGGCCCCTTACTGAGTCAACTATTAGGCTCCAACGGTTTCGATCCTGAGCATGGTCTTCATACTGTCTAAGACAATCTGAAGAGGCCAAGTCGTTCTCTACATCGTGGAACCATCGTCGCCTGAATTCTTCGGTCGAAAGGGAGTCCTCGAATTATCATGTGCGCTCGGTGCATTTCCATTGGTGTATAACCTGTAGTTGTATGTATTGAGTTATTGTATGCCAGGATTGCTTCTGTTAGCAGGTCGCTTGTTTTTATTTTTCCCTGTTCGTCGAATTTAATTTGTATTAATTCTGTGCGTGTTGAATGTAATCGCTCGATAATTGCGTTGCCTGTACTGGATTTTGGTGTTGTAACATGATGGTTGAATTTGTACTTTTCTGTGAAGTCCGTATTCCCTCCTGTGAGAAGTGTTTTTTTTAATGTATTAATTATTGTGATTGTTTCTCTGTTGGCTAATTCGTATGTCGATGCGAATCGTGAAAAAGCATCAATGATGGTTAGGAATTGTTTTCCTCTTAGTGAGAAGGTATCCATATGGATCCGTTCATTTGGTTTGCTAGCTGTTTGCGTAAATTGAAGCTCCATTTGTACAGGGTTTCTGTGGTATTTCATTCTATTGCACGTGTCGCAGTTTTTGATGTATGCTGTTATCATTTCATTAATGTTTGCGAACATATCGCGTTTTCTTTATTTGTATTCGTTTTACATATTTCGCAATTGTCAACAAATATTTTTTGTTATGCTTTTCATATTTGGGAAATAGAATTCTTTTTCTATTTCCGCGGTCGCTTCTTCATGGTTTTTATGGCTTCGCGAATATTTTGTTTGTAATATGTTGTTATGTGATGTTTTATCTGCTATATCTGTTACTGTTCGTGTTGTTCTGACTATATTTAAATTCTTTTCTCGCTTTTGTTGATGTCATCGCATTGTATGGCCGTGTTTCCATCGTGTTTGGATGCGATGAAGTTCATGATATTGTTGAAAACTTGTTGGTAATTTTGTTTTTGATATGTATATCTGATGTTGTTAAATATCTTTTGTGTAATCTTGTTTGGTCTGTCTGTTTTCGCCTGCAGACCAATTTTGAATATTATTTGTGTTGGGAATTCATATAGGTATGGCCTAGTTGGTCGAGTAGTTCCTCTATGTTAGGGACTTTAAATTTATCGTCTATTGTTTTGAAATTGAGTTCTCGGTAGTCTATAACCATCCTGACTTTCTTTTTGCCGGATTCATCGTTTTTTTTTGTTAACTATAATTATTGGGCTATTCCAAGGGCTCTTGCTCTCTTGGATTATATCATTTTGGAGTAGTTCTTCCACTATGACGCTTGATTTCCGGTACTAGCGCATTTAGGTATCTGTATTGCTTCCTGTGTATCGATTTCTCGTTGGTGAGTTCTATTGCATGTTGACGTTATATCAAATAATTTGCAGTATTTGTGGAAAAGTACTTCCAGTTGTGTGTGGGGTAGCTCATGGGTGAAGTTTATGTTTTTGCTCCCTGCTTTGAATGCTTAATTGATTCCATGGTGTGTGTGGGAAGAATCAACTTTTTATTACTTATATCAATAATGATACCTAGTTGTTCCATGATGTTGGTGCCTATGAGGCCATCGAAAGTTTCATGGAATTTCAGCTAGTGAAAAAATTGCTTTTTATATTGATCGTCCTATCGGAAATAATCAGAGCTGGTTCCAAGTATGATTCGTCGGCACCCGTATATCAATGAGCAGAGGAATGGGTTTATTTAAGGTTTGTAAAAGTTTTTCATTGTCCGAGGCTTGTTCGGGAAAAAAACTCGTCATATGGTTCTTCCTCGTCACTTTCGTCTTTTTCAACATTTGTATCACAAGGTTGCTCTTATATTTCCGTGATGTTATTCATATTGAGTTTTGATTGCCGCGAGAATCTCGTTGGCTGGTATGGTTGGTTAGGTGGTTTCAGCCCGAATGTTTCGGAATTGTTGGAAATTCTGTTGGGGTGGATAGTACTTCATGTATATAGTACATGTTTTCTTCATCTAGATGTTCCTAATGCTTCCGCAAGAGTTTCTGGGTTCCAACTTCTGATGTTCGACCCTAGTGGTTCGCGGAGATTTGCGGTGAATTGTGCTAGGCACATGTGTTTAAAATTTTTTTTTTTGAATTGTCATTACCTTGTAGGTTTCAGTGGGCGACCAACGCTGTCTGGCTCTCCGGTATTTTAGCGTGGAATTGTTTTGAAGTTAGCGAGCCTTGCCTTGTTTTGTGCAGGTCTCGTATCAACGCTACTTCTGACCTTGGGTCTGAGTAATGTGTGATTAGGGCTATTCGTATTTCATCCCAATCTGTTGATGGTACATCGTTCGAAATTAACATGCTATTTGCTTCTTTTTTGATTTTGTTTCGGATTGTTTTTATGAATGTATTGGTACATCTTGTCCTTTCGGTAGAACCTCTCCACAAAGGGTTATGATATCATTGGCGTTGTTATTGAAATGGTGTAAGTTGCGCATATCCCCTCTAAATTCCTCTAGTTCTAGTATTATGTCTGGAGTTTTGAGTGCGGTTAATAGTCGATTCATGATTAAGTCTGTATGATCAGTCATTTTGTCATCCGTTTGTTTGGTTTGGTCATTTACTATTGTGGTTTTAAAACCTCTGAAATCAAAGGATATTGATTAGTTTGTTATGTCAAAAGCATGTAACGTGGACTCATTTTCTATTACCCTCTTTTCATGGGGGTAATATTTTTATAATATAATACGGGTAGTATTTTTCATTAAAAAAGAAGGAAAAACAAATATTTTTCGGAATATGATCCGTACAAACTTAATTTTTATTGCTATAAATTGTAGATTTTATATGGGCTCCGTTTGCTATCGTGCAAGCAGTGGTAGTATCCATCAATATTTTTATATATTAAGGTTATCGGGAGATTATTTGGTTTGTGGAAATACAATTTGCAAAATACTTTCACTTACCAGGCAACAACCGAACAGACAATTGTTACGAATAGTAAACTTTTCATAACTCGGTTGTTCGAAACTATGTTCTTTTCTCTTCGGATTGGTTACAGGACCGGTAATCTTCTGATTGATTGTCGCAATAGTTCACTTTTCAACAAAATTTGTGTAATTTTTTTATTTCCACTAGATGCACTTAATTACCGTTTCTATACTATAAGAATTTTTGTTGTAATCTAAGTTTCACTTTACGGTACAAAATTATTATAATGTGTCACTATAATTGTTTTACACTGGAAACTATAATTGTTTTGCACTGGATTTACTTAACTACCGTTTTCTACCATGAGAATTTTTTATCGTAATATATAACTTTCGCAAGATTTTTATAATTTTTCACTACAAATATTTTACACTGATTTTAAATTAATATTTTAGTTGGTTTATCCGAAAAAAAATTAAAATTTTAACTCTTTTAATTGAAAAATAATTTGTTCAAACTGAAATTTGAACACCACAGAAATATTTAATTCAAAAATTAAAAAATTAAATTAACTTTTATTAAAAAAATTATTGTCATAGTGATTTCACTTCCATGAATAACACTCGATAAAAAATGTTCATATAAATAGATTTGAGCTTATAAATAAACGTCAAAATACCACCGTTGGATACGATTCATCCAACTTCTCCTTAAAATTCATTTCGCAGGATTGGATTTGTAGACTTTTCCCCTTGCTATAACATCACCAAAAAAAAGTCTCCAACTGTAAGATAATCGTATGAGATAGCACCACAAAATGACCACCCAGGCCTTCAGAATGCTATGGTTGAAGGATAGCTTCCATGTAATACAAATTTTGTTTATAATTATGACCACTCTCAAAATATAGCAGCTGTCGAACTCGTTGTTTGTGAAACATGCTTGTCTAATGATGATGCTGAACGTTCCTATATGCTGACGTCATAATATTGGGTACCAGCTACCGTGGTCTTATGGACTTCAAATATTACCGTTTTCGGAGCCGGTAGCAAATGCTTTTTACAAAATCTCCAATATAAAGTTCATTATGTTCCATCTAACGTCAAAACGGCTGAAGGATATTTGTAACGAGTTTTCGGATAATAAACTACAATTACTTATGGCGACAACCAACATTTATTAAAAAAAATCATTATCCCGGGTTTAAAAGATCCACAATATCTTGGTCTAGACGTTCTGGAAAACGTTTCTTATTATTCCATCTCATATTCCATAATTCCCATTGCCACAACATATGTCTGAAATGGTTTTCACTTATAAATAACAGTGATCTAGATAGTGAAAATCAGAATCTTTATTGAATAATTTTAAATGAGGCGCCTCAATTGGACTTCTATTCTGCCGCATTCAGATTTGCTGAATATATCAAAACGACAGAATTATGATTATTCGAATAAACCGCCTTGGAAGATCTATGTGCCAGTGTCCCTTAGAGATGGACTTATATATGCAGCCGACAACTCACCGTGTTCCGGTCATCCTGGAATTTAAAAAACGTTAAACCTACTTCAGCGGTAATTTTATTGGCTTAAAATGCCATTAGACGTATACAAGAGCATGTAAAACCTGCAAACCGGTTAACCACATAACACAGCCACCTCTAAAGAAATTTGTAATTTCTTAGAAAACGCTATTCTACTTCAGTATTCAGTTCCAGAATCAATAGTGTCTGATAATGCCCAACAATTTAGTTCGAAGCTACTAAGCGAATTAATGACTAAATATGGAATATCTCACATACATACTCCGCAATTTAGCCCTCAATCTAATTTATATGAAATGAGTAAATCGATCAATTTCAGCATTAAGTATTAAGGGCCTATAGGTCTTAAATATACTATGTATTAAATAGACTATTTTAGAACGAATTTGCAAAACAGCGTTCTTGCAGATTTTCGGTATCAAAAAGGATTGCGTCTGTAGCCTTGCGAAAAGATATCTTTTTTATGGCACTCTTCCAGCAGAGAGACATGAGGAGACCGTACGTCCTACAAGCTTTTAGAGAAAAACGTTTCAGTGAGAAATTTTATTTAGTCTCTAACTTGTATTGAAAGTCATTATTGCCATTCCCAAACGGAAAGTATGTTTCATCCGTGTGATTTTTCTGTAAAGAAAATATGGCGAATGTATAATACATAATTGGAGCGAGCCAGATAAAATCAAGGAACTGTTTTTCGAACATTTTTTAACACCAAATACAATATTTGATTTGGTTCGCCGTTGACTGACGCATGTTCTACATGCTTGCGGTTTAAGGAAAGGTTAAAATGTATAATAGAAAACACGGAGAAAAGAACAATAATAACCGAGAAAAAACTCCATCTTCTTAAGGTTTCGGATTTTTTAAATTTTTTTTTTATTTAAACGGTTGGAACCTACTGAGGTTCCGCACTCAACGACATAATGGGCCCATACTGCAATCTGAGCAAACTGTAAGACTGAATCAAGAACTGTAAGACTGAATACTAACTGATCTACGTTCAAAGATCCGGAAAAAAACACTTGGGATCTAGCTCTGACAAAGGCCGGACAGCTGCAGAGGTAGTGTAAGCAGTCATCCACTTCCACTAGGCAGTTTTCACAAAAAGCATCCTGTGCTAGTCCCATGTGTTGGAGATGAACCTTGAAACGTCCATGGCCGGGGATAAATGCGACCAGAATTCTGAGTTGGTTTTTTTTTGTAAGGATAATGCAAATTTAGTACCTCAAGTTGGGTTCAATAATGAAATGTTTTGCCTTTCGACAGCCAAGAGTAGAACGCCACTTCAGTCCCAGTGCAAGTAGAGCGAACTTCTTAATACCGTCTTTTCCACCATTGAAGAATAGAGGTATTGCTGGTTTGGGGCCAACAAATTTACTATATGTGAACCAGTGAGCAGGCACCCATGATCCTAACTGTCGTATTAGGGCAAAGGAGATTAATGTAGTTTGTGGAATTTTTGAATAGTTTGGACACAGTCAAAATGTGAATGAGGGTATTAAACACGGCATTACCATCTGTGCAAATAATAAAATCCCAAAATCGCTAAACCTAAACGGCCCAATCGCACTATGGGTAAGTGAAATTAATTCAGCTTCAAAAACCGTGCGGTGTTTGCCCAGACTACCCGAGAAACTTACCTCATACTTAGAACAGTAAAATACAAACCCTGCACTGATTTCCGAACGAGAGCCATCCGCAAAAAAAACTATCGACTCAGACAGCTGTCTTTAGAAATCCTGAGATAGCCACCTTTCTCTCGAAGGGAAAATGACGGAGTCTTTCTCCGGCTGAAGTTAAATTCAGGCAATAGCCTGAACCATTTCCAGCGCCGGAACATGTGTCCGGAATATACAAGTCCCGAAGACAATCCATGCCCCAATTCACTAAAGTCGATACGCATGCTGAACAAGCTGTACTAAGAATGTGGGACTTCTATTCGGGCAGATGTAGAATAGACTCCATAGCAAGAAGAGGAGCAAACGACATAGCGCCAATTATAGCCCTACAGGCTGTCATCTGCAATCCATCCAGCCCTGCTACCGATGACGTCAGAACCGGCCACCAAACAACTGAAGAATACGACAGTAAGGGTAAAACCGTACAGGGTGACATGGAGCTATGCAATGTGTGACATGGAGCTATGCAATGTGCAGGTGGTATACTGTACTTGTGTGAATGGGATGAATGGGTTGAATGAATTAGTGTGAATGTGGGTATTGCACTGTGGGCCCATTAGTGGCATTGAGTGCTGGAGTAAAATCCGCCCAACTTTAATTTTTTATTTTTAAGGGTAAAACCTGTCATTTATAGATGAACGACATCATTTTGGGGGTCAGACTCCAGGAGTTACCAAATGCTGTTTTGCATTGACAAAAAATTTGCAATGGCCTTTTGCAGCTTATAATCAAGAAGAGTTTAGGTGCTTAGCGTGCTTTGTGCTTGTGATTGCTCTACCAAAGAGAGTGGGAACAGAGAGATCAGCAATGTCTCTACGTCTCGTAAAGACAGCCAGATCAGTCTTTGAGGGATTAAGGTACAACCTCTTTTCCAGACACCAAACTTATACTATATTAAGACGTTCAGGTATTTGTCAGAAATTGTTAAAACAAGATCATCCGCGTATAGCTTTGCACGATAAACCCAGATCTAAGCAATTTATCAAGTATTTCATCGATAACTATGAGCCACAGCAAGGGTAAGAAAACCCCTCCTTGCGGGCAGCCCTTAGCTACTTTGACGGACACTGATGGTTCATCCAGCTCAGTCTCAATTTTCCGAGACTTAAGCATGTAATCGATGATTTTAACAATAGTTTGATCAATATTAAAATTGGTACACGCACTTGTGATCGTGGAAAACGAAGTTCTATCAAAAGGAAGGGCCATGAAATGAGATTCGATGTTTTGGCTTTATTTTTAATTTTTCGCACACTCTTCCTTATCTGCTTAAGTTCAGAACACCAAAAGGGTTTGTTACGCTTCTTCTGGTTGTTAATAAGAGGGCATGACTTTCAAAAGCAGTCGAGATCGCTTTCGACAGTACAGTTGCCGGTTTTCTACGGTATATGCTCAAAAATACAAATCCGAAAACGATAGTATCTCATTTGATTGCGAAAAAAATTTGCCGATGCTTAAGATTCCGAATCAAAAAGTGTTTATTATTCACGACAGTTAAATATTTATAATTTTACCATCGTCTAGGGTACGAAATAGAACCTACAGTGTTTAATCGATTTAATGAAACAGAATTTCTTCCTTCACTGAAATTAGTAAGGTTTATCGCGGAGGCATGCGATGCACGTTCATGGACAAAATAAAAATACAACTATGCTAACTATATGGTATTGTTAATTTAAGGTTAAGCACTAGGCCAGCCTCTGTGAAGACGGTAGACCTAATTTTTTCGGTGATCGGCCGTAGGTTTATGCCACCTGACCGAATATTTGGTAACATTGAAAACGTAGTTCGATACAAGGAACATATTATTGAATCCAGCGAATTTGGAAAAGTAATAATCTTAGCAACCGAATGTAACTTAACTGGCGCGAGCATTAAAACATATATCAAACTATACCAGGCCAATGGCACTTTCGATTTAATCTCCCAAAAGAATGATAACATGAGGTGATAAAACTGGTACCATTCGGATCAGGGGGGAGCCTAATACATCGCCAACATAAATATTGGCATATCAGTACCATGAGCAATACCGCTAGGCAATTTTGTGAAATCTGGAAAATATGTAGACGTCGGTACTTTATTAAAAGCACATTATGGTGAGAAATGGCGGGATATAATTGAACTCGCATATTATAAAATGGTAAAAGACAGCAACATTTTCCAACTGCCCGAACATGATGAAGTGACGAATGTTATCGTTTAGCACCTGAAGGTTTTCCAGTCTAAGCTGAATTTTTAAGCTAATTTTTATTTTGTTATATTTCAACTGTCTTAACTCAATAGATGTCTTAAAACCGATAACTATTAAAAAAAATTGGATGACCCTATAACAGCCCAATTGGATAAAAGTACACATACTCAACAATATACAAAATATTAGTTTTTATTTGATCCTGAAAAATTATGAAACTGTCAAATATCGGTTTCTGCAATTAAACCCCTTTTACTTTATAGTTTATATATACTTTTGGAAATTCAGATTTGACATTAATTTTTCAACCGAGACGGAAATTGAAACACACATTCATTTAACGGAATATGGAATGTATAAAACTGCACAGATGTTCTTAAAAAAAAAAAAAAAATTATTAAAAATTGGAATTGGAAAGAAATTCCATTTGGTTGACCCATCATCATATACTTTGCGACCCTAATGACTACGAAAAAAAAATAAAACCATAACAAAACAAAATAAAATAATAATTGTCTTGAAAGAAAATAAATTTAAGACACGAAATTTAGAACAGCCGAGGTATTGAAACCAACAACAACACAAACAATAGACAAACAAAACAAAAAATATATCGATATCAAAGAAAATTTTCAACCAACCCATTTTCATGACAGAAAACAAGAAACATAATTTACCTATACATTGTGTTTTCGTTTTTTTTTTTTTGTCTTAACAGAATTTTTTTTTTGTCTATTAAAGGAATTCTTCTTATATATGTACATATAAATATATATAAATCGAGAGATAGATACTCTTAAGACGAAAACCACAAATATAGAAAAAAAAAAAAAATAAATAAAAATTGTAATTGGATTTCTTTTGTGTTGAAATGTTATTCTTTACTTTTGTTTTGTTTTATTGAAAGAAAAGAAAAAAAATTTGTTTTTTGTATGGGTTGGTATATATACACCAAAGAATAAAAATAGCGACATCAGAAAAATAGACAGCACGCGAGCTGCGCACGAGTCTGCATTTTAGAGTTTTATATAACATTTCTCTATATAACTGCAATCGTTGTCTGTTTTGTGTAGATATATAAATAAATAAAAAAACAGAAAAAAAATCTTAACTTTAAGAAAGTCTATAAAGTAAATTGTTATATTGTAATTAGGAAGTAATTTAATTTAATTTTTTGTGATAATATTAATAGCGATGTAATGAAAATCAGGTTCGTCGCTTATCGATATACATATACACATTTAAGTCTTTTGTATATTTAACTAAATTATTATGTATTGTTAAAATATCAAGGTCATATAATTAAGAAAGGTTGCAGATGTTTGCCATGATTCATTAAATCGTATAACTAATTATTTAATGAATAAAATATAATTTTGATACGAGATAGAAAGACGAAATCGTGGAATTAAATGGTTCACCAAATATAAAAAATAAATTTTTTTAATAAATAAAAAGACAACAACAAAATTCTATAATAAGAAAAAAAATCCGTATTCCTCCTGCTGTGCACCGCTTTGTGTGCAATATTCTTATATACAGTTCATAAGATTGGTTATGTTTTTATGAATTTTTTGTTGTTAATTTATAGAGTGTAAAATTTGTCCGATTTAACTTTAATTAGGTTGTTATATTATATATACTTCTGCTAAATTATGGTGGCTATAAAAAGTGTTTCCGGGCTGTTCGTTTAAAATGATATACGAACTTCAATCATAAATTAAATAAAAAGTATGTATTTTTATGTAAACGTTTATGAGTATTTAGGAATTGTTGTTAGTTGTGTTTAAAATACTTTTTTTTTATTTTTGCGTAAGATGCATTGGTTCGTTTCACCATGTCAGGACGAATAACCGATTTTTTACGCGATGGTTTCTCTAATGTGCCATTAACAACTATGCTGTTGCAGTCCTTCCCAATTGGGCAATCATAACAGTTAGTATTCCTAATATGCGCAGCGGATTAAGCCATCTGCCTCACTATATCCTCCTGCTGCGCAACTATCTGTCGCAATCTTTCTGGCTGTTTATTGCGACCTCCTAACTGGTTTGTTCTCCCAGGTGGTGGTTGTTTACATTTTATGATAGAGTTACGTATACAAAGTTATCCCAGAATTTTATCCCAGAAATATGAAAAATGTACATCAGGTAATACAAGTGATAGTATCCATTATCTTTCATGATAGAAGAATGTATACCTAATGAATATACAAACTAAATTAGTAAATAATAATAAATCGTACACTGAATGATTTAGACATCGGAGAAGTGAACAGTGACGATTGAGATTCCAGTTCCAGCTCGGAATCCGAAATTAATACAAAAGAGGCTCTGACTATTCGACCTTCAACCAACAAAGCACTACCGGCGATATACGAATCGGTTTTTGTACCTACCTCCAGCAAGCTAATCAATCAACAATCGAATCCTCCAATCAAACCCTTACCCATGGTGATAGAGGAAAGACTCGCCTCTCAGGGGAATCCGATAGTCTCATCACAACCATCATCCTCAAAGTTGCCAAGCCCATCTTTGGCTGCCAATAACATAACATCTGTCCCTAATCTGTCTGTCCCACAGTAAATGGCAACCATTTGTCCCAAATGCCAATTCAAACTATTAACGATTACATTGGTTCAAACTCACCTATTAGAAACCCACTCAGGTGGAATATTAGTTTCGAGAGTTCCCCAACGAAAAACTTGATATTGAGAGATTTGTATACAGAGTTGAGCATACAGCGGTACGATATCAGGTGTCACTGGTCAGCCTGGTCGAGGAGTTGGGCTCACTACTTAAAGGAGAAGCCTTTGACTGGTACTGGTTGTTTTTAGAACGTCATGGATTAGTATCATGGGTACAACTGCGAGCGCACTAGTTCAACGATTTAAGCGACACTTAACAGGTGACGGTATCTTGCAGGAATTGGACGTCATTGGAATCATTCTATGAATTTTTCAGCGTACTATTTAAAATAGCCATGTAGTCTCCTACGCCAATTCCCGAAGAGGAATTATTACGCTATGCGAAAAAGAATATGCGGCCTGGACTCCAATTTCATCTCCGAATGTCAGATAAAAAAGTTAATCCCATTGAGCAACTGGCAGCAGTCTGTGTTAGTTGGGAACAGACATGGGTACGGAATGGGTAATGCCCAGAAAATAACCTACAACAGCCACGAAAAAATATTCATGAACTAATAGAGGTTGGCCCTTTAAACGAGAGTGAACATAATCTAAAAGCCTTTGTTCGGAAAGTCTATCGCCCCTCCCAACAGTCTACTAATATATCAGAATCTAGCAAAGCTATGGCGTCCACCAATATTTCTGCGGGGAAGAATTCTGAAACACCCAAGGCACTAATGATATGCTGGAACTGTCGTGATATGGGACACAGCTATCAGGATTGCCCTTTATCGCCTATCCCCTGTTATGGGTGAGGGAAAGAACAAATAATCAAACCAAACTGCAGTAAATGCAATCCTCATAAATCGGAAAACTAATCTCTGAAAATGCCCCCCACTGGGAGAGCGCATTTCCAGGAAAGCAATCCTCCCAGACCGTGTTTCACGCATTCTGATGCCCAACACTAATCAAATTCTCGCTCATAAATCCCAATGGATCTACTTCCATCTCCATTCAAACTTGTAAACCTAAATTTCCCTATGCCTCTCGATCATCTCGGTATTGGCGCAATAGACGAATAATGAGAGCTAAATATATAGAAGCTGTGTTGAGTGAGAAAGAAGGCGGAAGACCATATGCGGAAGTGCGCGTGCGGGAGAACGAAAAATGCGCGGGCTATTAGACAGTGGGGCAAACATTAGCGATTTAGGAGCTGGTGGTCAAGAGATAGAAGATTCCTTGAATTTTAAATTTTATCATTTACATACTCATGTAGTTACAGCTAGTGGCCATACATCTTCCATTCTTGGCTACCTTAATATCCCCATCGCTTATTCCAATCGAACCAAGATTATTCGTCTGTACTTTGCATCTTATCTTCAACAATCGTTATACCTAGGTATGGATTTTTGGAGAAAAGTCGGGCTAGCACCCGCAATCATAGAAGAAATTTCTTCTTCGTTGTCCTCCACCACTGAACATATTGAGTCTAATAAACACGAGCTCACAGATAGACAGCGTGCAGAATTATCAAGAACTAGAGCGTCTTTCCCTTCATCTACACCTTCGTCTCGGGTCAACTACTAAACATACCATCGACGTCGGGTCCGCCGCTCCATTGAAGCAGCGGTATTATGCTGTTTCCCCGGTTAAACTGGCCACTATTAATAAAGAAATTGATCGTATGTTATCCCTCGGTGTTATCGAAGAAATCAACAGTGGATGGTGGTGGCCCCTATTAACGTTAACATTAAAGAAAATGGGAAAGTACGGCTATGTCTGAATGCCCGGAAACTGAACGCGGTCACAGTGAAAGACGCTTATCCACTGCTTTTGATCGACGGCTTATTGGGTAGATTAGACCAAACCAGATTCATTTCTAGTTTGGATCTAAAAGATGCCTTTTGATTGAAATTATCGGCACCCAAGTAGTATGAGTATGAGTAAATCATCAATTAACCATTGAATTACCAATTAATGTAGGAGTTCCATAGGGCTCTGTTTTAGGGCCTCAATTATTTTTTGTGAAATGGTATATTTAGACAACAATTTAGTGGGTCTCACTTTAATGGGTCAACATCACTCAAATAGTCCATGACTTATTGTACATATCTTGTCTGTATATGGCTAAAAGCTCATAATTTTGTGTTAGCCAGAAAACAAAATTATTACATTTTAGGGAGACTCAATCAGCGTACCAGGCAAAATATCATTCTTTTGAATGCAACTGTTACATACAATGATTGCTTTATAGTTAATCCAGACAATGAATTTCGATATCTTATGGTATTTTAATAGATAGACATTTAAATTGAAGCACACCCATTCAAGGGTTAACAACTAAACTAATATTGGTCGCTAGGAAATTGTACGTTCTTCGGTTATCTTGTAATCAATATCTACTTAAAATGATTTATTATGCTCTTGCTGTTACGCTACAGCCTATATTCGTCCGACAAAAACGGTTACTGAGACTAGAACTGCGGATTTTTTTTTTCAATATTGTTTCGCCAATAATTTTTAACAATTTATCAATCGACATTCGAATGTTTAGTAGCTTTTGTACATTTTCCAAAACCCTTAAAGTTTCGCTTAACCAAATTAAGATATCGAACATCTCTACATTTCATTAGTTTAACTGAATTCAATTTTTTGTATAGAATTAGTGTTACCAGTCACGTGGTTTATTTGCCCAGTGGTACTCTTTTCTTACCACTGATACATTGTTTTGTTATTTTTATTAACATTTTTATAAGTTGGTAATGAATAAAAGTAAAAAAAAAAAATTGGTAAAAATGTCGAACTAGCTCGGATGTTTTTTAAGTTTGGCGTACTAATACCAATTCAAATTCGTTACCATTAAGACGGATCAACTCTATAAATAAGCATTATATATTGACCATTATACTAATTGGTTCTGGATGCGATGGGACTGATGAAATAAATTGGCTCGCCCACGACCCCGGATGTTTTTTGAATAGAACAGGATAAATTGGTGTTAGTATGCCAAACTTAACAAATACCCGAGCTAGTCCGACATTGGCTCGAGTGTTTCGAAGTAGTGATTTTTGTTGGCTAAGTTTAAAAAACACTTGACTTCGTATACGTCAGTTTATTACAATTTTTCCTGAATCCGACTTCAATATATCAAATAATTGAATGGTTCGATTTACCTTTTTTTATGATCCTTATTTGTGTATCTTTTGTTTTTCGTGGTATTGAGATGGTATGGTACGAAATTCAAGTTTATAGTGATTTCGTGGGATGATAGTTTTATGAAACTGTCACGACACTAGGACATATTTTTCCTGAGATGGGACAAAATTATAGGATGATAGTTAATCCTGGGCTGATAGTTGATATAAAAGTGTCGCTATAGTTATCGTGTTGCCATTGCGTTTTTCAGCGAAGAATCCTGGGCTTTATATACATGATAAAGATCCCATGTTGTCGACATTTAAAACATTTAGACTAAGAGCGAGATTTCTGGCGCCTGTTGTTCAATAAGCTTTGTGCTGATCGTCTTGTCTTTGCTTCTATATCATCGGCTCTATTTGCGTCTCATCTTCTACCTCAAGCTTTCGCTGTTTAACGAAATTGGAGGTTAGGATGGCTTTTGCTGCCTTTTATTCAAACGCATATCCTAAGACTCATGATTTTGCATTTTGCTGTCATCCTCGAGTGTAGTTTCAGCTGGTCGTCCCTTACGGCGGTAATGAATGCATCCACTGTAAATTCATTCAAGACATCACTCGGAACTTTGCAGCAAGCTTGGCGTGCTAGTTTAGTTATCTCTTGTTCCACGTCTATTATACATACTGCTGGATTTTGAATAATTCCTGGATATATATAGGCTTTAGCCGTAGCTCAAATTCAACTCTGTCTGTAGTTGCTGTCCCTAACACATCACCTGCCTTGCGTCCTAATGCCGATATTAAGGCATTAATCCATTCTCTGCACTCCATCCGTTATGTTGAACAGCTGCTTGAAATTTCCGATTTCAAAACCCCTTTATCGCCTCCTGTAGGCGGTTCTATTGATGTGATTGTACTGTTTTGCTTCAGAGTATTGTTGTGGTGCAAGTCTTGTCCTTTAAATGTTCTATCCGGTTTTTCATGTCTGCCTCCAACTCCTACAGCTCGTATTTTGTTGTTGTATTCGCTAATTTATAACTTCAAGTTTAGCTGATTGATAGCCCGATTGTTGCGTTTCCTGTTTCATTTTAGAATTTAGCTGTTAGGTTTGTTGTATCTGCTGTTTCATTTGTAACAGCCATTACTATTTTCGAATGTTCTTCTTTCGCTAGTGGCTTCGACTTGGTTTTGGTAGTTTGTCCATCGTTGGACAGGGTTGATGAATCCTTCTTCAAAGGTAGTTGTGACACCTGGGACCCACCAACATAGGTGATGATGATCGTGATACTAGGACCTGTACTGCCGGTGATAGGGGTCGCGATTCTCGTTGCCTGCAACGACCTCTAAGCGCACCATACAGTAGCTCTGCTTTCAGAGATCGCTGCACAATTCGTTCAGGATCCGCACCCAAAACATGACAGAGCCAGCGAACCCGCTGAGATTTTACTTCATGTATAATATCGGGGACTTTCATCAGATCTCTGATCTCACCATTGTACAGAGCTGGGTATGATTGGGAAAGATAAAAATGTCCAAATATATTTGAACAACCTCACTCTCTCAAACATGTAGTGACCACACTATTTAAGTCTGCAGGTGTGCCATTGTCCCGATAATCAGAGCTCATGTATTTGGTTTTAGACTACTTTATCTGAAGTCCAACAAAGGTTGAAAACACTCCAAGCGGATCAAGTATTTCCTTAACTCTAATGCTATTCAGTTCAAAGAAGCATAATGTCATCTGCGAAAGATTTGTGGTCCAACGTGAGATTAAAGAGTATCGGGGACAGAGCATCTCCTTTCCGAACACCCGAGTTAACTTCGAAAACACAGCATTGAAGCTGTGTCACTGTTAAATTACACAATCGTTCCAATTTTGTTGGCATTCCTAAGTATTCCAGAGCAGAACATAAACTCTCTCGATAAACCAACCGATTAGTCATATGCCTGGTGGAAATCCAGGAACACCTGATGTACGGGGAAGGATGTCTAATAATATTTAGATAGACCTGATCAGTGACTGATCGATTCCCACGAAATCCTCCGTGATATAGGTACCAACTAAGCCCATCGCTATATAGAGGAGTGACTCTATCCAATATAATGAAGAACCGTAACTTAACTATAATCGAATAAGGTAAAAAAAACGATTCCACAAAGTATCCCATCCGAATATCAAGAGTTCCGAATTAATGCAGTCCACCCCAGGTGAGCGGTTTCGTTTCAATCTCTGCATGGTCCTAATGAATTCTTGATGGGATGGATCCTCAATGCAAATCTCCGCACGATTATCACCTCTTTCGTCTTCAAATCCGCTTAGCTTCCCTCCTATAGCAAGAGTAGCCTTGTTTTTCCTCGCAATTGTGAGACGTTGTTGCACTTCTTACTATGGATTATATTTTGCCACACGACTGAAAGACGGACGACACTCGTTATCAAACCAATCATTATTGGGTCTGACTTTCACTGTATACCTAAAGTCTGACAACCGAAGTTTTCAGTACCTTTAAAAAAGAGTTTTCACAGTCAGACTGCCAATTAATTTACCCTCAATGTAATCGCTGACAAGAATCTGATATTGTTTTTTTTTATTTTCATTTATCAGATCTTCACTGTCAAAACTTCTCATGCGTTTTGATGTGTTTCTAGACTTTTAAGCCAACTTCATCGTAGCTTTGCAGCGGCCAAATGATGATCGCTATCTTCATATTTGGTTGCTGACCGATAAGTTCTCACATTCTGCGCCACGCGAGCCGGCCCTTTTGAAATTAACACGTGACCAATTTGACTGCGGGAAGAATTGCGAGGATGGATCCATGTTTCTAAATATGTTTTTTTGTGTCGGAAGCATATTGTGTTTCGTGTCGGGAGTACGGACTTATGTCTTCATCGGTTGCAGTCTTATGTCGGAAGTACGGACTTATGTTTTCATACAAATCGGCCTGATTTCTATCAGCTCTAGCATTAAAGCCCCCAATTTCCATTCTAACATCGTGTTCGGGTATATAGATTTAATCAGATCGTCCAAGTTGTTGTAAAATGATTCTTTATGTTGAGCTGATTGACTTCGAGGAGCGCGTCTACACAAATCATTGACAGGTTGGCTAACTTACACAATCGGTTATTGACTATACTTGGAAATCCAAAACAGCCTTCTTATCCTGCGGCCCAAGAAGAAATCCAGCTCCAAGATTTCCGAGGTGTTCGTGCAATTCAGGTTTACGAGACATGAGAGTGCCTCCCGGCCACAGGAGCCCGCCCTGTAGTATAACCAAACTTTTTTAATGCGGTATATCCTATAAGAAGATCCGATGCTACTCGAGCGCCGTGAGAAGAATTTTTGGTGCCAAGTTTTGCACTGTTTTGCGTTTTATATGTACGTAGGTTTTATACCCTTTCTAGTTTTAATCAACAAGTTCTTCCGGTTTAATTTTTTCTTTCAGGACCTTTTCTTTTCCCTCTTTCTTCTTAAATTGGGCGGTGATTTTGGGCGGACTAAAGTCCATGGTTAAAATTTTTCGTTTTCTTTAATTTAAGAATAGGCGATTCGTTTGCTTTGGCCCTCTCTATAGGCCATTCTACCATGTTCCGTTAACATTTGGGTGAACCATACGCTTAGAGGAATCTTTGTCTCTAATCTCGCCACAATGTTTGGCAGATAACTATATATTATTCTGCCATCCACTGCGTGCGACCATCTAGCTTGCCATATTCCTACTGACGCTTTTTTCGTTTTCCTTTTGGGCAAGCCCATGAGGTTTGGCCGAATTTGATCGCCTTCCACAATCACGTTTCCGTAGCTCACATTTTGTATTTTCTTTATCTTGTAGTTGGCAATTTTCTAATTTAAGAGTATATCAATAGGAATCATGCCGGCCAAGACAGGATCGGCGTCAGTTGACACCGTTCTGTACGCCTCGGTAATTCCGAGCAAGATACTTTTTTTGGGCACTAACTAGTGTACGCCGATAGAGGCAGTTCATGTATGTTAATGAAAATACCACTATAGGCCTTCATAAATTATTGATAGTATTCGTTGTTTGAGGCCCCAGTTCACTTTAGCAACTCATGTTAGCACAACGAAAACCTTCTTACTATTTTCCGCGACTCTTTTGACATATGAAGTGACTCCAAGTCGTTCATTGAAGTCAACTCCAAGCCATTTGACAGTTTCCACCATCTTAATTCTATGGCATGGCAACCAATGGTGGTCTCCTAATGTCCAGCGAACCTTTAAGTTGGATCATGATTGTCTTTTCTGAGGATTGCTTCATTTTGTAGCTTTTGCACCAGTTCACCATCCTGTCTACTCCAAAAAAAAAGTTGCGTTCTTCAATAAAAAGCTTAGTAATTATTACCAAAATTTGAGTAATTATTGAGCGAACTAAGCGCTGATAATGAAACAGTGGGCTTTCATATGCATGTCAATGTGTTTTATCGCTTTCCAGGTGTGTCTTTCATTTATTATCAGCTGGAAGTATTGTTTATGTTAATTTTGCTCTATTTTATTTGAACAAAATTTAAACTTACATTAAAATTATTTCAGCCGAAACGATATATGGGAACAGCTGGTTGGGTCACTGACATCAGAAACGATGCTAAAATTAAGAAATCCTTTGATTAATGTATCTGAAATAAAAAATAAACAATTTAAAAGATTCTAATTATATTTTTATTTGGTTATAGTTGATCTCCACTCCATACTGCACTGATTAAAATTCACAGCTACAATAATTTGCACGTGTTTTTGATTGTGTTTACTCAGCAAAATTAGTAATTAACTCCCAGCGTTTTTTTCAGTGATTGCACTTTTTCTTGAATACTTTGTCTTGAATTCCCAGCAAAAAGCACTACCTTATCATCCGCGAATACTACTTCTTGGACTTCCTGGTGCCTGCTTCCGTTGAAAACAATATTCCAAAGATGTGGACCAAGGATGGAACTTTGCGGACATTCTTTGTTGATCATTTTTTCAAGTGTGCCATGACTTGAAATAACAGTGGCTTTCCTTTCAGAAAAATAGTTGTTTAGGATGTTATAGAGATTGCGTGGGCAATTGAATCTCTTTAGCTCCAACATAATGCTGGGCCACCACAGGTTGTCAGACGCGCCAGATACATCTAGGAATACTCCCAGATTGTACTTTTGGTCCGACTCTTTGACCATATTGACCAATTTGATCATTGCGTCCTCTGTGGATCAATTTTCTCTGAAGCCAAACTGTTTGTCACTAAATAGGTACCACTTCTAATTTGTCCATTAATTAAATTTTCGAGTAGTTTACCAAGGACCTACTCGTATCTCCAGTTTTTCTAATGATAACTAATTTACCATTTTTCCATGCTTTGGGGAATATTCCTTTACTAAGACAAGTATTCATAAAGTTCGTGATACAGGGCACTACAATAGGCCAAGCACGTTGTATCATTTCGACCTCGATGTTGTCTAAGCCTGGCTCCTTACCAGCTTTTATAGACATGATAGCCATTTCATCACTGAAGTGGCTCACGTCTGCGGTGTAGGAATTGTCTATACAATTCGATCGTTTGATGACATAAATTTGGGGTATCCGCGATCTGGAATTGACGTTTCTTATGCGACTATCCACCACATCCAATTTCGTATCATTCATTGACACGCACCAATAAAATTATAATCTAATCAAAATCTTGGTTATTTCTTCCAAAATAAATGTTGAATATCATTAATTACTCGTATAAGGTATATACACACAAAAAGTAAATCAAGAAATCTATATAAAATTGATGGTCTAGCATAGCATAAATTATGTATATACATATATAGCTGATAACATACACATATATATACGTACACTTATAGCTGAATCTCTAAGAGATTTTAATCAATATCCGAAAGATGGAAAGAAATGAAAATGTACTTAGACATTCATTTGAAAATGTACAACAACAAAAAACGAAGAAGATCAAAGGAATGTATCTTTTGCTCTATCTCCGCATATGTACATACAATTTTGTCTAAATGATAAATTATATTAGAAAATAGTGTATATACATAAGATACCTTTAAGATTTACATCAAAAGAAGTTGAAATAATTTTGTAATTTATAGTTTGGTTGAATTTGATAAATGATTTGCTGGTGATAATCGTGTTGATTAGATCAAAATTTATGTGTTTTGTGCGGTTTTGCTCGTCGGAATGATATATTGAACGTATGTAAATACGTATGTATGTATATCATATTCCAAAATCGTATATAAAATATATTTAACTAAAAATTTGCAGTAGCTTTATTCGTCGTATATATATACAGTGGCATCAGTTTGATTGATGTGTGCAGCATAAAATGATTTTGTAATAAAAAAATCTTTAAATTTAGATTAAACCCACACCCATCATAATAATCATTATTTAGGATTGCCCAACCGTGCGCGCAGAATAAAAAAAAAATTGTCGCCGCACACATCCATCTGTATAATTGTATGTCACGAAAATAACTTTAAATAATTTTTCACTTTAATTTAAAATAATTAATTATAATTAAAAAATGTTGTTGCTTGTATATATGTGTATGTGTGTTGTTACTCAATTAATGAAACATTTACCTTAATTATTGTATAACAGATAAACCAAACACTTAAACTGTATACACATTATGTATTTAAGTATATAGTTACCGCGCGAACTTCTTGTAAATTAACATTTTTTTTTTTCATTTTATTGTAACGACGCCGAGAATTAGATTTGGGACATCGAACGCACAGTTGGGGAGATTTATGTTAATATTGTGTCATCTTATACATAAAGTAGAAATTAAATTTAATTAAATCTAATGCGAATGTAGGTCATAAATTTTAACTTATCTTATTAAAAGCAATAATAGAGTAATTAAAAGTGTATATAGGTATGTATAGATAGAAGAATCTTAACTATGAATTAAACACCTTACATATATACTCGTATAGCAAAACTGGAGATCGGTCGCGATTTGTGGAGAAAAAAAAAAGATTTGCGCGCGCACAAAAAATTCATTTACATAAATTTAATGTGATAATTAAATGAAATAATTAGTCCAATTAATTAATTTTTTTTTTAATTGCAAATAACTTACAAATCGACGTAAACGAGCAATATTTAAATGTAAGTTAAATTTCATGTTGTGTTTTTATGTAATTCGCCAGTCCATTTATGTATATATATTTTATGTATGGTTTATATGCGATGTTGATGTAATAACGGATCGATTACATTGTTATATGCATATTTTCTTGACATATAGGTACATATATAGAAATAAAATCTTTTGTCGTACAAAACATTACACTCACTTGACAGCTTGAAACATGTATCCATAGTCAATCATGTCAATAATTTTTTCTTAATTGGTCTCGATATGTCAGCCCAAATCTCAACCTGTAACATTACCACTAACAGCTAAGTATAACGAACAAGGAGTGTAATATCCCAGGTGGTATATCTGTTGAAAAGCTGGATAATTCTATCTATATGGAGGCTGACCCAATGGATTTTGAGATATAATTATAATACTTCTGGGCGAAATTTTAATATTCCAAGATCTCCTACATCTCCAACTCGAGAGGTTTTCTAGTTTGAAAATTCACGCTTTGAACTTCGCCTCATGCTAACCGAAATTGAATAGTTCACCGCTCCTTTAAATAATGAAGTTATGATGCGCTTAAGCAAACAAATTAAAGAAAATTAACATCTAAAAACGGCTTTATACGCCAAAGCAGACTGTCAAATATGACGATATAAATCAGTTTAGAAAAAGAAAAGTAGTCCGAACAAAACAAGGAAAGAACAGAACTGTCCCCGAAATTGGCAGAGTGCTTGAAACCTAAATTAAATAAAAGCTCGAGCAAGCAACAAAAAACCACAGGAAAAATCGCACTTTACTGGAATAATCGACTAAGCCAATCGATACAGAAGAAATCGAATGGTACACATATAAAGATAAAAATAAACGCGCAATTGAGGTTATAGCCAAAAGCCTTCTACCTGCTCAATGCAGGACATATTGAAGGACCTAAAAGGAACAAGGCTGCAAATAAATGGTTTGAAAGTTTGCCAAATTTATTGTTTTGTTGTGAAGTACAATTGTTGAGGTTAGAGATGGAATGTTATTTCATTTATATGGCTGCCGCTGCTGGCCTCACAGTACCCCATTCGATCGAACCAATTTTCTAACACTTTTTCGAGTGTATGGGGTCGTATCTCGGCGATGGCATCACGAATGTTGGCCTTAAAATGCCCAATTGTCTCTGGTCGCCCACAGAAAATAGTCCAATGGTGTTAAATCGCAGCTTCTTGCCGGCCAATTGACATCACCATTTCGGCTAATAAAACGGCTATCAAACGTTTGATGCAATAAATCGATTGTGGCATGAGATGTGTGGCAAGTTGCACCATCTTGTTGAAACCAAACATCGTTCACATCAATACCATGAAGTGCGGGCGCAAAAACATCGGTTATCATAGTGCGATCAATTGTCTTTATTTTGGAAATAAATTTCCAATAAATCCCAACGTTGCTCAAGCGTAACTCGATTCATTCCGTTCAGTGGAGATAATATACTGAATTTTGTGACAGAATAGAATGACATAAGTATTGTAAGATTCGAAATAACCGGTGGTTCAAATTAAAACCTATAGATGGCCCACCCGTTAGAAGTTTCGGTAGTAAATATCAAAACCGAATACACAGAAAATGAACGATCTGGCCAAAATGAATAAAAAGAACATGTTAGAAAATATCTTCATAAAGGCATTCCTTAATATACGAGTTAAAATAGAGCTGCAGTATTTAAAACTATTGGCCTGATATAACTAAATGCAAAAAAAGCCAAGGCTTTAATCATATTTATATGCACAAATATTGTAGACGGAAGCCTAGATGAGTAAAATGAGGTGGGAAACATACTGCATGACCTACAAAAATAAATTGCCCTCCAAAATGTATCAACTGTAAGGAACACATCCCGCATATTACAGATGATATAAAATAGCGATGGAACTACAGAAAATAATAAACTGAACACGTCAAATAAAACATCTTAGAATACCGCTAGAAAGGAAACCTATACTGAAAACCAAAAGTGCTATATTGCAAACACATTAGGCGAACATCATATTCTTGAAAAGATACTGAGAAGCATAGAAACTCAAGTTATACGGCCAGCTAGAGAGAAGTCATCATCTCATCAACGTATAAATCGGATGTAATGAAAATATTGGGCATTATTAGTGGTCTGACGAAACAGCGAATCTCAGGAAAACCTGCTTTCGCCTATATCGCATACTCACTATAGGGCAAGTGAAAGAACCGGGTACTCGGCGGAAATGAAACATGAAGAATATAAATGGTAGCGAGAAGAGATAAGTAGAAGCAAGTTTCATAAATGGGAACACTTAAAAGAGGATGTCAACACGTACACAGGGGATTTGGGTTACAAGATTGTGTCTGCTATCGGCGCTGTGGAACAAGTTGTGAGAAATTTCTTTATGCCACAGTAAGAAAATGCCGGATTATATCGCAGCCGAGACATAGACAATGCTCAATGCAAGTTCAACCGAGTAATGAGAGGAACTACTTCCTGGGGTTAAGATATGGTCATGGCTTGATTCTTATAGCAACAGAAAAATTAGAATTGTTTCTGCTTACGAGACGACATATTGCAACGGATATAGTTCAGCAAGGTAGTCAAATACCTGGACACATAGTTGAATTTTTGCAGAATATGTCACAGAAAATAGTTGAAAAAATAGTTGAAAGTAAGATGATGAACATTGCAGGTCCAACACAGGTTTTATATGTCATATAGAAGTGTATATCAGAACCTGCTGTTTTGGCCATTGCCATAGACATCCCTGTCAAATGGCAGAGAAAAGGAAAACAATATAATTTTGACGAATATTATGACGTGCAGTGGGAACAAGAAAGGCTGCCAGAAACGCTGATAAAAAACCGCTGATTATAACCAATGGCAGTTAGAGAGCTGGTAAGAGAAGAACGACGGGCACGTAAAGCCCGGCAAATTAATCGGAGAACAAAACCATTTTTACCAATTTTTGTAACATCCTCAAATCTTTTCTTCAACAAGTTAAAAATGAATCAATCAACAGATGTCTAGTTAGCCTAACTGATAAAAAAAACCGGATTACTCACTGTGGAAGGCGACGAAAGGAATCAAAACACCCAAAATGCAAGTGTCTCCTCTTATAAAGGATAATGGGACCTGGGCAAAAGGTCCCAAAGAGAAAAAGGACGTTTGCGGAGTATCTCCAGGAAACCTTTCAGCCATTACCAAGACAAACTGACAACAAAAATATAATTTCAATTCACAAGCTAGATGAGTTTGACATACGCCTAGCAGTGAAATGTAACATGAATGTTAAAAAGCCCTATAGGATATACGACTTGATTACTTGCCAAATTTTCAATGGTCTACCATAATAGTTTACCATAAAGGACTTTTTGGTACACTGTACTTGTAACGCTCGCGGTGCATTTAGGATACAGCTCCATTTGACCGAGTTGGGGTGACAACAGCACAGTTCGTTTTTGAGCCTCCTTTCCATCTTTTTCCATCTATTGCGTTCTTGGCTAGTTCAACGACGTGTTGGATAGCGTCGATTGTCGATCGAGCCAGTGAGATCTCCAGCATTTCTCCACAGCATTCTCCAGTCGGTTGTATATGAT
Source organism: Tipula unca (assembly GCA_951394425.1). Taxonomy (NCBI): domain Eukaryota; kingdom Metazoa; phylum Arthropoda; class Insecta; order Diptera; family Tipulidae; genus Tipula; species Tipula unca. The sequence continues at coordinate 168,580,357 of OX596381.1, read as the reverse complement.
CCTCTCAAGGCCTTTGCCAGCCGTATCCAGCATGCCTATTGGTCAGTAGGAAGATGGTTCATCCGGTTGGTTCCTTTTTTTTCCAGCAGGACCAGACGCTGTCTCTTCCATCGTTCGGGGAATATTCCCTTTCTCAGACAGGAATTATATTGTTCCTTAAACTCACCCGGTCTGGGTTGTACTGCAGCCTTTAGTGCAATATTAAAGATGTTGTCAGGTTCAGGAGTCTTTGAATTCCCAAAACGTAAACACGCATTGGTGAGCTCATTTGTTAATACCGGCGGTATTTCCTCCATATCAGGTACTCGAATCACGTCATACTCCCTCTCTGACACAGGAATTATATAGTTCCTTAAATTCATCCGGTCTGGCTTGTTCTGCAGCCTTTAGGGCAATATTAGGGATATTGTCAGGCCCACGATCCTTTGAATTGCCAACACGTTGATACGCATTGGTGAGCTCATCTGTTGATACCGGCAGTATTTCCTCCATACCAGGTACTCGAATCACGTCAGGGATCAGTTCATCTTGCTGCGGAAACAGAGCAGTTACAATTCTACATAATATAACTGAGCAGGTAGGAGGCGATTATTTCCCTTTTTAAGTCTGTTCACTTCTTCGCATACCTCTTTCCTTCATTGAAATTTCCTTACTTTAATGGTCTGCTTAAATAAATTCCGCTCATCCAGATAATTTTGGTGCAAGCTAGAATAGGTCTCTGTTCCCCAAGCACGTTGATGTTTCCTCCTTGCATTAAGGCATTTCCGTCGCAATTGTGCAATCTGCTCAGTCCACCAGTATGCTGGTGGACTACGATTGTCTAGCAGTCTTTCTACCAAAGATGCACTGCAGGCGTTGGTATTAATAATCTGGGTCGCTTTTGCATTAGCACTCCTCGAGAGGAGCGGTTTCTCCAATGATAGTATAAATAGGTCCTCCTCCTAGCCAGTTTTATTTCGAAGAGTATGGCTTGGTGATCAATACTCTCATCAAGCAGTTGCTACCGAATGTAAGGTCAATTACGGAAGAGGAGCCACCTTTACGAAAGGTCGGTGTATCACCAGTGTTGATACAATACAACGTCTCTGAAAGAAAGCTGTTCCTCTCCTATTCGTTTCTTTGCTGCCCCATTCAGTTGCCCAGTTGGTATTGAAATCACCAACAATGATAACAGGGCTTTGCGTTCGGACATCAGCAACCAGTTGGTCCAGGAAGTCTTCAATCTCCTCAATTGTAGCGTGATGCATAGCAGCTATAGATATGTAAGCCGTCAACTTCTACTCGTACGAATCCTGCGGTGGGATTACTATTGTTCTCCTGAATGGTCCGTCTGTAACAAGTCCATATGGCAGCTTTACCAGTTCTATCGGTTGCCAAATTGCAGCCCTCAATATGTTTGTGTTGTTCGCACAAAATGGCAACATCTTTTCTTGTTTCATGCACAGTTTGGACTAATACATCCCGTGCAACTTCAGAGTGGTTTAGGTTGAGCTGGACAAACTTCATTGTCGACGTGATCTTCTAAGTGCAAACAAATAGGCCGTGCACCAGCCACTCTCTGCTATGTGATTATAGTTCGTCTTTCGTTGGGAAAGCATACAACTCGCTTCTTCCTTCCATTCTTTTACTTTGTGGCCATTTCCTCCACATTTATAGCAGAGTCCAAAATGATCCACATCACTTTTACATGTCTTGGCCATATGTCCATACTGCCACCATATAAAACATCATAAGGGCAACGTTTTTTCACGTATACGACAGATCACCCATCCAAATCGTACCTTCCCTTCATTTTTCATCACCATTGGCTGTCGAGATTGGCTACAGCCACCAATGCTGTTTGGGTGCCTCTATAGGCAGCCATCAGTGACTTGATACATGTTATCGGAAGGTTCCTTGCGATGTACATCCCAAAGGATGAATTCCTTGGGATGTACATGTTTCTCTTACTCTAGAAGAAGATCGCCTGTTTGGGTTCTACGAATCCGAGCCACCTTACCAGAGAGGCTATTAAGATCTGGGCCCTCTTTCATTTTTTAAGCATATCCGCATACGACATTGCTCCAGTTTGGGTTAATTTAATAGCATCAGGACGATGACGCGGGATTGCTTCACTTTCTCATTTTCCCATCATATGCCAGTCAGGGTCCTTTATGTTGTTAAGCTTCTTGGATTCATCTAAATACCTTGGTTTGAATATAGGCTCTTAGCTTCCAGGGCTTGGGTTTCACCAGGTCTCTGTTTCCCTTTCTTTTGGGCATGGTCACTGAGTGAGTCTTGTTTCGACCTCCTCCTTTTGCTATTGGTGGTGGTTGTCATTTCACTATCCAGCAGGACAGTTTCCTTCTTATTATTTCTCTGGTTAGTGATGGTTAGGGAAGTTCGGGTCTCACAGCATACAATTATTTACTTAGATAATTTCGCAATTGTCTGCTTTGTCTGATTCTCGTCCTTGTTTCCACCGCGTTTTGCGAGTGTTCGACATACGGATTTTTGATTGACGTGGCCAGCTTTTATATTACATGGTGCACGTTATTCTTTCCTCGAATGTACTCGCATAGGCGATCAATTTTCTTACCCATCCGAGTAAGAGAATCAGTAGCCAGGTTTCCCACTACACTGAAGTACTATGCGGTCTTTTGATAACGTCGGCTGGGAGCCCGCTTGCTCACTCCCCGAACCCGCTGGCACTAAGGTAGTCACCCTATATGCACCGTAAACGAGTTTTTATTTTTTTCACTCAGTCTTGGTTTCTTATTCGGAGTAGCCTTCCCCTATCAGTTTCTGTCCACGAAATTATGTTTTTTATTTTATGTTTTGAAGAGGCTTGAACTGTGATGTACAATTTGACAAATAAAAACAGAGTTAAAACTATTTCAAGGTTAGAAAAAATATAGTTTTGACGGTCAACAATTTCAATTGTTTAATTTACATATGGTTTTTTTCTCTCAGTGAACAAAACCGTTTGTGTTGAGGAAAGTGTTAAAGTGTAAACGCATCATTCAAACTTATCCAATGTATTTCTTTGATAATTTCGCTAATTCAGTTGGAACAATTTAAAATATTTTTTATATTTAATCATTTATAGAAATAATAGCATTTAAATTGTTCTAAAATTCTTCCTTGTCGTTCACAAAGAATTCACATATAATTAAAATAAATTGACCAATTCCACTTTGTATACATATTCCACAATGGATTAAGCAATTTAAACACACACACACGGTTTATAGAGTAAATTTCTACTTTCTATTACGTACCATGAAAATGCACGAGTCTTATGTAATGCTGTGGAGCAGCAGCAGCAACAGTAAAAGAATAAAATTTAAAAAAAAAAAAAAATTTCTTTGCCTTTATTACGATTCCGCGCGCAATTGAAAGATTACATATAGACGAGTACAATAAAAAGCAAACCGTCAAGTGGATTTAAGTAAGTTAAATCTCTTTCGCTTGCAAAATATATAATATAGTTTTCGTGCAGTAGGAAAACGTTGTCGTCGTCATTGTCGAAATATAAAGATAACATTGTTTTCTTCTCTGGGTATATATATATATAGATATACACATACACAACAAAGCGAACGAAACATTAAAAAAAAAAAGCCATGAAAGTATTTTTTTTTTCGTTTTCAATTCCTTAAGATGTCATCGAGATCAACAATCGACAGAAGACGATCTTATTATTATTATTTTTATTTTTTAAATCACGTATATTACTTTAATAATAATCACGAAAATTAAATTGGTTTGGTCTGCTTAATATATGTTATAAAAAATAAAAAGAAAATTGACTTGATTGCCGGAACAAATTTTTTTTGTTGTATATGCGATGTCGTTTTCAATGTCTTCTGTAAATATTCAATTAAGTTCTTGAAGATTGATTCATTTTAATAATGGGAATCAATTTTATTTATTATTACAATATTCATTTTTTTTTGTTTTTGTTTTCGTTAAATAAATTATAAATTAATATATTGAATGCAGAGAGTACACACACAACAACAACGAAAATAATCTTACATGCTGTCTTAAACATGTATACCTCTTTTGCATTTATTATTTATGTATTTTAAATAATAATATAAGTATTATTATACTTAAAGTTAAATAATTTAATTATGTTGAAAAATGTATGTATATACTTATACAACATATATTCAGATGATTTTGATGTAGACTCCAATTGACATCTCATATATATATATATATTGGGGATACGAGATAAACGAGAGAGTATTCACTTTATAAATTAACTTTTTTGTTTTGTGAAAGTTACAATTTATATATATAAATATAAAATATATTTAAGTCTTAAGAATTTATTTAAGAAATAAATTTTATAATTAAATAAATTAATAATTTTGTTGTTGCTGAATTTTTAATTAAATGCAAATTTTTTTGGATTTCGTAAAAAATTTATGATCTATATGTATGTACATAAATATTATATATTTAATTAAATAATTAATAATAATAATAAAATATGATTTTGTACATAAATGTATATATGATTTATTTACATGTAATATTTATAAATAATTAATTTTATGCCTATGGTCATAATTATAAAAAATAATAAATTCTAAAACGGCATGATATCAACAAAAAAATAAAAATTATAATTGTAAGTTGCATGTTAACGATTAAATTTAATCGGCTAAATTATATTTTGTTTTATGTTCAAATCTGTTGTAATTATCAATTATGAAATTTAATATGTCTATGTGTATGCACTGAAAGGTGACAGATTAAGACAGTGTTTCTTAAACATTTATGTCTCAGAAATCCATCAAACAAATATTATAGTCTAAGTTGCATTTTATACATTTGCTACATGCATTTTGTGTAGAAGATCATGCATGAATCATAGAAAAAAATTACAATAATAAGTTAAACGAGTTCGATAAGCAATTTCTAGCGCCCTTGCCGAAGCGCCTCACATACCAAAACACACGAAAAAAATTCTTGTACTAATGCAAGACAAATTTTCCTGTGTTCTACTATGTGAGTACTAGGAAACTCCGTCTAAAATTTTGTTTCCAGAATATTCGCGTGAAGTTTGTCCAAAATTTGTCCTAAATTACAAAAACAACAATTAGGACAAATTTCACGCGTCTATTTAGAAGTGTGAAGTTTGTCCTATTACTAAATAAATTGATTTGTATTAGTGACAATAATAAACAAAATTCGGATAAACCGATCAATTTGTAAAAACAACTTTTCTTATCAGCAAACGTAGAAAAATTAGCAATGCTCAAAGACAAGAAATCTAAATACAATAATATTCAACTACAAAGTTCATGCCAATTCAAATAAAAACTAATGCAAAATTTTACTAAAGGGATAAACACGAGCGTGAAGTTGTTTAAAGTAAATGAACGGAAACCTTAATGTTCCGATTAGTAGTAACAATCCTCTATCAGTAGTAAAATGACTTCTGACAGAGCGTATATACATTTCAGGGTAGCTGAATAATGTATTTAACTAAAAAATATTAAAGCTTTCTTAAATCTAGAAGATAAGTACCTTAGGACAGGGGTGTTTTACCATGTTGTTTGGTAGTACAAAATTACTTAATATACTTATCTTCTAGATTTTAGAAAGCTTTAACATTTTTTAGTTAAATACAGTCTTCAGCTACTCAAAAATGTATATCGCTATCTGGGTACGACTCCTGGTTTAGTAGAAGATTTTTTTTAAAATTTCAATTTTGTACTAACATACAAGTGATAAAACACCCCTGTCCTAAGATACTTATCTTCTAGTTTTAAGAAAGATTTAACATTTTTTAGTTAGATATGGTCTTCAGCTACCCAAAAATATATATCGCTATCTGGGTACGATCCCTGGGTTAGTAGGACAATTTTTTAAAATATCAATTTTGTACTAACATACAACGTGATAAAACACCCCTGTCCTAAGATACTTATCTTCTAGATTTTAGAATGCTTTAACATATTTTAGTTAGATATGGTCTTCAGCTACATAAAAATGTATATCGCTATCTGGGTACGATCCCTGGGTTAGTAGGAAAATTTTTTAAAATTTCAATTTTGTACTAACATACATCGTGATAAAACAACCCTGTCCTAAGATACTTATCTTCTAGATTTAAGAAAGCTTTAATATTTTTTAGTTAGATATCGTCCTCAGATATCCAAAAATGTACGAGTAGGAGAAATTTGTTCGTATATCTCTAATAAGGTTCGTTCCTCTGTTCAGCAGGGCGAATTTTTTTAATATTTTGAATTTGTTCTAAAGTACAGGGTTGTAAAATGCACGCTTGTCCTATGCCACTTAACTTTATGGTGTTGAATTTCTACTCAATTTTCCAGAGTTAGACTTATGGAAATATTTCATTTTCAATTATTCTTATTGCAAAATTAATACTAGTTTTTGAAAAAATTCATAATAACGTGTAATTTTTAATTTTTACTAATACATTCTCAGATAAAAAAGTTAGGACAATTTTAGGACTTCACACCTGGACCAGAATTTATTTGTAAATTATCGTAAACGGAATTTTATACATAATTAAAATTTTGATAGCCAATTTTGGTTGACTTTGGCAGGAACTCAAAGTAAAACACACGACAAATTGTCTTGCATCAGTACTAGATAATTTTTTGTGTGTTTTACTATGTGAGTGCTTCGCAAAATTGAGGAAAAATTAGTATCGAAATTTTATTTTTTTTTAAATTTCAACTACAATAGTTTGTAATGAATAATATAAAAAGTCCGGGTGTGCAAACTTCACGAAAATCATAGTTTAATGAAACAGGAGAGTGACTGACTTCTGAAAATTATGATGGCGCATACCAATAGCTATGTAAGCGAATTGATAAGCCAGATACACCAGGTATTCAAATCACCTATCGAGATATTTAGGAAAACTTCGTCAGCTACTAATGGGTCTGTCTCTGGTGGAAGAAGTCGTACATGGTCTTAAGGATTTAGGAGAAAAGATCCGTGGCTAATACTCATTCTACTTTCAAAACAAGATTCAGCAAAAGTGGGCAGAATACATTCATTTTCTAGAAAGGCGTTGTACGACCTTCAAGTTGGTTGACCGTGAAACTTCTCAAAGGCAAAAACCTTAAAAACATCATCCTTTCATTCAACTTGTTGAACCAGAGTAATTAATACAACCATCAACAACCAGAAATTATCATTTTCTCCAACTAAAGGTTCAGAATTAGTGATATCATGTTTGAAGTGTCAATTACATCACTCGCTGCATGATTGTGAAAGGTTCCGCGAACTCAATAGCTCAAAGATAAGATTTCGTGGCATGATTCTCAGGAGTTAGACTGACTAGTGGCACACTTTTGCATGATTATCAGAAGTTAGACTGACTAATATCCGAATCCAGCCAATCTTCTGGACAAAAGAAAGCAGATAACGTATACTCAGGACCAGACCGATCTAATACAAATTCTGTTCAGATAAACACAATGGTGTGCAGCTTAATCCATATAAAATTTTTGTGATATATATGGATTAAGATCTTTGTCTGACACGCGATCGATATGGCAATTACCAATTTTGGTGTATTCTGTTCGATTCGGTTGGAATTAAATAGAAAAAATTTCCGAATTCCAGTTGAGAGCGTCATATCTGAAACTATTTCGTGGGTATACGCTGAGATAAAATTAATCCCCCATTTAATCGACGATTTCTCGTAGAAAGTTCAAGTTGTAATTCTAAAACGGCTCACATCACAGCTGCCTTAACTGGGCAAAGGTATCAAGACTAAATGGCCCGAGATCCGGTCGTTAACACTTATGCTGGCTGATCCATTAGATTCAACTTATAATGATGTAGTCAATCTGCACATGGAGTTCAACGTACATGAGAGCCTTGGAAAATTTTGAAAACTTAAAGAAGTGCCAGAAACTATACACCAGACCATTGTCACGGACGCCATTAACACCGCGATGAAGTTTTAAAACGGAATACAAGCCGGTTATACACGACTATCTTAGTCTAAATCACATGAAAGAAATTGGTTCCAAAAATCAGGATCTGGAATCTATCCTAAGGATCTAAAGTTTTAATGACTGATCTATGTGTGGAAGGTCTGCTAACTGGCAGTAGCAACCTAAACGAAGCGCAATATCTAGCTTATGATACTATGAATATTCTCAAGTAAGAAGGATTCATAAATCTATTTAATTTACCTCAAATTCTGGAATCCCTGCACAGCGAACGAGAAAATGCAGGTCTAGGTGAATTATATAAGGAGAAGAATCACAAAGTTTTAGGATAGCTGGCATACACTAAAAGACTGCCCCCGATTCAAGGTTTCAAGACCAGCACCTCCAAATAATCTCTCAAAACGTTAGCTACTTTCAGATGCCCGTTGTCACAACGATAACTGTTAAATCTATTTTTCAACAGTTGTGGCTTCTACACTTGGAGTGGGACGACGAATTGCCGTCGGACGTGTCCAATAAACCGAAAGAAATACACGAATCTCTGATGGGGGCATTGAATAGAGATTCAGATACCGCGTTTTCTGAATATCGAATAAACACTTGAGATACATGGATCCTACCACAGAAGTAGCATACTCAGCTACTGGTATACTATTGCACCACCGACAATAATGGCACTGCGCACATAAATCTCAAGAATGCAAAGACACAAGGATTGCCTTTACCAACTCTAAGGTTAACAGTTCCAAAACTAGAATTTTCTGGAGCTTATCTATTGCGCAAGCTGATCATGATCTAAGAATCCTTGTCAGCTACCAGTTTTTGTTGGTATAACAGAACTGCTCAAATCATCGACGCAATTCCTAACGCGGTGTGGGGTCATGTACGATCAACAGAGAACCCTTTTTGCTGACTGTAACTTCAAGAAAATTCTACCCACTGAACTGATCAGCAAAACCTCTGTTGGCATCGACCACCATGAATACTATACAAAGAGTACTTGGCTACAAACCAAAATAAGGTAATTTGCCTCAATATTCAATACATAAACTTAAGCATCGATATAGAATACACGACTGAAGATACTGATGATACATTAATGATTGCCAATGTTGCGTAAAAATGTTGTGCATGCATGGGTATCTATGACATGTGAAACATTTAGTTTTCTAAACTATATTTTTGTTTCACTCAGTGTTTTCGCCTCTTACCTAAAGGTAACGCGACACATCTAAAGTCGAAAACTATCAGGTGCCCCTCATAATGAATTATATGAGGTTTCACGCCAAAAAAAATTCGTCTGATCAGTTTCGTCTGATCAGTTTGAATTTGTTCTCCAATCCTTTCCAATTTGATGAGGCCTATACCATTTTGAAAATTTAATTGAAATTATTGTCACCGCGAAGCTACAATGTGTCAGTCAACCAATTTTCAGACTCCCAGCTTTGGCTTGAATAAGTGAAAGTTATCCAATAGGTTCCACTTGTTTTTAATTTTTATGTTTCTGTAAACAATTATTCAAAACATTTTTTTGTAGATAGAAAGAAAACATTCGCATAGAAGCCATCGGAGCTAAGTGCACACATTTTCAGGCAAATTTCACATTTTTTATAAACGTGCATGAGTATCTTTGATCTCAAGGTCCAATCAACCTTTGGATCCCAGGAATTTAATCCGATCGCATTGAATTTAATAGAAACTGTTTCTACCAATCCAAATAATCTGATTTATGTATCTTTTAATCTATCCGTACCTGACCACACCTTCCTTCCGAAACCATATCTATTATGTGACCCTTCTTCTTGTAATTTTAAAAGATATTCTCGTAACGTTTCCAAAAATAGTCCGCCACAATTAAACTTAATTAAGAAATGATTTGGAGTAAGCACTTCAAAGTAATGAATCAGAATAAAGCGTTGATGTAAATGGAAGCTTCAATACTTTTTTTACGAAGCGCATCAATCTCTCTCAACATCCACCCATATAAGGGGCCGATGGTGCGAGTTCAACAGCCTCGTGCACGAGGTGATAATATTCCAAGATGTACTTCCTATATAGGAGACGTTTCTAAAATAGAAAATGTGATACATCGGGAAGTAGATTAGAGCAGGAAGGAATGAAGTGTGATATAATCTGTAACAGAAAACCTGCCGCTATCTCGGGCAACATTAGGTGGGGATTTCCATTTGGTACAGCTTCATTACCAATATTTTGTTTCGTCGGAACCCATCTTCAAATATAGCATCTTCAAATACGTGTAAATACCATCCCAGACCATGACATCGTATACATTTAGCAGATCCGTTTTCCACTTCATCTATCTTTTATTCAATTCCTCACAGATTTCCAGATGTCTTGAATAAGAATTTTAGTACAGACAACAATAATTGAAAATAAAATGTGTGATTTACTTTCGACCACCTAATGTCTTTGACACTTTAGATGCGTCTCTCCATCCTTATATACATCGCACATATAAAAATTGTACCTTTCGTTTTAGATTTGACTTGAAGAATATTTAGGCATTTATGTTCTCGATATACCATGCGTAGACAAACGATTCTTGATTTTTATTGTCTCACAATAGAAAACGCTGTGATGACTGATGTCTCCTGGTTTAATATCTCCTTAATATTGGCAGCAATGGCGATAGGATGTTCATGAAATCGATAAAGAATTCGTCGGAAAGTGGACATAAATAATCAGAACCCTTATTTAATAAGACTGCGTTGAATGAAAACTCATTGATTTCCGCGGCAAACAATTTTTGCTTGTCCGGGCTTATTCGTGAATATTGATAAATATCTACCAATCTTTTGGTTCTGGCTTAGAGAACTTAGAGCTCTAATATTTTTCGTTGTATAAAACGTATTTCCATAGCGGTGCAGATCATCTTCTGTGGCATTGTGCAGTTTACAATACAGTGAATGGCTCGAACAGACAGTATACTTTTGTGTGGTTTGACAACTGCTGAAACCACGGCGTGGTTTGATCCTTTATATTTTTTGGTTGACAGTAAAACAATTACGCATTTACCCCTGCTAAATTCAGCATACAGAAAAAAATCAGCATTGAACCTCTATTACCAGTTCTAGAAATTCGTACTGTTATAGAATTCAATTATTTTCGGTATAGAATTCCTGTTTTCTGAAATTATACCATTCCGTTCCATATAGTATAGACATCAACTAAATTCGGTTTCTTGTAACAGCTAACGATGGTGGTAATATCCTCTTTTTTTAAATTGTACCTCCTCTGCGACTTATTACATAAGTTATATCGACCTGGTGGCAGTTTTCCGCAATAAACTGGATATATATTGCCTGAATCCGCATATTCCTCGAAAAGCTTCCAGTTTTTCGTCAACGATAACAAAACATCGGACGTTCTAATTCCGTTCACAATTATGATTGAATGTCGAGCCAATCGAGCGTCAAGGTCATAAAATATAATCGTTGCTGGAAAAATTTCGAATACAGTCCCATCGGTAGCCCACATATCCCTCACATGAACATGTGAGGATTTATGTTATCCTGACAAATATAAAAAAAAAACAAATAGCGCTGTTATTTCAAAAAAAATCTGTAGAGGCGACATACGCATGTTGGTGTGTTAAAAAATATTTGGAAGCTCTCAAGAGAGGATTTCACAAATTTTGAAAATTTCAATAGCGTTGATCTAAATATTAAAAAAATATTTTCAACATATGGCCTTGTTACTTTATAAGGTGTTTTTTTTCTCCATATACATCTTTACCCACGCAATTATTATCAACACCATCGTATTCTGCATCATCATCTTCTTGCTCTGTCTCTGAATCGTGCTTACTAAATGTCTCTTGATCATCTACCTTACAACTGCATCGCTATTTTACTAAAAAATTAAACCACTGTCACTAACGCGGGTAAAATTTACCCAGACAGTATTTAAAACAGAGCGCATGTATCCTTGCAATTTTAAACTCAACTAAAAAAATGTTCAACTTGACACAAAGCGATTGAGGTTAGATTACATGAAGTATGTCTATTTTTAAGTTTTGAAGGTGTTGGTTAAATTTCATCCAGGCGTTAGTAACGTAGTATATTTGAACATTTCGTCAAATTCTCTAAAGATGGCTATAGCGCACTTCGAAGACCTCCAATTTGCGAAGCTCTACTGAATTCTTTCCTATATAATTATTGACCAGCAGCGATTAAATTAATTATTGAGAAAATGCTGCGACTAAATAATTTCGTTCCAATAATTTGCTAAACTTTTATTTTCAATTGCCTCGCAATAATCCACATAAATTGTATTAAATTTAATTATGCTTTTTATGGTTTTGTGTCAAGCGAATTTTAAATTCGTTTGTGTTATATGTATGTACATTCGTGTCTTTCTAATGGCAAATTTTTAATTTTCTATTTCTAATGTTACCTATACTCGTACATACATATACGTATACACCAAATATATATAGAGAAAGATGTTGATTTGAAATTGTTAAAAAAATAAAAACATTGCAACAAACAACAAATAAATTATCTTAAATTAAAATTTATTTAATTTTTTAAATGAATAAATTAAATTTTGTATTTATTTAAAAAAAAACAAAAAGTAAAATTGATTTTAGATTATTTACGTGTATATACGAACAACATACAGCCAAGCTCCAATTTTAGATTGCACGATTTTTTGGTAACAAGAAAATACATTTTTTTTTTGTTTCTTAAAAAACGAATTAATTAAAATTATTATAATTTTTTTTTTAAGTACATGCAACATTTGTTTTTATTTTATCACTCAGTCTTGTATTTTTGGGGTGACAGATATTTTATTTAGATTATGTATGTAACATATATATAAGAATTCTGGCGTCTAATTAATTGATAATCGGGCGCGCGCGCGATACTTATTTTAATAAAATAGAAATCGATTATGTTCGATTATGGAAATGTACATATATATAAGTATGTATCAGCACTGCGGGTGTTATATATACTATATTTATAGATATACATACTCGTATAACTTAAACCACAACAACAATAATTATTGTCTCTCATTTCCTGCTTGTAATATTTTCTTTAAGTAGTAGTCATAATAAGATCATTATAAATCTTTCAACCGCGCAATATATATATATACAAAACAAATCATTCAACCGTTCGAATCATTTATGTACAGTATATATATGTATATAGGTTTAATCGAAGATATTTATCCAAAACCAAACCAAAAAACTTTTACTTTTCACTTACTGTGTAAAAATAAAACATTTTTGTAATGTAGTGTACGAGTATATCCATATGCGAGAGAGCGATTAGATGAAATGAAAAATATAACAAAGTCTTAATTATTTGATTAGGAATTTAGAAAAATGAAAATCAATCACTTGTTTCATTAATCAAAAATTATAATTTTTTTGGTTTTGTCAGAATTATAACAATTGCGCGCGAGAGGGTAATAAATTTTAAAATCTGTGGCTTAGAAATCAACCAGTTTTTTTTTCAGTTTACGAAAGTTTAGATATATACGAGTATATACATGTATATCCGATCTCTGGGTCGAGCTCAAAAATTAGTTATACCTTTCGTTTGAACAGAAAAATATTCTGCCCGATGTTACAAAAATATTTGTCTTAAAAATGCAACATCTTATTAAAATAAAGCGACGAAACCTATAACAGACAAAAAAATTCAGAAACCACATCTAATTACGGCGCAGGATATATGTATATCCGATGGCCAGAGTTTCAGTTTTTCTAAAATTATGTGAGGGCAACTATGTATATAGGAACTGTAGTGGCATAATAATTTATATAAATTAAATAGGATCGGTCTTTGCAAAAATATTTATATTCGCGCCACTTATTTCTGAGATATTCCGATGCTCGGGGATATCGATGGTAATAGATTATATCGATATGCGCTTCGGTATGCAAAGTTTCTAAAGTTGAACCGGACTTTCGATTTTAGCATTTAATAAGCAATCATATACATTAGCGAACAATCGGGACTCGCTTAAATTCATAATAATATAAATATACATACATATATGTATTCAAAAGTGAAATAAAATTGAAATTCTGCATAGTTTTAATAATTCAAATACTCACTATAAATGGTGACCCCGACGCGCATTTAATTAATCACGTCGGGATCACCATTTTTTATAAATTTTTACATACGCAATTCAAATTTTGAGTTGGAAAAATATTCCAGTCGCATCAATACCTGGAATACCTGCTTGGTAACGTCAAATATTATATCTTTCAGTTCGCCTTGAAACCCCTCTGCACCAAAAAAATCTGCACTACCAGATTCCCATTTTACAGAAATATTTTAAAGGTTTGCACGGGTTGCAGCCATAAACGACTTGCCTCAATATTTTCGAATTTGGACACAGCACTAGTGGAAGCGTTTTTATTACACGTTAAATGTTTATCAAGTCTTGATATAAACTTTTAGCTTTTGCTGTTTTCTTGAGATTGAATTTCAACAAAGAATTAACAATGAATTTCTGATCCGAGTTAATGTTTTAGAATCAGAACTTGATGATGGCACTCACATCAGCTTTAATTTTTTCAGTGTCTCGTTCACAAATGGTTCGCACCGTCGACAGGGCTAACTTAAGTGAAATTAAAAATTATGATAAAAGCGATGAAGCCATGAAAAATTAACGAAAGACATCAACTAAATTTAAGAATTAAAATTAAAGCGACGAACCCGTTTTTTGCCATATTACAATTTTTCAATTATAGTTTTTTGTTTCGGTTTTCTGTTCCGATTTTGTAAAATCCTTCCGTAGCTGATTATGATGAAATTCAAATGTTGGATAGAAATGGGATTCTAAAACGAATTTAGAGTATAATTCTGGAATACGATAACAGGAATGAACTTTAGTCATTTATTGATCACTTTTGATGGCACTACTTGGTAACTTGGTATGTTGGCATGGGATTCTAATATTATTTTTATTATTCAATTTGAATGGGACTAGGTTATTCCTTGACAACTCTATCAAACTTTGGTAGACATTTTTTTTTTCAATACGGATTCTGTAATTACCACCGTCGTTTTGGCTCACGCGCACGCAATCATAATAAGTTATGAAACTTTCAACCGGTAGCTTATCACGGTGAAGCTACTTTAAAAATGTCTGGGTCTTCGGAAAACAAATAAATCCTGCTGTTCCTACAGCAAAGAGTGGGTTTGGTTTATTTCGCCGTCTATTCATCACCGATCATGAAAACCATTTAAAATGTCTGATAGATTTGGAGGCTGAAGTATCTGTGATACCCCAAAGTATCCCCGACAAGAAAAAGATACCGTTTGTATTATTACTGCACCAAACGGTACCCCAATTTCCACTTACGGTACAAAATTATTAAAAATCAATCGGTATCAGGTGATCGTTCACGCATCCCTTTATAATCAGACTTTCCGTCATAAAATGGTCTGGTAGTCGATTTGAAAAACAGAATATTACCCGGTTCAATTACAACCCTGGCCGTGAACGCAACAATCGCTCAGGTTGATTCGCCAATTTCAAAACAATGCAGCGTAAATAATTCTTACGGCGCTCTTTTAAAGAAATACCCTGCGCTCACAGAAGATCCAAATTTTAATTTGCCAGTGAAGCATAATGCAGTTCACTATAACTCGGCAAGGTATACGTTACCTTGTGCCAAACCGCGGCAACTGGACGCCACTAAACTAAAAGCTGGTAAAAACCGAATCCCAGTGTATGACAGATATCGGAACCTGCCGTCCCTTTAATAAAATCTAAAACAAACAGATATAAATCTAGAAGGTGGTTTTGATATAGGAATTTTACAATTCTCGTCAACTAAAATAGAACAAAAAGCTAGTAACATCTGTCTTGTTCAACTTAAACTATAAATATACCAATTTTAATTGTCAAGTAATATCCATTCTCGGTGGTCTGGTGTAAAGATGCCTTGGGGGAAACAAGTTTTTACTTGTTGGCAGCGTGCTTGTTACCTCTCGGTGGTGGTCACCGGGCAATTAGTATACCATGTCATGTGGTGTTCTAGGCAAAAACACGGAGCTAAGCAACTGAGCCGTGTTAAGGTGTTAACCGTACCATGCTGATAACCGGCTCGGCTCGGATGTTTGGCGGATCTCTTCACAGGTGGACCTCCTTTCGGTGGATCTACGATATGGATGAAGAAAATAAAAAATTAGAAGACTCCGGTACCCTTAAAAAAAATAATGATCAAAGGAAATAAAAATACATGAACAACGGCAGCCGATATAGCTTTTAATAAATGTGGTGCAGTTTTGCATCAGGCCACTAAAGGTCAAACTCAACATTTGAGCAAGTTCCCGAAAATACTAACAAAAGCTAAAAAGTGATATCCACTTTACGACGAAATACCACAAGGCTTTCTACACTTTACATATATGTATATGCATGAGGGTTGGAATGCCACCGTATACACACAGAAAACCAGCCGTTAGTGCAGAATTCACCATCTGGCTATAACATAAACCAGTTTATTATTATATGTCTTCCTCGTCACGTAGAGATACCGCAGTCCACTTCCAGTCATCGTAATTTATTTAACAATTATTGACACATTTTCGTGATGGTCGAGACTGAAACATCGCAGCCACCGAGTCTACACCGAGTTTACAGTAAACGATCATAGTACTCACCATATGACATCACAAGATATCTTGGAGCATCCATCGCTATGACGAATCAAATACGTTGTCGATCGAAACGATATGGTATGGTCGCCCGCGCCGTTGATACGATGGTTCATTTCTACTCAAAAAACAAATACTTTATTTTGGAAGTTAATGGCCGGAAGACAAGGATCACAGTGGATCGTTTAAAGCCAGCATATGTGATTAAAGTCACTAAATTTGACCGTTCGGTCGTCATACTCAAACGATTCAGAAGCTGACATTGCTCTGGTAGGAGGTGTCGTGTAATGACATCTGTCCTATAAACCTTATCAACATTGATTGTTCAAAAAAATTAATAATTCCAATTGTGATTCTCAAATAACTGCAAACACAGCTGGATCATTAAATTAGAGGACAACCACATTTGGTACGACGAATACATGATTTTCTGAATTTACTTTGAAAAATCCTAGGAAGCTAACACCATAACGTTATGTACGCTTCCTAGGATTTTCCCAAGAAAATTAAGAAAATTCTTTTAATCGACATACATGAGGTTATACCAAGCTTGGTTGTCTAAATCTCATAATCCCCTATTTTTTTTCAAAATTGAAAAATTTTGCGGATAGCTTAGTTCCAAAGACATATTGGTGTATACGTCGTTATGTTGGTAGCTTCCTACGGTTTTCCCAAGTATAAATTCAGGAAATCATGTATTTTTCGTACCAAATTTTGTTGTCCTATAGAAAAAATTCGTTATATCGAGACAATCTGTATTGCACACTAACACATACATATAAGCGAAAATGTCTTTTTGTGGTTTTTTAGTACAATTTTAGGACAAACTTGACCCGTCTTTATAGAATTGTGAATTGTGTCCTAATTTATTTTCTAGGACAGATTTAGGACAAAATTCATGGGAGTTGAAATATTAATAAACAATTCTCAGATAACATCTGTATGTTACTATGCTGATTTCTTATAAAACTGTGAAACCATATAGTGCTCGGCTGATGGTTTGCTCGACTATCCTTAAAACCAACAACAACATGAAATTTCATGAAATACGGAATTCCCACTCTCAATCATCAACAAATTTGATAAACAATTTTGGTTTTAAAAATTGGTGACAAACATGACGTGTGCGCCATGCAATTTAAAATAAAGAAAGTTAATAAAGTCGTGTGGTATATACGTACGTCACAAAAATCGTATCGAAGGTCAATCAAATTTCGATCCATTACCTGGCAATTAAAAAGTAAATATATTCAAATTCAATTGTTTACAACATATATAAATCTAATTTACATATACAATACACAACTCCCCAAAACCAAAGCTGTCATAAACCAAATATATCAGCGGGATTAAACCATCGCAAGCTAATATTGTTTCAACAACAACAAAAACATTTCAAGGCAATACATCAGCCCAATTAAAATTTTTTTTTTTCTTCGTAAACCGATTTAATTACCACAATTGTGTTCAATACATATTTCGAATCGGAAATTACATCACATTAATTTTTTTTTTATATATTATTGACGACTTTAAGGTCATTTGCACACAACTAATTAAAGTTCTATACGACTGACTGAAGATTTTTAATTTTTTTTTCTTCATATTTTTGTGATTTCCTCACAAATAATCAAGATAACCTTAAAGCAATTATTTTGTACCTTTAATACTTTCTTCCTCCTTTATGTCTTGAATATTATAATGAATGTACAACAATGACAATAATCGATAAACCAATCGCCAAATGAACATGAAGTAAATTATAATTGAGACTGAAAAGGGCAAATTTAATTAAATTAACAACAGAAGATTTAGGGCTAAAAAATAAACAAAACTTTCCTCCAATATCGCGTAATTACGCGACGACCACGAACGTTGAACATTCACTTTTTTCCCCATATGTACAATGTACAATGCGCACTCTCGTTTCACGTGCTCGCATAATCAGTATATATGTATAGATGGACCAGTTTTTCGTGCATAGCCATTATTTGTTTAAAGATAAAGATAAAGATAATTTGTGACCAAAAATAAAAAACACCTGCTGATGATCTTATTGTTTTGTTGTATTTTATATATAGTAAAAGGTATAAACATACCTACTTAAACGAATTCGCTTGCGATTCATCTTTCTTTCCAAAATAATAAATTATTTTTGTTTTTTCTCACTTGTGTATATATGTATATGTATGTACACTCGAAATTAAAATAATTATTTTATAAATTGTCACAATAAATTTAAGCGATGTCAATTTAAAGTAAGCGAGGTAAAATTTTTAAATTAATGATGCGTTCATCTTCTTTGTCGCGCCTTTTAAAAATATTATCATATGACACGCTATGTGGCATAATAAATTGTTTTCGAGACGAATTTGGCATAATTCACAGAGAGCTTTCAACACGTTAAATGAACAAAAACTATTTAATTGTTTGACTGTCATAAACTTGTATTAACTAGGCCAAAGAAATTTCCATATCAAGGGTAAAAACAATATTTTCGCTCAAAATCAACCATGAACCTGATATCGTACAATTTGATACCAGAAATTTGCATGTGGATCTGGACTACAACGCTTTTCTCGATACTGATACAAAATTTGTGTTTTTAGAACTACTAAGAACTGCTACAGGAAATTTTGTAGTTAATCTTCTGAAAAAAACGTGTGTTTAGTGTCTTTGGTGTTCCAGAAGTAATTACCACCGATAACGGTTCACAATTCATCTAATTTTCTAGCTGATTTTAAGTTTTTCTAATCTTTAAACGCGTCTGAGAAGGTTAACCGAACAGTATTGTCTGCTATTTGTTCCAACGTACATGATGACCATTCAAATTGGGATAAACATTTAGACGAGATTTTTCTATTTATTTTCTGACTCGCTCAACACATGTTCGTTCCAATTAATGCGAGAAGTAAATCTGTTAAGTGATAGAGGAGCTTCAGTCATGGATATGAGCAATCGTTTTTCCGCCGCTCAAGAATTGGTATTGTCGCATCTACCAAATTAATTTTAAATTAGAACGATTTTTCAAAATTATGTGATTTTCACCTGTTCCACAAAGACCACAGAACTCAATTCAGATGTAAATTACAGATTTTTTTAAATTTGTACCATTGATACTAAGAGAAGTACCTAGGAGCTCCATCTTTCCCTTTATTGATATTTTTTACAGAATTTATAAGTTATATTATAATTTAGAACGAATTTTAAAATTGTGTCTCGATCCCAATTTTCTGACGAAAATTACTGTTTCACAAATGCGCAGCACGATTTTTTAAATTTTGTGTCATTGAAAGAGATGCTCATTAGATCTCGTCTACATTTTTGACGTTGTGGTCAAGGAAATTAAATTCTGATGGACTTTCCCCATGTTGATGTTTTTATACAGGATTTAGAAAGTTAAGTAATTACAAACGATTTTTAAAATTTATGTAATTTATGTTAAATTTGTTATGTAATTTAGAACGATTTTTCATTTTTTAGACGATCAAAAGTCCTTGTCGTGTACGGGACTTATCAATTTCGATCACTTGTTTCTCCTTTACAGATTTTTAACGATTTTTAAAATTTTGTTCCATCGATTTTTCATTTTCGAATACAAAAGTAACGTAATTTAGAACGATTTTTACATCTTCTAAAATCTTTTCTTTGTGGTGAATGGGACTTCAATCTGATGGAAATTATGATTTTATTTTTCAAAAATTTAGAACGATTTTTGAAATTTTGATTCATCGTTCCTAAGGGATGACCCTTAGAGCTCGTCCATACATTTTTGGTTTTTTAGTCAAGAAAATTGAATTGCGATGAACTTTTCCTGTGTTGAATGTTTCAGAATATAAAAGTTCCATAATTTAGAACGGGTTTTAAAATTGTTTATCAATGCCAGCGATTTTAACATTTTCAAAAATCATGTTAATTGAATAGGACTCAATTCTGATGGTAATAACCGTTTGTTTTTTTTTACAAATGTAGCACGATTTTGATTATTTTGTGTAGTCGATCCTTTAAGAGATATTCATTGGGTCTGGTCCAAATTTTTGAATTTTGCGGCAAAGGAAATTAATTAAATTTTCTTATTGTTCCTGTTGTTTCACAAAATTTTAAAGTTACGTAATTTAGAACGATTTTAAAATTGGTACCATCTAAGAGATGATTGCAGTATTTCGTTTATATTTTTGGTTTTTTGATTTTTTGGTATTTAAATTCTTATAACCCTTCCTGATATTAATGTTTTTTAAACAGAATTTAAAAATGAAGCAATTTAGAACGATTTTTTAAAATTTGTGTAATTTTTAACGATTTTCAAATGTTACAAAACTCTATCTCTATGGTGTTTCTTGGGATCAAAAAAATCTAATTCTGATGAATTTGCTTGTGATGTTTTTTACAAAATTTAGAAGTCAGCAATTATCATGTTCCAAAATCCTTTCTTTGTGTTGGATGGGACCCAATTCTGATGGAAATTATAAATTTGTTTTTTAAAGACTTAGAGCGATAATTAAATTTGTAAACTATCAATTCTAAGAGATGATCAGTAGATTTCGTCAAGAAAATTCAATTCCTATGCACTCTTAAGACCTTTGTTGAACTTTTTAGAATTTAGAAATTACAATTTTTTTCTATACACATTATGAATGCTTTTAAAATTTTGTACCATCGTACATAACCAACGAATTTTGATGAACTTGTCTGTTTTTGATGTGTTTTTACTGAATTTAGAAATTACGTAATTTAGAACGATTTTTAAAACTTTTTATCGTTGCCAGCGATTTAAATATTTTGAAAAATGATTTCTTTGAATGGGACTTAATTCTGACAGTATTAATAACCCTTTTTTCAAAGAAATGTTACACGATTTTTAAATTTTGACTGATCAATCCTTTAAGAGATGACAAAGGAAATTAAATTCTGATGTACTTTCTTATGGTTCCTGTTTTTATACAAAAAAATATAGGTGCGTAATTTAGAACGATTTTTAATTTTACTATCGATATCAGCGATTTTGATATATTCCAAAATCGTTGTTATGGTCTAGACTAATAATTTTCGATGTGTATACAATATATTTTCTGCTTTATAGATTTTGAACGATTTTTAAAATTGTATATACCATTGATCATAAGAGTTGCCCTTTAGATCTCTTTTAAACAAATTAAATTCTGATAGAGTTCCCTGTTGTTTATGTTTTTTTTTTTTTTTACAGAATATACAACTTTAGTAATTTTGAGCGATTTTTAAAATTGCGTACCATCGTACCAACAGACGTTTCTTGTCATCAACTAAATTGAATTTTGATGAACTCGTCTGTTTTTGAATTTTTTAACTTGATCGTTTTTGATTTTGTGATTTTAACATGTTCCAAAATACTTTCTTTGTGGTAAATGGGACATACATCTGAAAATTATAATTTTGTTTTTTAGAGATTTAGAACGATTCTTAAAACTGTATCCCATCGATCTTAAGGTATGTTTTATGTGATCAAGAAAATAGAATTATGATGAACTTGCCTGTTGTTGATGTGTTTTTACAAAATATAAAAGTTATGTAATCTAGAAATTTTTTGAAAAAATTTTATCGATGCCAGTGATTTTCACATCTTTTAGAATTCTTTCTTTGTTGTGAACATGTAGACAATTCCAAAATTTGCGATTTTTAAACTTTAACCATCGATTCTAAGAGATGATTATAGGATCTCGTTCGTCTACATATTTGATTTTTTGGTCAAGTAAACTAAATTATTATGAACTGTCCTGTTCTTTATGTTTTTTTAACAGAATTCAAAAATGACGTTATTACAACGATTTATATATTTGTGGTGAACGGTGCTCAATTCTGAGGAAATTAATTTTTTCACAAATGGATAACTTTTATTTCACGATTTTATTTTTAAAATTTCGGGTCATTGAAGCCTAACAGATGATCATCTTGTCTATATTTTTGGCTTTGTGGTAAAGGAAATTAAATTCTGAAGGGCCTTCCTGTTGTTCATGTTTTTATACAGAATTAAGAAGTCAAGTAAACAAAGTTGTTCATGGCTTTTTACAGAAAATAAAAGTATTGTAATTTAGAACGTTTAAAAGCATTTATTGTGAGGAACTAATTAATGCCGATGTAAATTACAATTTTCTCCTTTACAGATTTTGAGTGATGTTTAAAATTTTATACCATCAATTCTAAGAACGTACGAATTCGTTATCATTTTTGACTGTTTGATTAATGTAATAACCTCTGATGGACTTTCCTGTTATTTATGTTTTTTTCCGAAAATGAAAGTAACGTAAGTTAGAACGATTTTTAAAATTTTTATTTCGATGCCAGCGATTTTCACGTGTTCCAAAATCCAATTTTACTGGTGACCGGGACCATTCTGATGGAAATCACTTCTTTTTCAAATTAAGAACGATTTTAAAATTGGTACCATCAAAGAGACGATTTCACGATCACGTCTACATTTTTGATTTTTTTGAAGAATTTAAAAATTAAAATGAAGTGTTAGAGAACGATTTTTTAAAATTTGTAATAATCATAACGATTTTAAAATGTTGCAAAATTCTATTTTTGTGGAGAACGGGACTCATAAATTCCGATTTAAATTACTATTCTATGACTGGATGAAGTATTCATTTTTGATTGAAGATTTTTAAAATTTAGGTACAAAGGTATACGTTTGTATTCATTGAACTTGTCTGTTGTTGACGTTTAATTTTGAACGATTTTTGCCGATGCCAGCGATTTCACATGCTCTAGAATCCAGTGTTTGTGGTGAATGGGGCAATTCCGATGGTTATTTCTTGTTCCACAAAGTTGGAAAGATTTTAAAATTTGAACCATCGTTCCTTAGTGGAGGTTGCAGGATCTGCTCTACATTTTTGGTTTTTGATGCTTTGCAAAATTAAATTCGGCTAAGGTTTACGTTCATTTTTTTTTTAACAGAATATTATAAGGAAGTAATTTAGAACGATTTTTTAAAACTTGTATTTCTTACCGACTTAAAATATGATTTATGCAATTTTTTAGCATGCATCCTACGAGATGTTAATTGAATCTCATCTGCATTTATGGGTTTTTGGTCAAAAAATTTAAATTCCTTTTGAAACGGAATGTTTTTTGCAGAGTTTAAAATTTACGTAATTTAAAGCGATTTTTACAAAAAAAACAAAATTAAGCACGACTTGACATTCAAAATGGTTTCTAAGATCACACAAAATCTATAAATTTGGTGACAAATAATAAATTTATCCAGTCTCAATCACGATTTTGGGTATACTATCCAAAAATGTAGACTAGTACCAGAGAACATCTCTAGGCCTATGGTACACTATGGTTGATCTATTCAAATTTCGAAATGGTCCCATCTAGGAGTTAAGGGGCTTCTACTATATACACCAATGTCAAAAGCATACTACTCAATACATAAAACATCAGCTGTAAATTCCAACAACAAAAGAGGTTATATCTCGCGCCCCCGTAAAACAATTAAGGATATTTAAATAACCATAAATCGCGAACAAAACTATTTAACAGACAAAATTTACTTTCACTTACAAGCGTTCTCAATTGTACAACAATATTTCCTCCTAAAAACTACATATACATATATTTTCATCTAAAGGTATCAAATTGAAACATAAATCAACGCGCCAAGAAAGAACAACAACAAGCATATATATATAACTGGTCTAATTCTTATTTAATTAACTTTACAAATATATTACCTTATAAATGTACATATACATATATACACAAACAAAGATATAATATTTCGAAAGATATAACTCTCGCATACCGATTTACAAAATAAACGAATGTTAAAATTCTCTAACTGAATAATTAATTTGTCCTCCTACAATTTTTTTTTAGCTTTCTGCATTTTTTTTTTTTTGCATATAAGATAAGAAAATTCAAAACTAAATGAAAATTTGTTATTTGAATTTATTTGTATTTTTATTTTAATTAATTGAAATCAATTTAAATTTTTGCTTTGTGTTATTTTTCATTTTTAATTCCTTGTTAGATAATTAGACCATGGTGATCTAGTTTAAATTTCATTTCACTGCTGCAGAAACACATAGATTTTCTTTTCTTTTGTGTACACCGTAATAAGTACTGTACTCGTTTCTAAATTATATTGTGTACACCAAACTATTATCTTGGAATGATGAATTTATAGACTTAATATATAATCGCTGTGGGTTGATTAATAAAATAAAATCGGCGCGCATCGCGAAAATATTTTCATTGAAAAATTTGTTTTTGCTTTAATTAAACAAAACATTAATAACCGACATTTAATTAACTTTCCCACTATTAACACTTTCAATTAAATTTTTATTTTGTTTTGTTTTATCGTGGCCACTATTTAATTTACTTATAAATATTTTTTATATTAAGATTTAATAATTAATAATATTTAATTTATTTATTTATAAATATTTTGCTGACTTTCAATTTTTTATTTATTTTCGCCGGTCATATTTTGGCACTCCAAATCATCTTGTTTCCAAAAAGTACTTTAAGATTAATGATTTTTGTATTTAAATTTAAATAAATTTATTAAGTTAAAACCTATTTATGTCAACTTAATATATATAAATATGTAGGTATATGTATACGGAATGTTGTTTTAAAAATTAAAAAAAGTTTGGTAACGTGAATTAAGAGTTGTTTTAACAGGTTAAACAAGTGTTACAGATGACATATGTGTTTTGAATCATGAATTAATCCACAATTCTTAATGTAGGATCCGCGGAACGTTATGGTGCTCCATAAAACTATTTTTTTGTGCAAATGTCCGTGAAACTCGATTTCTTAAATATTTCTAATCAAACTATAATTAAACCATATTTATTGTCATAACCTCTACTATTCAACAAACTAAGCACAATTTTATTTAAATATTAAATGAATCAATTATTCTCGCGTTTATCAAATTTGAATAAACGACTCACAAAAAAACTTGACTCCAAAAAAGTGTGGTGAAGGTGAAGGTTTATAGATACATTTGGATCATTGTCAAAAATTGTTAGAGGTTTGATCGCCGAAGGACTTCAATTTTACGAGAATATCGAGCACATCGCCTTCTATATAGACATCGCCCTCAATGACTGGCTAATTTATCACATAAAATTTATCTGACAGTCTAAATATAGTGAATAGTATAAAAGCTTTCGATTGGTAACGATATAGTTTAACGTGATTTTTTGTAACGTCTGTTTTCATATAAAAGCTCCCGACTAGAAATATACATCAACAGTTTTTGAAAATTATTTGTACAGGTCAAAATAGGTACAAAATTATTTGGTTGACTAAAAGCTCTCAATTGAATTTGAATGACTTTCATTGAAAGTAGAGCTCAACCTCAACTTAAATTATAAGTCTACTAGAAAAACTTTCATCAATTCCATTTTAACTTAACATCTATAAGTTAACCCCAATTCAATAAGTATAGAGACAAAAGCTTTCGTCTAGTTAACAATATTACGATGCCCCATCAGATGTTTCAATTTCCGAATCGAATTTTTTATTAAAGCTCTCCCCCAAAAATTGAATTTGGATTGAAAGCCTAGATCCAAATACATAATTGCATAAAGATTAAAACAGCAAAAGCTCATGGAAAAATGAATATATATTTTCCGCAAGAAAATTATAAAAGCGCAATTATTGACAAAAGCTCATCACTAGTTCTTCATTTACATTTGATCTGAAAAAATATAGAATATATTTAAAAGCTTTTTATATAAAAGCTTCCAAAAAAAATTGAAATGTAGAAAATTATTTTTACAGGTCGTTAGGAGATACTAAAAACTAAGTAATTATAAAGCTTTTAAACCAAAAAAACTTTCTGTTGAATTTGAATGACTTTCAGTGAACGTAGACCTCATTGAAAAGGTCATATCGATCGTAATGTCGCTAGTTCACCACAATAAGTTTAAAATATGAGTCTACTGGAAAAACCCTCATCAATTCCATTTATATTTAGCATTTAGAAATTGATTGGAAAACAATAAATACATTATGACAAAAGCTCAACCATAATTCACGATATAAATTTAATCTTAAAACTTAAATTTGATATTGCAGAATCGTAAGACAAATTTTTTATTAAAGCTCCCCCAAAAAAATCTGAATTTGAATTGTTGGTGTTAGAAACTAAACACATAATTTTAATAAATTTCAAACAGCGAAAAATCTTAAATTATAAATGCAATTAATTTAAAAGCTTTTTTATACGATAGTAATGCGATTTTTCCAAACGCCAGTTTCCATCTAAAATCTTCCGACAAAAATATGCATGTAGAGCTTTTCAAAATTATTTGTACAGCTCCTTATGAGATACCAAAAACTAGTTGTTTAGATCAACAAAACCTCTTTGTTCAATATGAATGACTTTCATTGAACGTAGACCTCATTGAAAAGCTCATAACGATCGTAAACTATGAGACTACTAGAGAAACTGTCATAAATTCCCTTTACATTTATCATCTATAAAATGATTTAAAATCAATAATTTAAGTGACAAAAGCTCAACAATAATTGACGATTTAAATGTTTACTTAAGTCTAATTAACAAAACTAAGTCGTCCCTTCAGATCTTTCAATTTCAGAATCGTGAGTCAAATTTTTTATTAAAGCTCTCCCTAAATAATTTGAATTTGAATTGAAGGTTTAGAACCGCGAAAGCTCTTATTGCACAAAATAAATATATTTACAAGTGAATTATTAATCCAATTAATGGCAAAAGCTCATAACATATTTTCGATTTAAATTTGATCTGGAAAAATTGAATTGGTCAATATTTTAAAAGCTTTCAATATAAGCTTACAGCGAAAAATATGCATCGAAACCTATTAAAATTAATTGTACAGATTCGCAAGAGATACTGAAAGCTAAATAATTCTAAAACGTTTAGACTAACAAAAGTTGTATGTTGAATTTAAACGACTTTCATTAAATGTATACAGCATTGAAATCCTCGATCGAAATGTGGCTAATTAACTCAAATTTTCACTGTATGAAAATGCCATAAAGGAACTTTAATCAATTTCACTTTAATTTATTATCTAGCAGTTGATCCCAAATCAATTAATAAAGTGGCAAAAGCTCAGAAATATTTTGGAAACCGTCGACTATGGATGTTTTATTTTTATTTTAGGATACGTACATATGAGTCGAGTTTTTGTTAAAGCTTACGCAAAAAACTCTAGATTGGAATTTAGCATTCAAGAATGTTCAAAACTTTTAAACCAGCAAAAGCTCTGTGATATATTCAAACATATTTTTCTTGTCATATACACTTCCTTGGAAAGCTCTTACTAGATTGTCAGTTTTTATATAAAAGCTTTCCCGATAAGAAATATGCATTTAAATTCAAAAGCTTTTTAAAATTATTTAGGCAAATGCTGCCTGATGAAATGAACCGACTTTCTTAAAATAATTTTAATTAATTCCAACTTCTAAAAGTCAACTACGTTATTACGGATCACTTAGACCAACTGCTATCTACATATGTGTTTATGAGAATTAAATTCTGCCTAGACTTAACAATATCTCGCTGAATATACACCCATTCACCATAAATATAAGGCTATATGAAATCCCGAGGATTAGCGGTACAATGTGTGAACAGTCGTTAAAAATGCGGCACTTCTCAATTCTGTCTTTGACCATAACAACTTAAGTTGATTTTAACTATCCGAAAATATAACCGAGTATCCCTAAGATCGGCGGTATAAGGTTTCAAAAATATGTAATATTAAAATATGAAATACTGTTAAAAAATAGTGAAGACCATCAGAATTAAATTACCATAACCACAAAGGTGACTGCCTGTGCAAGCTATTCAAAAATATAAGCGAGCGGTGGACGCAGAAAATAAATAAAACAGCCGAAAAAAAAATATCAAAATACTCTTTAAATAATTGTTATTTATTTTAGTATAAACTTCACACTCACATTGAAAAACTAATATATTTACTGCAAGTGAATTATAAAAGCAATTAATGACAAAAGCTCATAACTAGTTCTTGATTTAAATCTGATCTGAAAATAAAAATTGCCAATATTTAAAAGCTTTGTATACGATAGTAGTTGCGATTTTTCCAAACGCCACCTAAAAGCATCCGACCAAATTATATAGTTAAAGCTTTTGAAAATTATTTGTACAGGTCCTTAGGAGATATTAAAAACTAAATAATTCTAAAACTTTTAGACCAACAAAAGCTGTCTGTTCAATTTGAATGGCTTTCATTGCAAGTAGTTCTCATTTTAAGCTCATATCGATAATAATAACATAACAAGTTTAAACTATGTGACTACTAGAGAAACTGTCATATATTTCATTTACATTTATCATCTATAAATTTATTTAAAATCAATAAATACAGTGGCAACAGCTCAACAATAATTCAGTATTTGCTAGTTAGCAATATTATGCCGTCCCTTCAGATGTTTCAATTGCAGAATCGTGAGTCAAATTTTTTATTAAAGCTCCCCCAAAAAAATTTAGATTTGATTTGAAGGTTCTAGAAACTAAACACATAATTTTAATAAATATTAAACGGCGAAAGTTCTTAAAAATATTGATTGCCAATTATTTTAAAAGCTTTCAATTGGATAACGATATAGTATATCGCGATTTTTCCTAACACCAGTTTTCATATAAATGTTCCCAGCAAAAATGTGCAACTTAAGCTTTTGTAATTTATTTGTGCAGGTTCCAAGTAGATACTGAAAGCTAACTAATTCTTAAACTTTCAAACCAACAATTGAATGTATACGGCAGTGAAAAGCTCGATCAAAATACTCAGATTCACGTGAACAAATTTAAACTATATAGGAATACTAGAAGAATTTTTTTCAATTCCATTTTAATTTATTATCGAGAAATTGATCGCAAATCAATTAATAAAGTAACAAATGCCCACAAATATTTTAGAAACCATCCTCTCTAGTTGATAATAGACCCTGATTCGCATGTGGATGATTTCTGCTAATTCTCAACTATACATTATTACAGATCGCTTAGACCTATTCACCATAAATATCGGGATAGGATATACGAATCTCGAGCTTTGGTGGTACAATGTGTGAACAGTCGTTAAAAATAAGGCACTTTTCAATGCTGTCCTATCTTTGACCATAAAAAATTAAGTTAGTTTTAACTATCCGAAAATGTGACCGAGTATCAGTAACATCGACGATATAAAGCTTTAAAAACATGTAGTCTTAAAATATAAGGGGTACGATACCCAATAGCGGCACGATTCAAAAGGATGGGCGAATATGTGTCCTCCTGCAACCTGCGAAACAGTGGAGGATTTTTAAACCACAATATACAAGTAGAGAACTAAAACCAAGTAAACCATTCGAATTACAAAAAGAAAATTCTATCGAAATCCAAATTCCGTAAAATTTGTAGTTCAGGCGTGGTTGATCAACAGAAATTTTTTGAATTTAAGATCATTTCTCTCTCCTATTTTTGCAATATTCCTAATTAACAATACATATATATGAGTAAATTAAAAGGGAGGATTTTGGAGTATTGTTTAATTTTCGATTACTCAACCGAAATTGAAATTAAGAATTTCGTTGTATCACTCGAATTATACTGAGCAAATAGCACAGTAGTTACAGCTGTGATATTTGGTTCAGGAGGTACCCCAGGTTCGAAACCCAATAGAGGCAGAATGCAAAGGGGAGAGCATACAATGTATCAATTAAATCGGAAGCCGTGCTTGATTTGGTTATAAGTCATTAACGCTAATAAGCAAACTGAGAAAAATTTGGAAGAGCCTGGCGCCTCAGAAAAAGTAGAAATAAATAAATATAAATTCAAAAAATAAAAAATATGTTGGTTAAACTTTCTTAAATGGTTTTTGTTGGCAAGATTATTACCTGAAGTATATCATCACGGATTATCCCAACTATACTGCCCATTTGAAGACAGCAACTATGGATTGAATTGAACCTTCAAATAATAAACTTTCCTGAATAATTCCTTGTCTATTCGATTCAACCCTAATTATATATTCATCGAACCCTAATGATATATTCATTACAGTACTGACCAAACAGTATGGATCGGTCGTCTTAAACATTGTGGTCAAGTTATTTTTTATCAATAATTTATGATCGAGTGATCGAAATTTTAAATATACGATAAAAATTACACTCAAAAATTCGGATTACATATGATCGCGAGTTAGGTGATTTAGGCGACTTAACGGTTGGATCGCTGGGCTGATAACCCGCATCCTTAAAAAAATAAGCTGTTTATAAAATCAACAAAACGAAAAATGGATACCACCAAAACAACACCGGACCCCGCTGAAGTACCTGGACACGAAATTTAGGATCGGTACGTGGAACGTGCAGTCACTTAAAAAACAAGGAGTGTTAGAGGACCTAATCGCATGCATGAAGGAGTATCGGTTGGAGTTCCAAGACATCGGTTGCTCTTCAAGAAATTAGCTGTCTTAAAAGTGGAGACCGCATGTGTCCCAGGGAAAAAATTTGGAAATTTTGGAGCTGGATTTCTTCTTGGGCTGCAGGTAAAGATGGGTGTAAGCTTCGCTTGCGTATGAAGTTAGCCAACCTGTTGAAAATTTGTGAACATGCGTTCACAGAAGTCAGCCAACCACAAGATAAAAACTCATTTTACAATGACTTGAACGATCTGGGCATCTATACCTGAACACGATGTTAGAATGGTAATTGGGGACTTTATAATGTTATCTTAGAGTAACAGGCCCATTCCCCTCACAGACAAATGCATTTGGAAACATGGACACATCGTCGCTCGGGTTGTGCAGGATGTGAGAACTTATCGGTCAGCAACCAAATACGTAGGCAGCGATCATCATTTTGTCGCTGTAAAGCTACGATGGAAGTTTTCGTACAGATCCGGGATCGCAGCGAAACGCATGGAACGTTTCGACTGTGAAGGCCTGATATATGAAGACCAAAAGAAACGATATCTTGTCAGCCACAATATTGAGGGAGCTAATTACCAGTCTGACTGTGTGAACTCTGTCTGGGAGGCACTGAAAACTTCGGTTGTCAGTGCTGCTTAACAGACTTTGGGTATAATGAAAGTCAGACCCAAGAATGATTGGTTTGATGTCCAGTGTCGTCTTGCAGTTGAGCAAGAAAATAAGGCATATAGTGAAGTGCAACAACGTCTCTCAATCGCCAGGAAAAACAAGGCTACTCTTACTAGGAGAGCAGCTAAGCGGATTTGTAAACGGAAAAAGCGAGAATGGTAGAAGGCCGAGGTTCTGAAAGTACAACAACTCAGCAATAAGCGCAGTTTACATAATATCTTTAAAGGAATTACTGGATTGCACCATACTTTCAAGGCCTCCTTTGCACAGCATACAAGTTACTGTCCTACATTATATTGGATAGAGTCCGGATCGATTAGTCACTGATCAAGTCTTTTCGCTGGTCATGATTCTATCTAAATATTATGAGACTTCCATCCTTTTACATCCTGGTGTTCCTGGATTTCCAGCAGGCCTATGATCAATCGAGAGAATTTGTGGTGTGCGCTGGAATATCTAGGTATGTCAACAAAAATGGTACGATTGTGTAGAATGACAGTGACGCGGTCTCAATGCTGTGTTAAAGTTGAGAAGTTGTCTATATCGATACCACACTACGATACCACACTACGTCTCAACCGCAACTCAAGACTTCCTCAGTCGCTATCAACTCTTCTAGGTACACGCTGCAGTATTTAGGGAGACTAACTGCAATATCCACATTCAGTTTAGCACAGAGGAGTGATAAGCAGCTCCTACTTTACCATCTAGGTTTTCGATAGCAACGCGTTTCTCACATTCCCACTGATATACGGCTGATAGTCCCGTGACCATATTTGTCGTCATATGTTTATAAGTATCGACCGAGATACGGTGAAACTATACCTCTAAGACGTGTGTTGGTGTGGTTCTCGGTGCCTCGCCTATAAAGGCCCACTTTTATTTCCCATTTTCCGGCTGCCCATCTCCTCTGTCAGTGCAGTTAGATCGAAGGCTCCATTGGTTGGTTTACCTCCTCTCCATACACAACTGCACTTTTAAAGATAACAGGTTGTCATCGTCCATATGTTCCCCTGTGAACGTCTCAACCTCGTCTGTTTTGTAAAGTTTGAGGAGCTAGAACTCTTCGTTGATCATCACTGTGGATAATATCGAGCCCCCTTGGCATCTCCATGCCCTGCTATGGGAATATCATCCCTGCTCATACCTGCAAGTCCCGCGTCCTGCCACACAGCCTTAACCACTACCTTCTAGTACAGATCGACTGATCTGGAGTCTGAGCACGCTGTTAATTTACCGCGTCCTTGGTACCACCCCGCTGAATATGATTCATTCTTAAACTATCGACAGGTCTAAAACTTACTCATCTTCATGACTCGTGTCAATGACGGCAAGCACCAACACATGCTCCTTCACTATATCGCTAAACAGCTTAGATTTTTCTTTCTTCGTCTGCATAACAATCCGGTTTGCGGCCACTTGCACTCATTGCCCGTCCATTTCATTATTGATCTATTTCATTTCCTTCATGTCTTGATTTGACCACTCCATTTCCTAATTTCTTTGTTTTTTTCATGTCCTGTTTATTTGACTGTTCCATTTTCAAATTTGATTGTTGTATAGCAGCCATTAATTGCGCCATTTCTAAACATCCCAACTGTGTTGGCACCGACTTACCCATTGCGCCTGCATTCTCTTGATACCCTTCTGCTTGGTCTGTCTAAATTGTTAACTCATCCAAATTATAACTGGCCAAATCAATACCATCATCCGCCATGGGCTTTCGTAATGGTTGCATTAATTAATTGTTATGATCGACAGTTGATAAACTACGCCATGTCAACTCCTTCTTTAATTCGGTAATATTTTACTCGTGTAGGATCATTTCTATATTCACAATCCAACCGCTTTAATTAATTTTACGTTTTAGCCTAGTCAAACAAGGCTCGACCACTGGATTGTGAATAAAACAACCAATTTATTTCGAAATAACCCAAATTTATATATTTTCGAATTACATCGCCAAACTCTAATTTACTTAATTCACTTATGTCACGTATTTACTTTAATTCACAATAATCACGCTATTACACTTTAATAACATTAAACTTTCACTTTTGCCTTTTGAGAAAACTACTATAATTCTATCACGGTCTACTCACTCCTACCATTTTATCTTGTATTTATACCAAATATTTAACTTACTTGAATATTCCATAATATTAAAGAAATGTTTAGGCTAGTCTTGAATAAACTTGCCACATATTTCTTATAATATACATATACGGTAGTTTCTCTATTCAAATAGAGATGCCACCACAAACGGAACAATATTATCCATATAATGTTACGATTGTGGTGACATCTATATTTGAATAGCGAGACTACCATATTCATAAATTGTTATAAATATGTGTCTAGACTATTCAGAAATATTCTAAACACATCTCGAATATTATGGAATATTCTAGTAGGTTTAATATTTGATATAAATACGAGATAAAATGGTAGGAGGGAGTTAGTTGTGTTTTATGCGTGATAGAATTAGTAGTACTAAATGGAAAAAGTGAAAGTTATGTGTTATTAAAGTGGAATAGAGTTATTATTGTGAATTACAGTAATTACGAGAGACAATTAAATAGGGAAATAAATAAATTTGGGTTATCTAGAATTTGTAATTGATAAAATAGTTTGATGAAATATTTAATCTATCAAAAAAAATGGCTTGTGCGTTCTTCAATTCCTGGCTTTGTCAAACTGTATTTTCATCACTATTGACAACTTTTATTTATACCCGATATAAATAATTTTTATATATCAAATATTATTTGCTCGATTGTATGCTGATTACATTTTATCAAGTATGTACAGATAGTGCAATTCTAAGTATAATAAACTCAATTTTATGAAGAAAAAGATACCACAATCTCTGATCAATTTTGAATTACAATAAAACTTGAATGGGTTTTACGGTTTAAAAACCAAAAGCCAAAAGTATAGTCATAACAATTAAATTTAAACGTTATTTTATCTTGAAATTTGCATGCGCGAAAACGTATTTAAATGGTTAACAATGTTTCATTTTAACGTTGTAACCCAAAGTAAGACCATGAAGTTGGTCATAGTTTTTACGTGGTTGCTTGCAGCAGCAGCTGCATCCCCTGGTAATAAACTAAATAAATAGTTTCCCGGCTGAATTTGTATTTTGTAAATTTTCTTGTTTTATTTTATATTTCAGTTGAACACCGAATTGGAGGCAGAATTGTTGGTGGCCAACAAGCCGTACCACATAGTGCACCCTACAGGATTTCAATCCGACGTCAACCTGGTTTCAGTTATATATGTGGTGGTGTATTGGTTACAAGCAGCAGTATTATAAGCGCAGGTCATTGTTTCCTCGACACGGCAATTTGGTATGCCGTAGCTGGGGATGATAGTTTCTCAGGTGGCGATTCTACGATGCAAACTGAATCGATTATTAATCATCATATCCATCCTGATTTTCATGGTGGTGTTGGACCAAATGATATTGCTATTGCAAGGGTGGAGTCCCCATTTATATTAAATACCTACGTTAAAGTGATTGCATTACCCGTTGCTGGCGTTATTCCAGCGAAAGGAAGTAATTCTACTCTCTTTGGCTTGGGCAGCATTTGAAATACAAGTGTACCAACATATCCTTCTCGTTTGCAAGTGGTGAACATGCCAATAATGACAATTACCGACTGTCGTTCTTATTTAAAAGTAACAGAAGACAAATTGCCCGATTCTAATTTGTGTACCGGACCAATTGATGAAAATATTCAGGCTTGCGTTGGAGATTCAGGTAGTCCATTGGTACAGGAAAATGATGGTGTTTTAAGTGTGATTGGTTTCTTTTCATGGGGACCCTTTCCATGCGGTTCAGGACCATCAGTTTTTGTACGTGTTTCTGCATTTATTCAATTTATCCAACTATATTTATAGTTTAGTTTTTTATTTACAAATTTGGTGATGGGATGGTTAATAGAAAAATAAAAATATTACATTAAATCTTGTGATGTTTTTTGAAAAAAGTGGCTATGAAAAAAAATTTTATCACATGCATTAATATTTTGTAAAACTAGTCCAGTGCAAAGGTTTGGTGATAAGAACATTATTATTCTATCGATATAATTAACCCTAATTGACATTGTTTGAAAACACTTTCTGATATCTATAATTATCAAATGGATTAGGCGATAATTTAATTATTCCTATGTTTTGAATATCCACAGCTCTACTATTTTTTTCAGCTGAGCTGATTGATTGTTTTTAATCTTTGTTCCTCAAGCTTTTAGATGTGACAGTGTGTTTCGAAAACTCACGCATATTGGATTGTTTGTCCGTTCAACTTTGGAAAAATGGAACCAACCTTCGTCGATTGTAGTATTTTATCTTATAATAGTGACTTTAAATACAAATAAATACAGTTTAATTTCAACCATTGAACAGCAAACATTCAAATTCATTTTGTGCGATAATAAAAAAAAATTAATAAAAAAATTTAAAATTTAAAAGTGCAATGTAACCAATTTCAAACAAACTACAATAAAAAAGTGTATCCAATTACTTAAAGTAAAAAGTGCAGTGTTAACAAAAACCTCAATAAAACATTTAAGTGCAGTGCTAACAAAAAGTGTTTGAGCATTCTAAGGTGTTAATGACCTAGATTTTAGGTCATTGCACATTGTAATGAATGAATTTACTAAAACATCAAAAACTCAACGAACTCCATCACCTACTCGTCAGCTTCAATCAACAGGAATGTATACGAATGATTCAGAATTAGAAAAGTCATCAACATCATCCACGTCAAGGCAACAATTAATTTGTTCTCCTTTATCACCAAAACAAAAAATCCCGCTAACACCGCAATTATTGCCTCAGCCGGAACAACTTCAAGGGTCAAATGTTCCAAATGTACCCACGCCGTCCACATCTACGATGTTAGATAACGAAGGATGGACCATGGCCAACAAAAGAGGTAGAGTCACGAGTCCTTTATCCCCAAATACCAAACGCAAACAGATGAAGATAAACGACTACTGGTTGGCACAACCAGTGTCTTTATCCACACGCTTTAACAGTTTGCCAGAGGAAACCGAAGAAACCTACCCCAACCCAGTAAAGCAACAAAAAAAATTTAGCGCCTCCAATATTCGTGTCAGGGGTAGAAGCTATTCTCCCTCTGACTAACCTGTTAAAAGAACTGGCTAATGACAATTACGATCTAAAAGTAATTGGAACTAGCCAGGTAAAAACCCAATTAAAAGACGTCGAGACATACCCGGTTGTCGTAAAAGCCCTGGCGGAGCGAAATACAGAGTTCCATTCGTTCCAAGCAAAATCAAACAAAACCTACCAGGTGGTTATACGGAACCTACATCCATCAATTAACACTGATGATTTAAAAAGTGAGTTAATTGAATTAGGCCACGATGTTGTCAATATTAACAACATTAGACAAAGTGGCACAAAAAAGCCACTCCCACTCTTCAAAGTAGAGCTTCGAATGAGTGAAAACAATAAAGAAGTACATTCGATCAGCAGACTTATGCATTCAGTTGTGCAGGTTGAAAAGCCGCATGTCAAGCGTGAAGTAGTCCAATGCACTAGTTGCCAAAGATACGGGCACACTAAATCGTATTGCAATCACCAGCCCAGATGTGTGAAATGTGCAGGGGAACATCTCACAAATAAGTGTGAAACAAAAGTGTGGGGTACAAATGTGAAATGCGTGCTCTGCAACGGTAGTCATCCCGCCAACTATAGAGGTTGCACTGTTTACAAAGAAGTGCAAAGCCGGAGATTTCCCCCTCTCAGAGAGAAGATAGTGGCGAAGCCGCCGCCCGTTTCAAACCCGAATCCATCGTATCAATTAGTTACCGGGACAACATATGCGCAGAAGCTCAAAAATTCAATTGAAACTGAAACTTCGGAAGGGAGTCGTACCAAAGTAAAGCATTCAATGGATAACTCAAAAAATCAGGAACAACAGCCCGAGCAGTCTTCCACACAACGGTTGGAAACTATGATGGAAAAATTAATGACCAAAATGGAAACTATCCTTAACCTTTTAACGACCATTGTGTCCAAATCATTCAATGTCCAGAATCCTTAAATTAGCAATCTGGAATGCCAACGGCTTGTCGCAACATGGACAAGAAGTTAAAAGTTTCCTGATGGAACAAGAAATTGATGTCATGCTAATATCTGAAACGCATAACACCAGTAGAAGTTTCCTAAAAATACCAAGATACAGCATCTATAACACAAATCATCCTGATGGAACGGCACATGGTGCCACTACAGTTATAATCAAAAACATAATTAAACACCACGAAGTAGAAAAGTATGAGAAGGAGCATCTACAAGCAACTACTGTAGTAATAGAAGATTGGCTAGGTCCCATAACCATTTCGGCCATATACTGCCCACCAAAATATACAATAAAAATGGAACAATTTGATCATTTTTTTAATTCTTTGGGTGGTCATCGCTTAGCAGGGGGTGATTACAATGCAAAACACCAAGACTGGGGATCAAGACTGGCTACAACATGAGGCCGTGAGTTATTAAAGTCAATCCAAAAAAATAATCTTCATCATGTTTCAACCAGTGAACCTACCAATTGGCCTAGTGATAGGAGAAAGATCCCAGATGTCATAGATTTCTGCGTCACCAAAGGAATCGCCAGTAATTATATTAAAGCTGCGCCGTGCTTGGACCTGTCATCGGACCACTCGCCAGTCTTAATCACTTTGGGTACAAAGATAGTGAATACAAAGAAACAGCCGATGTTAAGCAACAATAAAACTGACTGGAACCTCTTCAGATATAATGTAACAGAGAAACTAAACATAAACATCAAATTAAAGACAGAGAGTGATATAGATGAAGCAGTTGAACATCTCAATGAATGTATCCATTCGGCAGCTTGGAAGTCAACGCCAGAACAAAATGACAAAGAAAAGGATAGGGGATGTTCAAATATTGTCAAGAAAATGATTAAAAAAAAAAG
Source organism: Tipula unca (assembly GCA_951394425.1). Lineage (NCBI taxonomy): Eukaryota > Metazoa > Arthropoda > Insecta > Diptera > Tipulidae > Tipula > Tipula unca. Next base: position 168,541,680 of record OX596381.1, on the reverse strand, counting down.
AAAATTAAGAAAACAGTGGCAACGATATCGACTAGCGGAAGATAAACGTAATCTAAACAAAGCAACAAAACAGTTAAAAGAGTTGCTGCTCAATGAAAAAAACCAATCAATACAAGAATACTTATCTCGACTATCACCAACAGAAAACACAGATTATTCATTATGGAAAGCGACCAAGAAGCTGAAACAACCACAGCAGCATGTTCCACCGATACGTAAAAGTAATGGTCACTGGGCGAGAAATAATGAAGAAAAGGCTGAAATATTTGCAGACCATTTTGAAAAGGTATTTCAACCATATCCTTCAGAAACTACAGACGAAGAGAATAACAACATTCAAAGCTATTTGGAATCACCATTGCAAATGAATCTGACAATTATGAAGTTTTCTATCTTAGAAGTAAAAACAGTTATACAGAGAGAATTAAATCCTAAAAAGGCGCCAGGATATGATCTCATCACAGGAAAAGTTTTGCAAGAGTTACCCGATAAGGGTATACGATATCTAACTTACATATTTAATGCAATACTTAGAACTGGATATTTCCCAATACAATGGAAGGTTTCACAAGTAATATTAATACCAAAACCTGGAAAGCCCGCAGAAGAAGTTACGTCCTACAGACCTATAAGCTTGCTACCAATTATTTCTAAATTATTTGAAAAACTACTGCTTAAGCGTCTAAAGCCCATTTTACTGGAGAAAAATCTGATTCCGGGCCATCAGTTTGGATTTAGGCCAGAACACTCAACAATAGAACAAGTGCACAGAATAGTTCAAGCAATTCAAGAAGCTCTGGAAGAAAAAAGATATTGTTCTGCTCTATTCATGGACATAGCACAAGCTTTTGATAAGGTGTGGCATGTGGGATTACAATACAAAATCAAGCAATGCTTACCAAATGATTTCTACAGAATATTAACATCGTATCTAATGGACAGACATTTCATTGTAAAACATCAGGATGCATACTCAAATATCCGTCCAATTAAATCTGGTATACCACAGGGCAGCGTGCTTGGACCAATATTATATCTAATATATACCGCAGATATACCTACAAGCAATCAAGTAACTGTAGCAACATTTGCAGATGACACGGCAGTACTCTCATCACATGAAGACCCCAACAAAGCAGCAGAAGTCTTGCAGGAGAATATTAATAATATCCAAGTATGGATGAAAAAATGGAGAATTAAAGTTAATGAAGCAAAATCTAATCATGTAACCTTTACAATGCGTAGAGGCACATGTCCATCAATACAGATAAATAACCAGGACATACCTCAATCTGATGAAGTAAAATATTTGGGTATACACCTCGACAAACGTTTAACATGGCGTAAACATATATGGACAAAAAGAAAGCAATTGGGAATGAAACTGTCCAAAATCTATTGGCTCATATGCAGAACATCTAGTTTATCGATTGAAAATAAACTATTGCTTTATAAAATGATAATAAAACCTATCTGGACATATGGTATACAGCTGTGGGGAACGGCCAGCAACTCGAACTTGGACATTCTTCAGCGGTTCCAGTCTAAAATTCTAAGAATCATAGTAGATGCACCGTGGTTCGTGTCAAACGATATAATTCATCGGGACCTAAAGGTACCAACAATACGTGAAGAAATTAGGAACTCCAGTGCCAGGTATCAGTCAAGATTGTCAATTCATCCAAACGAGCTAGCGAACAAACTACTCAACTCCACAACGAGGAAAAGGCTGAAACGTCACAAAATTTTGGATTTGCCAAACAGATCCTAGTCACAAGCAAACACATTAAATTTTAAATTCTCAATATTCAATCGACCCAATCGTAGTTAAATGTGTTATATCAATTTAAACTAATTATAATGTAAGGAGATTTTATCAATGGGTAAAAATACTCCGATCAAGACAATGTAAAAAGACACAAAGTTTACTGAATGTCTCTTAAAGAGATAGATTGTAAAATAAAGGAACCAAAAAAAAAAAAAAAAAAAAAATACAAAATGACAGCATTTTCATTACACCAAGTTGTATATAAATAACTGTCAATTCTATTTTAAAGAATAGAAATAATAATGCGTGCAATGGTGATTCGGGCGGTTCGTTAGTACAAGAGAGCGATGGTAATTTACGTATGATTGGTACAGTTTCATGGGGACTATTATTGTGAGAGTATCAGTTAAAGTATACGTGGAGTATCAGTTAAACTACGTGTATCAGCATATATTTAATTTATTTAGCAATATTGGATGCAATAAAATTAATTATATCTATGCGAATTGAGTCCCGCTTAATTTTAATTTTTTTATTTTTATTAACGATTAGACATGATTAAAAGTACATACAATTTGCTCGACCTCCTTTAATTAATTATATTTTTATCAAGTCGATTTATGGCTACACCAAATTAAATTGATAAGGCAATGTTTAAGTGCATAGTATCATGCGTGTACTCCAAGATGCATTGATTGATCCGATTAATATAGAACATTTAAACAAACTTATCAACTAACCTTGTATTGGTAAATTGATAAGTTTGTTTAAATGTTCTATTCATCGGATCAATCAATGCATCTTGGAGTAGTTATATAGTGAGAAAATAAAATAAATAACCTGAATAGTTAATTCAACGTGATTCAACGATTACAATAGCAACATCATTCTTTGCTACTGTATTACCAGGATAATAAAACTGATGATCACACGATGCTGTTCACTTGGTTCGTTCAGCACGGTTATAAGATTACTAACGACTTGCAACCATAGTGGCAGCTATGCGACAATGAACGCCAGTTATTAATAATCAATCCAAAATCATTTATATATTATATATATATATATATATATATATATATATATATATATATATATATATATATATATATATATATATATATATATAAGAGAGAGCTTCTTATCCTCTACTTGATGCGGCTGAAATAGAAATGTTCACTTTAGTTTCGAATATTGTCAGCTCCATTAATGTGTTGTTATACAAACATATAACTATAAAATATGTCTGGCCAGTACGTAATTTATTTGGATCAATAATCGATACATTCACTTCAAGTGCCACCGATAAAATCAGGTTTTCGCATTCAACTGTATTCTATTCATCTACTTTGTTATTTGTATTACGGTCCTATATATAAGAATATCCTAACTAGTATTCGTTAAGCATGAGCTTGTAGTAATGATAGTCCATTTCCTGAATATTCCCTTCCGGAATAAACATCGATCATACTAGTATTTGATCTTTTTATAACGAACATTATGTTCAGTCAACAATTTGTTAACGTTGAATTCAATTACAGCCCAACTATTAAAAGAAATATAATAGTGGAATTGGTTCTTTCAATAACTTAAATGTAGATCTTTCGTCTTTTTCTATATTATCCAATCTATTATATATATTAACTTCATCTTTGTCATCCATCGTTCCGAATAGAAATTTAAGAGCTTCACCACCTAAATTCATTAATGCTCTTTTATTTCTGTTTTTAAAAGTCTGTTGTAAATTTTTATTCGTTATCTTTAAAACATTTTCTTGTTGAATTAAATCTAACCGTGTTTGTTTGCATATGGTTTTGATTTCCATAAATGTTGTCAGATCGCAAAGTTCATTAAATCTATGTATGTTTATTTCTATATTCCTTAATAATTCGGAAATATCTTCTAGTTTTAATGTGGTGAAAATTTGCCATGTATCTGTATAAATTACAGTTGGATCTAAATTTTCAAACATAATTCCTGTTTCGTTTAACTCAATAATTTTGAAATCTTCTCCTCTGACATTTAAAAACATGAGTAATGCAATTATGTATTTGAGAGTATTCATTTTATTTGATTCGTCTAAAATTAGAAAAAAAAATTTAAAAATAAAGGTTATAAATGAAATTATGGAAGTAGGAAAAATTTTAAATAGCCAAAATGTTCATTATTCTTTAGTGAATGATATCGAGTTAACAAATAATTTTAATCGATTGTTATGTACTACCTTTAACGTCTTTCCTATTTTTATTTGTGTATTAACAGGGCTGACTGTACCTGTTATTTCATAAGGCCCTAAATATAAGTTTGATAATTTATTTTTACTTGCTTCATTTTTTAATAAAACTTTGTCTCCTACTTTAAAAATAGCAGGTCTTATTGTTTTGTCATACCTTACTTTGGCAGTTGATTTACTTTTCATTAAATTCGCTTTGGCTATTTTATAAGATCTTTGCAATTTATTTTTTATTATTGATGCGTAATTTTCTGCGTCATATACGGGTGAAGGGGGTGACATTAAATTGTTTGGAATGTCTGGGGAAAATCCTAATAAACACCTGGCGGGTGTTAATTTAGTTCCAGAATGTACAGAATTATTATGTACGAAAATTGCGGATCGTATGTACTGATCCCAGTTTAATGGTTCTTCAGATGTAAAGCAACGTAAGTAATTTCCTAAATCTAGATAAAATCTTTCTACTATGTTTGACTGTGGATGGTAACTTGAAATTTCAAGTTTTTTAATTTTCATTATTTTGCATAAATTTCTGAAAATTTGACTGGTAAAATTTGCACCTTGGTCACTTATTACAATTTTTGGTATGTTGTACCTTGTAATAATTCCTTCGAAAAAATGATGTGCTACTGTCGCTGCTTCCTGATTTGACATAGGATAGGCATCTGCGAAACGTGTTAAATCATCTATCATCGTTAGAATATAAACATTACCTTCGTATGTTTTTGGTAAAGGTCCTACAATGTCGATAAAAATTTTATCGAAAGGTTTTTGAGCAACTTCTCTTATTTCCATAGGCATCTTTACTGCTAAAGATTGCTTATTTTTTTGGCAAATTTCGCATTTCTTAATGAAATGGCTAATGTCTTTTATCATTCCTTTCCATCTGTATCTTTCTTTAATTTTATTGTATGTTTTATTTAAACCTTGGTGGCCACCCAGAGGTGTTAAATGATAGTCCCTCATTACAGTTTGAATGTCCGTCTTATCCGTTAAAATTATACATTCTTTTAGTAAGTTATCGTCGGAACTTAAATCTTCTTCCCTTGAACTTTCATTATCTTCTTGTGAATTTTCTTCATTAGATGTGGGTTTTAAATTGTTTGATTGTTTATTTTGTAAAGTGTTGCGATTCATGTTTCTGGTTAATACTTGACAAAATTCTTTTTGATTTATGTCCTCTGTTTTATCATTATCTGTTTCATTTAATCTTGAAAGCGCATCGGCTACTACATTGCTCTTTCCGGTTTTATATTCTAATTGAAAAGCAAACTCTGATAATTTGTTTTTAAATTTGGCTATTCTCAGTGTTGATTCCTGTAATTTTGTTATACTTATTAAAGGTTTATGATCCGTATATATCGTAAATTTCTTTCCATAAAGATAACATTTAAATGTTTGTGTGGCCCAAACAATTGCCAATAATTCTTTTTCAGTAGTACTATAGTTCCGTTCTGCTCTATTAAGTGTTCTACTTGCATAAGCAATTGGTTTGTTGCTTCCAATTTCTCCTTGTGAAAGAACAGCCCCTATAGCATATCCACTAGCATCCGTTGTAAGAATAAATGGATTATTGAAGTTTGGGTAAATAAGAAGAGGTGTACTGAATAGAAATTGTTTTAGAGTTAAAAAGGCTGAATCACACTCCTTTGTCCAGTTAAATCGGGTATCTTTTCTCAATAATTTAATAAGTGGTTCTGCTATAACTGAAAAAGTTGGTATAAATCGCCTATAATAGTTAGCTAAACCTAAAAAAGATTGAACCTTTTTGATTGAGCGAGGGATAGGGAAATTTTCAATAGAACTAGTTTTATTTGGGTCTGGTTGTACACCATCTTGACTACATTTATGCCCTAGATAAATTATTTCTGTCTTTAGAAAATTGCATTTCTCTGGTTGTAACTTTAAATTAAAAAACCGAAGTCTGTTAAAAATTTCTCGAAGTTTCATGTTATGATCTTCCAAATCTTTACCATATACTACAATATCATCCAAATAAACATAGCACTTAATTCCTTGAAGTCCCTTTAAAATGTGATTCATCATTCTTTGAAATGTTGCAGGAGCTGAAGAAAAACCAAATGGGAGTCGCATAAATTCATAATGGCCATATTGTGTGCTAAATGCTGTTTTTGGTCTGTCTTTTGGATCTACTAAAATTTGGTGATATCCACTTGCTAAATCGAGAGTTGTAAAATATTTTGATTCACCTAATTGATCAAGTATATCATCGATTCTGGGTAGTGGAAATGTACGTTTAATTTTCTGTAATCAATTACTAGCCTCCACTTTTTCTCGTCTTGCGATCCAGTTTTCTTTGGAACTAGAAATAATGGCGAATTCCACGGCGAGTTAGAAGGAACTATTATATCATTATCCAATAATTTGTTGATCTGTTTGTTTATCTCTTCCTTTTGAGTTTGGGGAAGCCGAAATATTTTTTGATTTACTACTGGAGCATCATGCACTGTTCTAATGGTATGCATGATGTCATTTGTACAAGTTAATTTATCGTCTTTTAAATGAAAAATATCATTGTAATTACCAATTAGATTGACTATAGCTTGTTTTTCGTTTGGTGAGATAGACCTGTTTAACTGACAGTTTTCTATAATCCTTTGAATTCTAATATTTTTCTGTGAATCTATTTGTATTTCATTTTGGTTATTGGTTTTGCTAACTAAATTGAAATCCTTTGCTACCGTTGATATTGGGTTATTACTTGGTAAATTATTCTTCATCTTTAAAAAGAAAAGAATATACGCGGTATTGTCTTCTTTTATTCTTGTATTCTGTGTACTAACTTGATTGTCATCGTAGTTTAAAATTGTTAACCCATTTATAACTGTTGTTGTATAATGACCACAATTCACATCTGAACCTATGTGATTTATATGTGCTCTTAGATCATAAGTAATTCTGTTATTATTCACCTTTAGTTCGATAGTATTTGGTACTTCTATAGATTTCATAATCTTATTACTAGAATAAGTAAATCGTTTTAACTGAATGCAAACAATTTCTGGACCCTCAGCTAATGAGTATTTTGGCAAAAAATCTTTGTTTTTACATTCTCCACACCGTAAATCGAGTTTGGTTGGCGAAAAAAAATCGTTTAAATTATCGTTCAGGCTAAAGTTGTTTAGATCTATTGCTAAACTATAAAAGGGTTCTTGAATGTTTTGAACTTTCTGACATCTTAGACAAACTAGTTTTCTATTAAGTAAACCTTTAAAATAGTGCTGCAATGTATTACCTCTATCATCAATTGCTTCTGAATGTTCAATTAATTTTGAAAGAGTTTCATGAGCATCCTGTTGTAGGTTTTCCTTATCAAATAATATGGTTAACAGGTTACAGACTGTTTCTGCTTTTACTTCTTTAACTGATTCCTTTACTAATTTTAGTAGAGCACAATCTCCACAAGTATGTTTATTACAATTATTGATGTGTTTAGTCAAGGACCATACCCATAGTTTTATTGGATCTAAAGACATTATTGCTTGAATTCCTGAGTTAAAATGACAAGTCTTTCCATAGTTTTTTTATTCCTTTTGATCTCCATTCCTGTATTGATTTTAATTCGACTATTTTTTTTTCTTTTGTTACAAACTTCATGATTACTTTCGCTTCATTGGGTTCATGAATTTCTAATTCGTTTTGGATAAAATTTAACTTTGCTTTAGAATTTAAAAAGTCTCGACCAATAATACCATCTTCGGATAGATTTATTCCCTCCACAACGTAAAAATTGTGTATTAGACTTGGCTTTGTGTTTATCTTTGCTTGAATTTGGCCAATAGTTTCTGTTGAACTACCGTTTATTCCAAAAAATTCGATTTTTGCATCTTTTATACTGACAGTCGGTCTGATTAATTCTGACTTAATAATTGAAATTGCACTACCTGTATCTACGAGAAGTGTAACTATCTCTTTATTAGCTACGTCCATTTTAACCTCAATAGTTGAATCATTTATTAAATTCGCTTTATCTCTATTGTGTGATTGATTGATTTCTGGAATATCTATGTTTTGGTCAAACTTCGAAATAGTTTTATTGGTCTGATTGCTTTTAGTATTGACTTTTTTTAGTTTACAATTATCTTGAGGTTTGTTGGGGCATTGGCTTGTATTTAAGCCTGCCCCAGCCCGTTTCCCGACTCCGGTAAAATATTATTTAAATTATTAGATTCTACTACTAATACGCGGTTGTTTCTAGATGAGATTTGTGTGTCCCTGTATTTATTTGAATTAATGTTTTGTGGTTTTTGAAAATAATTTTCATTATTATTTCCACGATAACTTTGAACATTCGAATGTTCTTGATTTTGTGACTTATTTCTATTTTTATTATTATTTTTATCCAGACAATAATTCCTGTTCTAATTATTTTGAACTATCTTCGGGTTTATTCTGGGTTCTCTGTTATAATAGTTTTGTGGTCTTTGATTGATATTAGGGGATTGTCTATAAGAATCGTTTTTAAATGTTGGTCTATAAAAGTTTCTAGTACAGTTAAATTTAGTATGACCATACTCTTTACAACTATAGTGCAAAATGAAGAATTTTGAAGTTTTCTACATTCTTCCCTAATGTGTCCTAAATTCTGACAGAATGAACATCTTGGTGGTCTATTATTGCTTATTTTGTCATTATCTTGTTTAAATGCTATCTTAGATAATGCTTCTTGCATTTCTTGTACCTGTATTTTAATGGCATCGTATTCCTTTAAGCCAATAGAATTTACTTTTGGAGTTGTTATACCATCGGAATACGAGTCTTCAAGATTAATGGCTATTTCCATAAGCTCATTAAGGGTTTCACTCTTATTAGTTAATAAGGATGTTCTGATTGGAACATTTGACAACCCTTTTTTAAATGTTTTTATAGCCTGATCTTCCACTTCGTCCTCTAAAAGGCTAGTATCATTATTAGGATATTTACATTTATATAGTTCTTTAGCGCATGTCTCTTTCTCACTAATAACATTTTTCAAATGGCACATTAATTTTTTTTTTTTTAAACAATAACATTATTTGGTTATGTTATCTCATTTCAACCAATGATATTTTTACTTCTCTCCTTTATTCAAAAGCAAGGCCTAGGCTATTTTTCCAAAATTTTTGAATACAATTATCTACCACCAGTCCACCATTAAAACGAACACAAGTGTGTCTGAATGTACGGAAAATGGCATGCAATTCCTCTTTTCTATTTTTTTATTTACATCACAACATAAATACATATACCCTACAATAGAAGGTAGAAATATTTTTTTGATAACAAATGTTGAACTACAATACTACAAACATATGTATAGTCTCGCGGGCACATATCGCCACAGATTTCAATATTCCGCAATTTCTATTGTGATCATAGCCTACTCAATTCTATTTCTATAAATTCATTTCATAAAATATCACCAATATTTTTATTTTCGATGGCAAGTGAATTTACTCACCGTAAGGATTTAATTGCATTTTTTATATTGGTGCTGCTAAGAAAGAATTGCAAGTGGGTAGTCACAAATAAAAGAACTGGCAAAAAATCGATGCCTAAAGCCAGCAATACATGAGAAAAATGCCATGAGAAAAATGTTATTGGTGAGAAAGAGACATAAATATTAAAATAGCTCCAGCATTCTGACTCTAAACTAAATTCCAATTAACCCATTGATATCCGGATGTAAATATTAGGTTATATACATCACGGTAGTATGAAAGTTCTCTATCTGGTATAGTTATCTGTGGTTATACTTAAAATCTAGTGTAGCCTAGACTTGACTCAAGGCAAAACCAACTGACAGTTAAGTTGTAAACGTTGCATTGAATTATGCACGACACTGTCAATTGAGATTGCCTATGCTGATTGCGTAAAATTCAGCTCCATTGTTAGATATAAACCAGATTCAGCATGTCTTGTAATTGGTACTGATGTGATTATCTTAAAAACACGTCAGTATTATTTTGCATATTTATCTTAAAGTGATGATCCAGCTTTCTGGATTAAACATATCTAATTTTTAGTTTTGATACAATTCCAATTAAAAACCAATTAGAAAGTTATTTGCAATTGATCTCTATACACCAAACATAATGCATCCGCGCATACAATAAAATATTTAATTAATTGCCACACCAAAGTATTACCTCAACATACAGCTGACTGTTGTTTGTACATATAAAAACGAAAAAATAAAATATAAAATGTGTCAAAATCGACACTCCTCCGAAATAATTAAATTTATATACGTATTAAGCAACACACCATCATCAAGATTTCCTGATTTTCCATCACAATAATGCATTAATAACCTAATAACCTTTTTTTCTGTGTTATATATACCATTACTGTTGTTGTTGTTGTATTTTAATTAATTAATTTATTTAATTTTATTTAAAGCAATCGAATAGTTATAACAAAATTAAATTACAACACAAATTGTATTTCCATATACTTACTTCATCGCGCGCGCTTCTTAACAGCCAACGAACTAACCATAGCGCGCCAAACCGTATATACTCGTATTATACACAAATTATTATTAACTTGTACCGCTCTTCTTGGTTCATTCATTTCGTCTATCTTAAATCAATTAAAGTTTTTATTTTAGTTAACTAAACATCTTAGAAAATAGTGGAGTAGAAGAATAAAAAAATCTAATTATCATAAATCGTGACTTATTTTAAAACTATTCATGATGTTCACAATAAAGAAGTGTGTCTTCTGTATAACATACATACATCTTATATGGATGCACTCTTCACGTATGAATATAGAATTATCTCGTAATTTAATTTGTTGTTGTTGTTGTTGTTATTATGACTTTGCACTTCTCTCGCTCGCTTACTCCGCGCGCTATCCAACCATAATTCCAATTCATTAGATAAATATGTACGATACATACATACATACATATAGCATAAATAATTTTTCTTTATGTATATAAGACATATAGACTCGTGTGTCATGAATATTGATAAAAGATAATAAAATAACGTGTATACATTACATACCCATAAATTTTTTTATTGCATTTGTGATTAGATATGGTGTGCGCTTCACTATAATATGTATATAATTGTATTGAGGGCATCACAAATCAGCTACGGTTTACATACATATCTTCGTATACACAACATAATTTTACTGTGACTGCGAGAAAATGTAGAACTATAGGTATATGTAAATATTCGTAATTTGATCTAATTTAAATTGTCAACCCACACAGACTTAATCATGAGAAACCAAAATGTTATGATTGTGATGTTGCTATAAGCTGGTTATACCCATCCAATTATAAATCTACACGGTTGTTGACACGTAAAACATAACGTATAGATTACGTGGCAGTGTATTTTGTCAACGTGGACAATTAAAATAATGTCAACAATCTACGATATTTTAGCGATTTGAAATCGAATGCGCTAGTTCACGGGAGTATTTTGTAAGAGCGATCATCTATAGAGGTGATTTTTTCATTTGTTTCTTTTTGACAAATGACGCATGAATAGTGTCATCTTGTTTTTATTTATTCAGTATTGTTTGCCATTTCATCATGGAAAGACTGAGGCCGGCATATAGCGTCTACAAATTGTTCAGCTTTATTACGAAAATCAGCGTTCTGTAAGGAATGTGTTTCGTGCGCTTAAACCAACTTACGGTTTACATAATCGGCCTGTCGCGACTAAATAGACGGTTTGGTGTGGTTTATGCGCCTGTGAAATCATTCGTGCATATTCTTCAAAAAAGAAGACGGCCGGGGTGAACCTGTGAATAGTGATCGTTATTGCGCCATGATAACGGAATGTTTGCTGCCTGAAATTGAAGCCCAACCTCGACGACATTTGGTTCCAAGAAGTTGGCTCTATTTGCCATATAGCGCGCTAATCAATGTACTTATTGAAAAATTATATTGGCGTTGCAATTAATTTCACAGTTCGGATCGTTGAATTGAATATTTAGATCATGTGATACCTCTAGACTCTTTTCTTTGGGGCTACGCAAAGTCATAAGTCCATGTGGATAAACCAGCTAGATTTGAGGAATTGGAAGCCAATATTATTCGTGTCATTAACCAAATACCATTCGATATTCTCGAACGCGTCATCAAAAATTGGACTTTGAGAAAGGACCATCGCAGTTGCGGCCATCATTTGAAAGAAGTAATCTTTAAAAAATAATTGGCAAGAAATATTCTTTCGAATGATAATAAAGTTTCCATACGATTAAATTGATTTTTTAAAGTTTTTCTAATTTTTGCACAAATCACCTCTATAGATTTCGTTATTACGGATAAAATCACGCACATGTTGTTTGATGCTCCCTGTTTCTGCCATAACTATACATCGATACATCGAAAACCTGTGGACTCTTTGAGATAACATTGATTTGATTAATCTCGTGAAAATTTCTTGCTTCTGTTGGAATTAGAGTCGTGTGAACGAGCTATTTGGCGCAAACTTTATTGCTGAATCGTGTTGAAGAATTAGCGGCAAAATAGGTCGTGTTGAAAAATGTGACCAAAATCCGGCTTCACAACTTCAAATTGCTGGCCAAATCATACATTTGTTTGCAAATGTATATCTAACTTGAAGCGTTTCAAAATCAATTTCATGTACGGCTCGTCATCCATCCAAACACATCCACTAAATTTTGTGAAAATTTTGTCATCAGTTTGGCACATATTTTATCGAACAAATGTTGGTTATCTCAACGATTTGGCTTTTTAATAACTCGGTAGCACTCATAGCCTTCCTGAACTCAAATTCGTTTTACCATGAAGTGGGTTGTGTTAAATTTTATGGCACGGTCATAGTTAAAGTTCCCCGGATTATTTTTAATGAAGGTTATAACCTTTTTGTCTGATTTCTGTTCTATAGTTCCACCTTTAAAAAGAGGGCCCCCTCTATATAACGCTATATATCATTGTTTTGGGTCAATTTAATAAATTTGTAATGGACAAACATGAAACTGAAGTTCATTAGTTTAGAACTAATTTTAGAATTTTAGTTTTGAACTAAGTTTTCATTTCACAACCAAAATTCAATTCGATGTTACTTTTGGAAATACATATTTCTTTTCCAAATTAAATTGAATTAAATGTGATTAATTTTAAATTTGCATATTTTAAAATTTGTAATAAATTAATTTAGTTAAATTTCGATAACTAAAATTTTAAATTATTATTATTTTCAAATTGCTCAAATTATTTTTAAATGAAAAATCTTAATTTAACTTATATTTAAAAAATTCAAAAAATTTTCAAGTTTCAATAATTGAAATATTAAATTTTTAATTTAAATCAAAATTTTGATCTCTAATACGAGAGCGGCTTAAATTAAAATTAACATTAATTAATTATGACAATTCCAGTAAAATTTATCGGAATTAAATATTTCATAAGTTCAAATTACAAGAAAATAAATTTTAAATTTTGAATTTATTAAGAAGAATTTAATTTAATTTGTTTTTTTTTAAAAAACCATAAATTACATTAAATTTTGAACTCTATAATTGGCCTTAAATTAAGATTGAAATTATAATAATCAAAACTATAAAATTTAGTTTCAGAATATAAAATTTTTATTAGACTTTATCAGAATTTAATATTTCTAAATTTTAGAAATTCTTAAATTTCAAAAATTCAAATTTTGGATTTCTTGGAAAAAATTTCTAATTTGAATAATTTAATTCTAAAATTTTAAATTTTCAGTTTCCATCTTAATTATTCACCTAAATTTCGAATACTGATAATTTGTCTTGAGATTCATATTACAAAATCAGATATCTAAAAATTGAAATTTCAGTAAAGATTTTAAATTTTTTAATTTATATTAAAAAAATTATCGAATTTAAATATATAATTTAATTATTATTTTTATCCTCAAGTTATCAAGTTTACTTTTGAGAAGCAATAAAATAATAAAAATACCAACAGAACGATCTTATCTTTAGAAATTCGAGGTCTCATAAATTCTTAAAGTTTTATTTAAATCTTAATTTAACTTTTATTTAATTAAATTCAATAAATTAAAACAACAATTAAAGAATCACAACTATACAAATTCGGTTCAGAAATAATCTTTCAGTAGAGTCTGATGGAATTTAATAAATTGGAAATTTTTTAAATATTTCAAATTTCAATAATTCAAATATTTAGTTATAGATTTAAAAGAAAAACTCTAATTTATTTATAAAAAATAGTGGATAAATTTAATTGAACTTGAACTCTAATACTAGGCTAAAATCAAAATTGAAATTAATTAATTAGTACAATTCCAGTAAAATTTATCGGAATTAAATATTTCAAAATATCTAAAAAATTCAAATTTCAACAAAGATTTTAAATTTTAGATTTATTCAGACGAATTTAATTAAATTTCTTTATTAAAGAAACCGATAAATTACATGAAAATTTTGAACTCTATTAATTGGCCTAAAATATAGTAAAAATTATAAAATTTAGTTTCAGTATATAAAATTTTAATATACTTTATTAATTAAAATACTTCTAAAATTTTCAAAATTTAAATAATTAAAGTTTTAGATTTATAAAAAAAAAATTAATTTGTATTTTAAAAAATCGATAAATTAGGGTTCAGAAAATAGAACTTATATAGACTTCATAGGAGCTGAATATTTATAAAAATCTAAAAACATTCAAAAAAAAAATTTCAATTTCAATAATTTAATTCTCAACTTTTAAATTTGTACAGACAACAAACCCGATTATAAATCAAAATTTAGATTTCTGATATTTGGCCTAAATTAAGATTGAAATTAAAAAATTAGAAATCTGAAATTTACTTTCCGAAATTCAACAATTCAAATTTTAGTGTTCAAATAAATCTTTTTTAATTTACATTTACACAAAATTATCGAATATCAATGATTTACTTTTTTATTTAATTTTTATCAAGTTTTTAATTAAATTTTTTAGAAAAAATAAAATAACAATAATACATAGAACGATCTCAACTTTAGAAATATATGTTTTCGAACTTGATGACATTATTAAAAAATTTCAAATTTCAATAATTCGATTTTTAAATTTTGATCTTAAATTAATTAATTAATTTAAAAAAATTCGATAAATTAAATTAAAATGTTTAACTCTAATAATACATATATAGCCTAAATTAAGCTTTATTATTTAAGATTTTAAAAATTTTATATTTCAATAAAATACATTTCAAATTCTAAATTATTAAATTAAAATTGAAATTACATAATCAAAATTATAAAATTAAATTTCAGAATATAATATTTTATTAGATTTTACCGGTATTTAATATTCCAAAATCTATAAAAAATTTAAGTTTCAATATATCAAATTTTACATTTATAAGGTAAAATCCAGTTCAATTTTTTTTAAAATATAAATCGATTAGTTTCAGATATTAAAATTTTAGAAGATGTTATCGGAATTAAATGTTTAAAAATATTATAAAAAAATTCAAATTTCAATAATTATAATTTCAAGTTGAAGATATCGTTTGGAAGAGTTTATTTTAATTTATTTGTAAAAAAATCGATAAATTAAGATTGAAATTAAAAAACCACAAATATAAAATAAAATTTTAGTAACAGTAAGTAATATATTTTAACAATATATTTAAAATATTCAGCCGCATTTTAAAATTTCATCCGCGTATTAAAAAAATTAACAAAATTATTCTAACTCTTTATAAAACTCATAAAATTCAGATTCATAAATTTATCTGCACTTATAAAAATGAAGCAACATTCACAAAACTAATAAACATACATATCAGCTGGATTCAATCAGCTGGGAAAATGTACTAATAGTCACCAAATTAAGTTAATAAAAGTAAGGGCAAATTCATTAATTTATAAAATTTAAAATAATTTTGTTTAATTATTTTTATAAAATTAACAAATTTTAAACAAAATTTGAATTTCTAAAATTAAAATTTCTAAATTATGATATACATATAATAAAAAACTTTAGTTTAATTTTTATTTTAAAAAATTAGATAAATTACATTTTGAACAATTAACCTAAATGTGAATTATAATATTTAGTTTCAAGAATTTAGGAATAAAATTAGTAAATAAAATAATATTAAAAATTATTTTAGTAGACTTTAAAAAAAAATTAATTATACTTCAAAATATTTAATACTAATAAGACAATATTAATTAATATTTAAAAACATTTTTTTATTTAAATCTCAAAATTTTAAAAATTTCTTTTTTTGAAAGAATAATAAATAAATAATTTTTTTAATAATCCAAATTTTAAATTTATAAGTTTTAGATTTTAAAGCACTCCTGTCTATTCTCTATTATACAGTACTGTTTAATTGTATTTGCCACTAGCTTACCCATTGCATGAATTACACGTAATTCGGCAACCTACATCTTTTAAAGTTCCCAAGTTGATCACGTTCTTTTGATCCATAATTCGTGGCTCCACTTTTTAATCGGAAAATTCTACTCACCGTTGAATATACTCAAATAATTTTGTCGGTGACGGGGTCCGACGACTTCCACATAATTTTTTAAATTACATTCTCAGTGTGACAACATTTTATATAAATAAATAAATAAAATGGTTCTGCCCTCTATTGAGCAATAGATGACTTATATAAATAGCAATCAAATCTAGGTATTGTTTGTTTAAACATTTTTGACAAATCGAACTAAATTTTTTGTAGTTTTTGTTTTTTGGTTATTTTGGGATTTACGTATAAGGAACATTTTAAATTTAAGAATTATATAGTTTGGTAAATTTGAAATATTTAGGGTGTTACTCGTAAGAAAGTTGGAAAATTACTAAGTTCAGACATTCCAATTATTAAGTTTCTCCAAATAGTTCGATCCGCTGCAAGAGAATGCCAGGCACGTTGAGCAAGTGTTATCAGGCTCCTTCGACCTGGTCCAACCACGGGTAAGTGGTCTCCCGCGAGGTCTAACATTCGTTGGTGCCGACTCTATAAAGCCTGTTTGGTGCTCGATTATGCGAACGAATAACGTGTTCGAGCCATCTAAGCCTTGCTGATTTTAGGAATCCGATGATGTAAATTTTATTTAGATCATTTCTGATCTCGTGATTCATACGCACCCTGTAAGTGGCTCCGTTTTGAATGGAACCGAGAATTATACGAACTATTTTACGCTCAGTAACAACAAGTTTTTTGATTTTAACTGGCCTGATCAGCGCTTTGTAGATGTCCAGTTTCACTTTGCGCGATATCTGGAGAGACTTGAAAACCTTAATGTTGCCGTAAAATGATCAGTAGCCTGGAGAAACGGAGTTTTGCTCACTGAATCCCCACGTGACTATACCTTCTGCTTCATTCATCTGAATGCCTATTTGTTGGGCTGTAATTTCCAACAGAAGGAGGACTTCTTTCAGGGAGATAATTTTGCGACCCAGAATGCAAATATCATCAGCGTATACGCTAATAACTCGGATGATTTGTAATACAGGCAGCTGTACTGCGCTACATTAAGGTGACGAATGACATATTCCAATGATATGTTGAAGAGAATCTGAGCTATCGGATATCCTTGCCGCACTCCAGATGTTATCTCGAAGGCATCCGAAATGTTGCCTTCTATTTGCACCTTACATATTGAGCCATCCATTAAAACGTGACACAAAGAATTTCTTTATAACGTATTCCTGTTAATACTGCCGTACGCCATGTCCTTTTCATAAAATTTTTCTAGCATCATCCTCAGAGTGAAAGTTTGATCGGTTGTTGATCTGTTCGGGCGAAAAAGGCATTGATAATCACTCAAGATCCTCTTGGTGTATATGCTGATAACTTTGCCGCGACTACCTTGTAGCCTGTATTCACCAAAGCTATACCACGGTAATTGTTGCAGTTTAACCTTTCTCCCTTTTTATGAAGCGGAGAGATAAGAGCTGTCTTCCACTCTTCTAGGATGTCTTCTGAAACCAAATTATTGATATGAGCTCAAACGTGCGGTAAAACAAATAATCGGCGCCATATTTAAGCATTTCGTTGCAGATACCATCCTCAGCAAGTCTCTTGTAATTTTTCATCTGCGATATTACGTTCTGCACTTCGCCATATATTGGAGGGTGTAGTACATCTCGATGTTAATATCGCGTTGAAGTATAAGAGAGGTTGGTGCTCGGAAGGTGGTGCCTGTTTGTTTAGAAGTGAGGAAAAATACCTCCGTCACTCAGTTCGAGGACGGTTTTAGTGTCCATCTATTAGCTATCGTCTAGCGTTTTTTAGAATAGCACTGCTACGCGGTTGAAAGTCAGTAGCTAGTTCTTTTATGCAGCGATATCTATCTCTCAGGCTAGCCGATTGGAAATTTTCCTTGCAGTCATATGAGAGGCATATGCGTTGTATGAGATTGTATGAGATTGTCTGGTTCTTTGAGATAGATTTCGTTGACGTGCGCGATCTTTCTCCCGAATGGCAGTTTTTTATGTCTAGATTGAACGGAGTCAGAAAGTGGTTTATTTATCCTCCAAGATTGCTTGATTAATGAACATACTAAAAACCGTTTGAATTCCAGTTAAGTAAACATATATATAAGCTTATTTTGATAATTATATCAATTCGGAAGTGAAATGCGCGAAATTAATGTAGTAATTATTGATCAATTTATAATTATTGAATAATTGCAGTCATTACCTATACGCTGCAATAAACTATGTACTGTATATAAAAAAATAATAGGATTTTGAAAGTATATTTGTGATGTGTGATATCATTAAACAAGTGCGGCTCGATTCTGAATTCCGCATCACTATAATATTGAGCCGCGCGCACGATGTAATTAAGATATATAATTCGATCGAAAAAAAAATAGTTAATAGTTCAATTATAAGCCAAACAATTGACTCATTCCATTTACAACTTTTTAATGTACAAAACGATAATAATAAGAAAAACACTTGGTTTTTTGTAAGTAATTTTTTTTAACAACTGCATTAAGTCTAAACGAATTTAGGCTAACGAGGATTTAATTATTTTTTTCGGCTGAATTTCAGAGACGACGCGTTGTATACAACATATAGTGTATATGTAGGTATATACATATATATGTATATTATGAATAACCCAAAAAACCATAAATCTTAATTTTTTTTTATTTTTTGTGTTTTGTATATAAGAAAATTATGACAGTATAATCCGATTCAATTACTTTAAATTTATTTATAAGTTAATACAGAAAGATAAAAAAAAAAATTATCTTTAAATGACCAATCGTTAAAATTTTGTTAAGATTTTACATTTTTTTTTTGATGTGTTAATTCAATTGCGTTCAACTTGAAGCTCTCACACGGTATACTTTTGTCTCACACATACATATAGCTATGTATCGTTCCTATACAATATATATACATATTTTGTGAAGATGGTATTTTATAATATATTTTTATAACTCAAGTCTATTATTAAATATTTAATCATTTTGATGGTACTGTCAGAGAATATGCACATTTAAATATCCAAAAAAAAAAAATTGAAGATCGATGTGATTTTGTACAATATTTGCGCGCGTGAAATCTTTACGATGAACACATAAAATTTTATCTTCAAGACATGGATGGTAAAATTTTCACAACCATGCAATCAATCATGAACCGCACATAAGATACAGTTTTCGTATTTTATTTTTATTATATCGTATAGGTATATCTTCATTACACACATTCGGTTTGGGTCAATCTTTTGAAAGGATGCATTACACTTACTTGTGTATATATATATACACTTACCCAGGCGAAATGTAATTAAGATTTTTTTACCTTTTCGATGGTGTTATCTTATGTATATAAACATTTTGAATTTATATTAAGAAATTAAAAAAATTATTTCGAATATCGTTTAGGTATATACCTACACACACACACTCGAAAAATATTCAGCACGTCATTAAATGCATATTAAAGCGGGTAGCCAGTCGTTTTGGTATATTATATGTATACAAAGGTGTGAAATCGTCATTTGAGTCTATAAAATTTTATGATTTGTGATTATCAGCCGCGGCCGAAATTTATAATGATGATATTTTTATGATTTTGTGTGTTGATCGAATCTTATACTTTGATAAGCGACCAAATTAGTTAGTTAATCAATTATTATTAGGTGAGAACGCCTGGTTTTTAAAATGATAATCATTAGTTTTAAATTGTATATGATTTGATTTAATAAGAAATTTAAATTTTGGGGGTTTGATTTAATTCAACGCGGCGGTTTTATAAATCGAATTTGATTTTTTGGGTTCGCTTGATAAAAACATACATCAAAAGTGGCGTGAGTATCACATACGTGGACGACTTGTTAATTTGTTTCTGAAATAGTGGATTAAGCAACACAATATATCGAAGATACAATTCTAGATTCTACAAGTACCGCTGCGCCTACCATATGTGGGCTTACCTTTCAGGAATCACACCACAATCTGGTCAGATCAGCAAGCAGCACGTGACCGAGCCAGTGTATTCGATGAGATCTTATTTCATGTACAATATCGGAGATCTTCATGAGTTCTCTGATCTCGATATTGCACAGAGCTCGAATTTAGGAATGCTAAGGCATTTCATCCTTAGTTCATCATTCTGGTGCTCTTCTTTGTTATCTATTAGAGGTGGGGGCTTATACTTCTATCTGTTGTAGTAGCTAAGCTTTCCACTACAAAATCATTGCGGACGCTGAATGTCGTCGACTGGAAGCCAGCTCGCTCCTGATCTTCCATGGCTGGTTTATTATTCGGGGTACCTTCCCAGAGAAGCCAGATTAGATGTACGTGTAGTATTTTATTTCCCACCTACCCGCCGGTTAAAGCATTACCCAATCCACCACTTGGGGACACGCTCAATGGGAGTTCGAAATCTCAGAAAGATATAATAAATGAGTTAATCGAATTGAGAAATTAACGAATTTTATTTACTTTTAGTTACTGATCGACCGCCGTTGGTCTGTATTTGGCAGGATTACCTCAATAGCGACTCTCCGTCGTGACCAACACCATCAACCGCACGTGGATCCATTCAATGTGAAAGCGCGGGGAAAATCATTTGCGTTCTTCTTATAAACATCGAAGCAGCATATGAAGTTTTTGTGGACTAATTGGTCATCTACAGCAGTCTGTCGTTCTTTTTCTGCGAATCGTGAGGAGAACAAAACGAAATCCAAGAAAGTCAACCGACGTAGAAACTCCGTCAAACAGGTATTGATGTCTAACGACTTGAGAACGAACCGAACTGTTATAATCAATTAAGTGCCTTGCCGTTTTGAAATCGACTCGGGCTCCCGACAATGACCTTTAGATCTATTTGGAAGTCACTACCAATTCTCCAACCATCTGGATTAAATTTGAGAGATTTTCAACAAAACCCGATCCAGATTCTTGGTCGCATTGAAGTCGACGTCGAATATAATGGCCGGTTCGTCGAGAAGCTGCCGTTGTTTATGACAACCGGAAACAAAACCAACATTTTGGGTCTTAACTGGTTTTAGCCTCTGGAAATCTCCATCCAGGGAGTACATTCAATTTGATCAGATAAATTCTCAGACATTTTGGAGAAATATCAACACCTGTTCTTGGATCCAACCGTTGAACCAATTCGCATACCAGCTCTTCGAACTCCACTAGCCCTCAATTAAAGAGGAGTTTCAGAAAATGTTAAACCACGGAATTTGAGGGCCTGTGGACTACATAGCGAATGTCAATATTCGCAAAGCTGGATTTAGCCCAAGCTTACCAGCAACTCACCGTTGACGATGATATGGCTATGGTCCACACCATATGTGACTCACAAAGGGGATTTCAAAGTGAAACGCCTCCAGTTCGGAAACTCAACAGCTCAAGGTATTTTTCAAAATTTTATAGAAATCTTACTTCGTATGATTTCCGGGGTCATCCTATATTTTGACGACGTCATTGTTATTGCCTCTTCTGATGATGAACTTCACCAAAGATTGAACCAGCTTTTTGAACGACTTGATGAAGCAGAAATTCATCTTCGGAAGCCGTCATTTTCCTTGGATATAAGATCGACGTCATAATGGTCTTCGTCCCACTGAAGAAAAAATTGAAGCTATCCGAAATTTACCACCACCGACAGACAAAGGACTATTTCTACCATCGCAGAACTGCTTCATCAACTTTTGCACGACAACACCAAGTGGTCGTGGCCTGCTGAACAGCAGAGAAGTTTCGATGAGCTGAAGTCCGCACTTTCAACTGACAATGTCCTCATACCGCATACGATGAGAAACTCCCATTACTGTTGGTCTGTGATGCCTCCCCATATGGCATCGGTGTGGTCCATTCACATAAGGTGGGAAATGATGAGCGTCCAATTGCGTTCTATTCTAGGACAGTGACAGCCACCGAACGTCGGTATTCGCAAATTGATAGAAAGGCCCTGACAATTATCGCCGGCATTAAAAAGTTCCACGATTTTGTTTATGGTCGTGAATTTATGATCGTGACCGACCACAAACCGCTCCTCGGATTGTTTAGTTTACCAACTAAACCGACACCGCATATTCTGTCCCCACGAATAATGCGATGGAGCGTATTGGAAGGAGAATGGCAATGCAGATGGCATTAGCTGTCTACCCAGCTAGCCATAGATCGACGAAGATTTTCAAGAGGTTCTTCGCTCCTGTACGCCGTGCCGCAAAAATCTCGACCCGAGAACGCCCAGGCAGCTATACATTTTTGGGAGGAAACAAAAAGACCTTGGTTGAGTGTTTTTCATCCTGGTAGACTCCTGGTAGAAGTTCCGCTGGTATCATCTACGTCATCAACGTCTATCTTTGCCACGCACGGTATTCCTGAAGACACCGTGAGCGATAACAGTACTGCCTTTTCGTCAGTCGATTTCGCAAATTTCTGGAAAGGAATCGTCATTCTCCAGACGTTTGTCGCTCACTTCAAGCAGAAAGAATTGTTCGTTCGGTCCACCAAGGACTATTTGAAAGAAAGAGACAAGAGACAAGCGGATATATTCGTCGGAACTTGGCGATATTTTTGCATCACCATCATGCAACATTGTCGACCGGAAAAAGTACAGCTGAACTTCTTTTCAATCGTTGTATTGGAACTTGTTTCGACCGTCTTCATCAGGATACGATTGCGGTTTCAAAAAGAAGAAAAAACGATGAACGAAATACCCGAACACTATCTGAGAAATCAGATGTCTGAATTCGGGAGTGGTCCTAAATAATAAACAGCCGAAGCAACCAAAATCTGCTAAACCGACAAAAAGCCGAAAACCAAAATTAATCAAACTTCCAATCAATGTTCCAGCCACAGATGGAGGAATGTAATGTATTGATCCACTTTAACTTAAACCATACTATACATACTACTAGCAGATTCGAGTCGATCATTCGCGATATTACGGTGGCCAATTGTTCACATCGATAATAATTATAAAGTAAATAAAAGTGTATTTACACCAAAAATAAATATATGTTACGACATAACAGTGATCGACCAATGTTTTGTGAATACTTCGAAGATCGTCTTATTAAATTGATCGCGATTATTATTAATCAAAATTTTAAACTTTGACCATGATCGTCAGACCCATCCTTTATGCGACAGTATATTAACAATTGTCTTGATATCTGTGATCATTAGACTAATACTTGTGATCGCAATTTCGAAAATCGACAAATAGTGATCACTGATCATCGACCAATCGAGAAATTCAATTTCAATCGTGATCAATTGGCCAATACTGTGTGCGATCACCACGTCGCAAATCGACCCATGAAACCAATGGATCACTCATTATATATGTAACTGATCACCAGACATACAATATCACTGATCGATCACTGGTAATTTAGTGTCATCAGTTACAAATCAGTAGAAAATTTAGTATCATCACTTACTAAACTTTTACTTATGTAGCGTTAACTTTTCCAAGATACACCAATTTAACGTCTATTTCCATAAAACTATTGTCAAACTAAATTTTATATGTTTTGAAAATTAATTAAAAGAGAATGTTGTGGCATGTTTGAATGGAATTGTAAATATTTCAAATTTCTAAAAATAAAACAACGGTGTTAGTCAATAGAATCAATAGAATTGGTTAAATCAACATGTTGCAATTTAGTTTGAGACAGGTTTGAATGAAATTTGAATAGAAATATGAAAATTCCAAAAACGTCCGAATGGCGAGAATTAACAACATAAGTACACTCCTCGTACCAACTGAAAACATGAAGAGAATTTTATCTAAAGTTATTTAAATTTCCTGTTAATGGAACAGTCAAGATATCTATATGAACATAATATGTACTTTTATTTAAGAAACATAATACGTCTATAATTTACACCTGTGAACCGTTGTATATATAAATGCGACGACATTATTTTTATACTAAGATTTATTGTACTGTAAAGTGAACTGTTTACACGCGACACCTTAATAGTATCTTAAAATCATATATCATGACTTAACCTTTTACAACACACCAGCTTGCAAAACCAAGAAACGAACACAAATAAAAAAAAATTAAAAATAAATAAACTTAACGCAACCGAGAATAATCTCAATTCAAAATCGCCGTGAACCTGTTTCTTATAAATTAATAATTATATGTACGTATTCTTGACCGAAAGTATTTTTGGCGTTTCTTGAATTTTTGTTAAAATCAAAAAAAAAAAAATGTGTTTATCTCTCGAACACAATATTTTCGACCACCGCAATCTCATCTTCAATCGCGCGCACAGCACGAATATATGTTTTTTGGCATTTCTATATTTGGAAATTTCTGTTATTTTTCATCTTTACGTTTAAAATATAATTTACAAAGATGAAAACTCATTAGGATAATTTCTTTTTTTGTGTTTTTTGGTGAAAGGTAAAATTCTTTTACAGTTGGTCTTATGTCTGTGTATTTATACATATATTTACTATAGTCGGAAAGACGGAAAGTGTATCACCTCATTATATTGCAAAATCGAATCGATAATACCGGTGAACCAAACTACTATATATGAAACCTATATTTACCGTATATATACATATATATTTATGTACATATGCGGAATACATGGCATTATGGTACTTATACATGATGCTTAAAGTGCTGATGGTAATGGAAAATAATTGTAAGGGCGTTGAATTTAACGAATCCAAAAAAAAAAAACGAGCGCAAATTAGTTTGTTTTGTATACATAGATTCATGAATGAATGTTCATATGTGATCATGTTGCAAGACTTTCCACAATCATCTCATTAAAAATTAGCGTTCGATATATATGTATATATGTACATAAATATACAGTTCAACTTTGCCATTTTGCGCGCGCTATCATTTAATTATTTATATTTTTTTTAACACTTTGAGGTCAGTAGTCGTCGCGACATTATATTTTAAATTGTTGTTCCAAAACTAGTGTTTTTGTTGTAAACCGCACACCGATGGTGTAAAAAAAATTTTTTTTGTCCAGTCTACACATATAAAGCCGCTGTGGTCGGGGGTACTCACATGTCTCGTAAACCGAAATAGCACGAACATGTTTTCTTAGAATACCAACACCAGGAATGGGCGAAGTAGATTACGCCATCTATTATACCATCCCTGCAAAACGTTAGAAACAACGATAGAAATTTACAAGTCATAATTTGAAAGTTTTAGATTCGAAACCAGATTTGACAAACAAATAATGCAGAAGTTAGAAAAATTTTTGATGAAGCGTAATTGCTCACGTGTCCATTAGCAAAATACCATTCGATTTTCGTTTCTGTAATATAAAGAGGTAAACCAATCTCACTGCGGTTTCAATCCTAGTATTGACCAAATAGATCTGTTGAAAGCATTATTACTCACTTTGCGCCATGATGGTTGTGACCAGGTCATTGAAGAGAAGTCACTTTGATGCGGTAACTGTTTTAAACTGTATAGAATATATCACCATCTGAGTCACGTCATGCGTCACCGTTATTTCCTATTATAAGCATTATATAGATATTTTGCGCCAATTATTTTGGGCGCGCGAATTTTTGTAGTGCAGTCGCCAAGTATTTTGCAACTCAAATTGTTGCGACCGCTACATCACCCCCCTGCATGTAAACTCCCTCCAAATTATAAGGTTAGTGGTGGGGATGATTGGATAAAATGTAATTAAGGATTAATTAGGAATCGGACAGACTTTCTAGGAGTTGTTTGGTTAATTACTAAGTTACACTCAGCTAGGATACCGTAGGCCGGCTTTAATCTGTCAACTGAAACATTTACATTCTTGCCTTTTACATCAAGAATGTAATGTTTACGGAAACGACGAATGACTTTGTAAGGTCCTTCGTACGGAGGTGTTAGGCCCGTTCGTACTCTGTCAATACGAATGAATACGTACTCGCAATTGTTTAATGATTTGGGGATAAAATAGGCGGGTTAGTTGGCGATAATCTCCACATGGGCGCCAATCGGCGCTGTCCTTCTTCTTTACCATATGGAGAGGTGATGATACCGCAGAAGACGACGGTCGGCATATGCCTAGTTGGACCATATGCTTGAACTCGGTAAGCGCATTTTTATGTTTAACTGGGTCCAGCCTACGTGGTCTTGAAGAAGGAAGTCGACCTTCAGTGTAAATGTAGTGAACCACGTTATATTTTGCTGGATTGGCGTAATCTATTGTGTTTCTACCAAAGAAGGAAACATCTTCAAAAGTGAATCATATCCATTTTTAGCAGTCGGATGGATTGGTGTAGGTGTTTTGACAATTGCTGTCATTGCATTCACAGCAAAATTCGTCGTGGGATCTAAGAGGCGTCTTCCACGGAGGTCGACGAGGAGACCATATTTTGTGAAGAAGTCAGCACCGATAATCGGCCTGTCAACTGACGCTACAGTAAAAACGTGTGGAAATTGCCACCGTAAGCCAATGTTAACATTCAGTAATTTAGTCCCGTATGTCTGAATTACTGAACCATTAGCGGCGGACAGGACCAGGTTAGACGCGTTGTCGAAAAAATATTTTACGGGGAGGACCGTAATGTCAGCACAGGTATCTACGAGAAACTGGAGTTTATTGTTTGAGTCTGTAAGAAATAAGCGGCGGTTATAATTTGGGGTGTTATAATTTCGTAAATCTTGTCTGCTACTGGTAGCAGATCGTCAATGGGTTTATCTCCCATAGCAGTAAGTGCAACTACGATCACTTGTGGCAGTTTACGAAACCACAAAGTCTGTATTAGTTTGCTGTCGAACGCTTCACCTGCAAGCGTTTTCATCGAAAAATACACCTCACTGGGTTTTCGATCATCCAAATCCGCCCTTTCTGGTAATTTTTCGAGGCGTCGTTCCGTAGAAAGGGCGTGCCGAGCCGTAAGAGCGGATTTCAACTTGCTATATTTTTCGGTTTTTGGAGGATTTATTATCAACTCCATTACAGATTCTCAAATCTCCGTTGGTAATGCCAAAATAATATGCGAGTATTTAGTTGAATCTGCCGTTACGTTGCAAATGTAAACTGAGCCTCTGCTTGTGCGAACCAAACGGTGGGATTATTGGGCCAAAAGGGTAATAATTTAATTCGGGAAGAATCGACTGAGGGGGGTGATTGTAATTTTGTTTCATTTTCATCGTCGCCAAGTATTTTGCAACTCAAATTGTTGCGACCGCTACAGATATAAGTTGAATGTGCATACACAAACTCAAATACGACAAAATATTTTTTTCACCTCAATCCTTAATTTTTAACTCAATTGATAATTTAAAATCCACTCAAATTTTGTTCAAGTCAAAGTAAAATATTACATTATATTCATTCATACAATTCATCTAAAAAATTATTAAAGAATTTGGCTCAAATTCATATTAGAATTCTATTCTGGTATTTCATTTAAGCAAATCCACTCAAAAACATAAACTTCGAAGTCTATATGCAAACTCAAATATGAGTCAATAATTAGAATTTAAATTGCACTCAAATTTTGGTGAATGCGTTTAAACTTTAATTGAAAAGCGGACATTTTTATCTCCAACTTCGATTTCAAGGTATGTTTTTCATATGCTGGCTTTCTTCTGTGTCTTTTTTCATGTGCTCGGTATTCTGACCAACCGTTATAGAGCAAATGTAGCCTTTTGTACATTTACCCTTGACACAGTACCCAAT
Organism: Tipula unca; assembly: GCA_951394425.1. NCBI lineage: Eukaryota > Metazoa > Arthropoda > Insecta > Diptera > Tipulidae > Tipula > Tipula unca. The sequence goes on along the minus strand of OX596381.1, from coordinate 168,513,562 downwards.
TCCGTTGCTTCGAAGATGCTATTTAATTTTCCAGTATATTTTAAAGTTTTAAAGTAAATTTAAAAGCTCAACAGTATTGCGTTAACATCAAGCTTTATTCAAGATCTGCTAAATTGTCGTGCAAAACAAGTTATTTTAGATTCTTTCGATTTTATTTAAGTTTCGGTTATTAACGCTAGTTCATAAGATTATTATTCGAAGAATTGATCTTTTCAATTTCTAACTCATTCCAAATACCAAATTTATTGAAGGAACCTCTCAAAATTTGTATGCTTGAATGAGAGGAGAACGAACTAAGTATATTTAGAGATTAACCCGATGTTACTTACTTCTAAAATTGTCTTAACAAACGTGAGCAAACCTAGGTCACACGCAAAATGCATCGTAAACTATTTTGATCGCAAATGACAGGATTTGAATTTTGTAGTGGATTTATTTTGGCGCCTATCCGTTTTGTAATTCAGGAATGAGCGAGAATGCGCCATATAATTTATGCAGTTTTCGACTCGTACAGTTTACTGACGAAGTTTAATGAGCAATATTTTTTATCAACGCCGACAGTTAAGACAACAGTAACAATCTAGCGTCTCAGTTTTAATTTTATCTCCGCTGTAGTTGTGAATCAAAAAAAATGTACAATATAACAGATGAGCAGCTAACTTAAATTTTGTGAACACTCAGATTACAATTTACATATAATTCTAAACTTCTTAAAGATAGATTATGAAAATATTTTTATTTTAACAACTTTTCTAACCTAACCTAAATTGTAAGAGATTCAAATGTATTCAAAAAACTGTCTCCCCCGAATCTCATTAAACCTAAAAAAAATCTGGACACCGTATACTATAGTTTAGAATCAGTTCACAAAATTTCTCTATGAATCGTCTACATTGTCTACGTAGTCTACGTTATCTACGGGTTGTCGACATGTCGGCGTAGAAAATAATAGATGACGCGTAAATGCCCATCCCTGACCATCACCGTATCCTTTGACTGAACTAAAAGTGAACTGTTTGCAATATCAACAAAAAAAAACTCGATACCACCAAACCAATACCGGACCCCGGCTCAAGTACCCGGAAACCAGGAGTGCAGTCACTTAGGAATCTTATCTGCCTTATTGCTCTTCAAGAAACTCGTTGACCTAAAAGTGGAAACCATGTACACCAGGACTATTGTTGTACAGTGGAGATGACCTCGGGAATCTTAGAGCTGGATTTCTTCTTGGGCCGCAGGTAAAGAAGGCTGTTTTGGATTTCCAGGCAGCCAATAACCAATTGTTCATGATCGCTTGAGCATGAAGTTTGTCGATAATCTGTGTACGTGTGGCCACAGAAGATATAACCAGCCCCAAGATAAAGACTCATTTTACAATGACTTGGGCGATCTGACGGTATCTATTCCTGAACACGATGTTAGAGTGGTATTTGGGGACTTTAATGCTAGAGATATATATAGTTTGTGCTGGATATGAGAGCTTATCGATACACAACCAAATACGTAGGCAGCGTTTATGGTTTGGTCGGTGCCAAGCTACGATGGAAGTTTTCGTACAGGTCCAGGAACACAGCGAAATGCATGGAACGTTTCGACTGTATGAAGGCCTAATAAATGAAGATCAAAAGAAACGGTATCATGAACTTATCAACGACAACACTGAAGAAGCTAATTACCAGTCTGGCTGTGTGCTGCTCAACAGACTTTGGGTATAGTGAAAGTCAGACTCAAGAATGATTGGCTTGATGACGAATGTCGTCTTGCCGTTGAGCAACAAAATATAATCCATAATGAAGTGCAAAAACGTCAAAACAATCACGAGTTAAACTAAGGATACTCTTACTAGGAGGGCAGCTAAGATGATATGTAGACGGAAAAAGCGAGAATGCTGGAAGGCTGCCCCTGGACGGAAACCTCTGTGTCAACATCGACTTAGTACTCGACCCATGAAATGGATACTTTACCGCCCTGCTTGGTGTTCATCATGCGTCACAGACTATAGTTCAGTCACCTCAAATACGCAGACTGCGGAGATTTACATTGAGGATCCGGTGTAGCTCTTCTTTGCACAGCACGCAAGTTACTGTCCTACATTATATTGGATAGAATCACCCCTCTAGTGGAGAGCCTGGTTGATGGCTATCAAGGAGATTTCCATCCCCGTACATTAGGTGTTTCTGGATTTTCAGCAGGCCTATGACTCGATTAATCGAGACAGTTTGTGGTCTGCGCTGGAATACCTAAGTATGCCAACAAAATTGGTACGATTGTGTAGAATGATAGTGATACAGTCTCAATGCTGTGTTAAAGCTGAGACCAGGCTATCGAGAATTTTTGCAGTTAGCTCGGGTGTTTGGCAGGGAGATGCTCTGTCCCCGATACAATCTCATGTTGGAGTACATTTTTCGTAAAACTGAAACACCTCAGCGCAACATCTTATATCGCCAGTCCAATCAGGTGTTCGCATATGCAGATGACATATGCGTGATTGGACTGAATAGTAACATAAGAAGGAAATAATTCATACGCTTGTAGAGTTATCGGCTTTGGTTGGACTTCAGATTAATGAGTTCAAAACAAAATACATGATATCTGGATCTTGGAACAATGGCACATCAGATTTTAGTAGTGGCCACTACACGTTCGATGGAGTGAGGAGGTTCAACTATTTGGGCTATCTTATCAATCATTATAACAGTGTGTTTTTTTTTGGTGGTGGAAGGCGGAATCTTTATTGGACCTCACATGTGGACCTAATCCATAAACATGTAAGAGTGTCGGATTCTTACCGACTAAACCCTAACCCACAAATTTTCTTACATAATCCTTGCACTCATTGTTTCTTAATAATCCTTTCACTCATTTCACACACCACCTTCCAAATTTCCAACAACTGTTACCTGTGATAAGTCATTTCCCACAGACCTATATAGTTCCAATCTTTCTTCCTCGAACTGCGAGCAGACAAAAAATAGATGCTCCACATTCACCAACAGCGACAACAACCATGCCACGTCAAAAAACTGGCATAAATAGTGCGAGCCACATTACGATTTTCTCTCTTATCACCATTTGCACGGCGAGAACACATTCTTTTCCGCTCCTTAGCCAATAAGTCAATTGGAGGCATATTTGCCAATAGACACACGGCTTCATCTGATACCGTTCTAAATGCACTAACCACTTTCAAAGCGCTTAACCTATAGACAGATGCCACCGGTTGTTTGTAAGTATACTTCTCTCCATATCACTGGCCCAAATTTGTGCTCCATACATAAAAATAGATGTCACCACACTACTCAGTAACAGTTTGCGGCTCTGGCGTTTGGAATAATTCGCACCACCGCCCCATTCACTTTTTAGCATCAATTATTATTCCCAAATAATTAATAAATTGTTTTGACTGAATCAGTTGACCATCAACTTCCACCGTCATGTATTCCAACCTTTTGTGCTCCAACAACTGTAAATCCACAGATGATAACCAATCCTGAATAACTCTTATACTCCATAATTGCACATTTCTTCTTTGTACTTTGCAACAACTACAATTGCTTCTTCTGGTAACGGCAGTCTAAAAATGTTATCGTACATGGCATTCCACAATGTGGGTGCCAGCACAGACTCCTGTGGCCTGGACGTGGTAACCTCCAGATATGTGATAGTATATTTAGAACCTTCATCGGTTTCATTCTTCAAAACTCGTTGCCTAAAATAATTAGCCACCATTTTAAGTAGATATACTGGAACCTCTTTATTGATTAGCGAAATGCATTTTTCACATCTAATGTAACTACCACACAATACTTTTTAGAACCTCGTTTCCATCTATCACCAGATATTGCCTCTCGCGCTGTATCCACTACGAGTTTAATCGTTTCAATGGTTGAGCGGGCCCTACGGAACCCATATTGGTTCTCCCCTTTGTTTTTAATGGTTTCCTGTAGTCTCTCAAATAATTTACCTGCAGTATCTAGCAAGCAAATTGGCCGGTACGAAGATGGATCATCTAGCAACTTCTTCGTTATAGGCAATAGTACCACTCGCTGTAATTTCCTATAAAAGTACGCGGGGCAGCTGGCGGCCGTGCTTTGTATCCTCTAAGACCACTGCTAAAAATTAAATACCTGTCAAGTGCGGTTTACTAAGCATTGATCTGATCATCACAAAACGCAAAGTAGATGACCATATGGTAGGCGCAGAGGTCGCTGCAATCGACGATGTTGTGGAAAACGACGTGGCTTCTTCAGGTTGTCCAAGACAGTATGATATAACCAAGTGCAGGATCAAAGCCATTGAAACCGGATTGTTGACTCAGTAAGGGGCCAGTAATGGCTTTTTGAAACTGATTATTAGTATACACGACATAAGTGTATATCGTTTGTATGTCAATTATTGTCAATTTTTTTTTTTTTTGTATACGACCAAATTTAAAATCATTAAAAATTCCAACAACAACAAGTGTATACATCTTAATACATTTTCGCACTTTTATATAAATGAATCTCTCGCGCGAATTTAAAATTACATTCAACCTGATATCCGGGGTTGAGTTTTTACATCCCAATTTTTAATGAAGTCATTATATTATGTGTATAATGGCTTGAGGCTTAAATTTAAAAATATTTTACATGTCGCGCATATAAATTATATAATGGAACCGCGCGCTTTTTATTTTATTTATAAAATTTTTTTGTTGGTTATTTTTGGTTTTGTGCTCGAGTATTATCATCAATTAGATGCGGCCAATTTATATGGTGTATACATATACATAACGCGTGCATGTATAGAAGTTGAAGTGCCCAAAAATGGTTATAAACGGTATTATATGCAATCGTGTACTCACCTTGGACATGCATTAGGTTAATTATCTTTTGTCATCGAACCACACCGCACATATGGATATACGGAACATAACATATTTATGTATATTCGTCTTTGGTGGTTTTTAAATATGTATATAGTTTAACAAAACAATCATCGTTCAATCAAATTCGTGATCCGGAAATCAATATTGCGGTTGGTAAAATATATATATGATTTATGCTAAATACTATATGTACATATACATATTTATGTCTATATAATACACCAAAGGTCATATGCTAACTGTGTAACCGCAAACATCATTGAATGGCTTACAAAAACTTTGATCTAAGTGAATTTTTTTACAGAAGAAGAATGATTTCAATTCCTCATTAAGGCCATAAGATATATCAATTAAATTCACACAATTAAGTTTATAATTCTTTTACCGTTTTGTACTATATATAGGTACTCTCTCGGCGTAATATATCATCAAAACCGCAAATAATTTATCTAAAGATTTTTCTATTCATCTTCATCATCATCATCATCATAACCATATATACACAATGACAACTATCATTTATCATCACAATAATAGAGCATCTTATTATATGTAGGCATTGACATAATTATCAAACTCTGTATAGCATAAAGAAGCATATAAAAGTCTTTGAAAATCGATTATACGGTCAAGGAAATAACTATTAAGCCCATAAGAAAATTAGAAAAAGCACATAGTTTAAGTCTTCCATCTAAGTGTATTTTACCATTAAGAGAGATTTGCAGAGACCGAAACAAATCGTAGTCAGACGGTGCAAGGGCCGGACTATACGGTGGATGCATCAAAACTTCCCAACCAACTTCCCTCAATTTATTCCAAGTCATTAAAGAAGTGTATGGCCGCGCATTGTCATGTTGGAACACAACTCCCTTTCTGTTGGCCAATTCTGGTCACTCTTTCTGGATTGCATCATCCAAACTGTCATGTGGTTGATATTTAATGCCTCCGCAGTTGCAAAATTTCATCGACTTTTTCAGTGACTGGCAAACCGCTGAGACTTTTTATATTATTTAATGATAAAATTAATTTGTATATTCACCATTAAAATTGAAAAAAAACATAATTCAACAGCTATCACAAATATATACTCAATTCGGCCTGACCCACGTGGTGGTCTTGAATTTTAAACCAACTCCACAATAACAATTTACAAAAAAAAACTTAGGTATTCCCTTTCAGTAGATATCAATTTGAAGACAATAATTAGATCTCGTCCATCAACTTATATGAATGTGTCAAACCAACACTCTTGATTTGGTTTGAATATTAGTAATCCTCACTAGCCAACCTTGCCCATTTGTGTATGTTCTTCTTTATAGTTTGCAGTTAAATAGCCCCCTTGAAGTTATCCCAGGATTTTTTTAAAATACCTCTGTAAACGCAAGCGTAAATAATCCATCCCAGATAATTTACACATAGTTGGTTCATAGTTGGTAAAATTTATTTGGTGGAAAATAAAGTCTTCTGAGCAAATCGTTGAAAGGATGGCTATGTTCTCTTTGGGATTAAGTTAAAGACCCTGGAACAACCATTACAGCAGCTTTGATAATTTTTCGACCGCTGTTGCCACAATATAAATAAATGTGTCACCTTTTCAAGGAAACTCAATCGGTATGAGAGAATAGCCGGCCCTACGAAAACTTGGCCATACATTTTTTTTCGATTTTGTTTCCTTTGATATGTTGGACAGGGTGACACATTTAATTATATTGCGGCAATTCCATAGGTCAAAAAATTATCAAAGCTGGTGTAATGGTTGCTTACAAGATACTTAACTTAATCGCAAAGAGTATAGTATTGTCCACCAAATAAATTTTACATATTAGAAAAGTCTGGGATGGGTATTTTGGTACCAGCTGTATATTTTTTGTTGACGAAAAAGTCTGGGATGGAATCCTAATAACTTCAAGAGATAACTATTAATTGTCATCTATCTAACTTTTTCACGGCAGCACGATTGTAGAATTCGTCCAATAAAATATTCATGTCGCGTGCAATTGTTAGTATTTTAATTGGCACAACCGATAATTTCGCAACAATTAATTTAATTCAACACTTGCCTTGTATACTGTGGTACACAGTCTTACTGTAGCTATATCAGAATCTTCAGCAATTTTAACTATATGATAGCTTAGTTCAAATTGCAAACCAATTTGACATAATTGCTTCTGGTTAGGAAAGTGGATCAAAAATGCACCTGCTTTCTGTTGCTTTCTGCACCCTCATTTGGCAGTACATATCGGCTCAATTCAATTTTTTTTAACTAAAAACACGGCTTCTTTGTCACCGATTCATAACCTTTATTCAGTTCACTCTCTCCTCCATATTTATAAATTATTATATGATTGCCTTCGTAGCTTAAGTTAGATTAGGTTAGGGTTCCAGTTCTAAGGGACTATCATAGACACAATTTCCCCGTCCTTACTCATCAAACCATCCTGAGCTTTTCCAGAAACGTTGGAGAACCCGGACGGTGATTTTGCTAAGATACACCAGTCGAGGACAGACACATCGCAGGTGGAACCCTGTCTCCCCTCCTCATCTTTACCGCAGTATTCGCTCTTGTTTACCAATGATACAATGTTCCGTCATACCTCTCCCTTTCATTCCCTGTAGTATTGAAATGCTCAGGCACCTACGGATGCTGTACTGATTAGTCATCTCATTTATAGATGCCAGACTGTTCTGGGCTACTTTCGATGTAAGGAAGTGTGATTGTAATTGCAGCCTGACTGATGTCCCTTATGGATACTATTTTATAGTTCAGTTAGTCCATGGACCATGACTTCCATTATCATATAAGTTTATCCTGAAAGACACTGTAAAATTCGAATTTAATACCCTATACCCGACCCATCCATCCATTTTTGAGCCATCCGTGAAGAAACTTAGCTCCTTATGGTCCATTGTCCTTCGCACCTACCCAGTTCTCTCTGGTGGGAAACTTAGTTAGGAACCTCACCTCAAAAGATGGAGATTAGATAGCATAGTCAGTTATCAGGAATTCTCTTGTTGCATATAAGATAAACGAGTGCCCTATACTTTTACAGGTCCACCTAGATATGGATTTGAGCTATATAGCTTTGTAAGTTGCTAGTTACTTGGCCACATGATCCAAGGGGTAAGATGAAACAGAAATGCCAAAGCTTGGGTGGGGGTACTCCTAGGTACTACTTATGCACAAGCTGGCAGTTCTTTGTACTTTCGTCTCTTACAGTACGAATGTTGCGATTTAGGCACCTCGCCCGGCTTGATTTAGGCTCTTATGTAAGCGTCTATTTGACTTTATAGTGACTTTATTAGAAGGGAAGATAAGCTTGTAGGCCTAAAGTTTTTGGGATATAAATAAGAGATTTCTCCTCCTTAAGTATAAATATTACTTATACTTCAGTCCATTGATTAGGAATAATGGCATCAGGTCCTGTCCACTTATATGACTTAAAACTATTTATTGCCCACACCGAGGAAGTGCGTTTCTAATAGTTGCTGCAGATATTCCTTCCCACTACACGTAGTCCATGATCTATCCGGAGGTACTCGGGATGAAGGGACTAGAACATTGTACTTTGCGTAGGTAGCCGCCTCCGAGGACTCCTGTATTTTGCCACACTAGAGCCACCAGGCCCTTGTTTTGGCTCCTGTTATTTCGTACTTATATATATTTTGAGGACATCTTTGTAGTCCCAATCCGTAGCAGCATCTGTACTCCTCGCCTTCTTGAACAGTTTCCTGCATTTCGAACGGGTACTTTGGAGATCCTTCGACCACCAGGTTGGCCGAGATTTACCCAAATGCCTACTGAGAAAATAAAACACCTAACGTAGCTTTGTTTAAATAATCGAATACCTTTATTTACTACAAAATCACAAGCTCTTGTGCTAATGCAGGTGGGGCAGGAACCAATACCGGTAATGATTTACCGAGAAAAATTCCCAGTCGGTTTTTTCCTGTTCATGAAATTTGGTTTACTAGTGGGTTTTGTGACTTCTTCATATTGGAGATAACAATGGTCAGAAAAGGAATGGCCCTCGGACACTTTCCTGTTCAATTCCCCCCTCCTTAATAAAATTTGAGACAAGTGTGATGTCTAGCATTTCTTGCCGGTTTTGTAGTCATCTTGATGTACTGATGTACTAATATTTGACGATACATCTTTTGTACATCACATACCATAGCGATTTTAAGCTGCAGTTCGCAGCAATATTTGGTATAATGATGCCTGCCAAATTGTACCCGCCTTTAATAATTCATTTAAGCACATACATTCCACTTGAAGTTCTACAAGTTCATTCCCAATTTATTATAACAAATCGCACATCTATGTTTCGACTGGTTTTGAAATTTTTTTCAAAGCATACTTCTTCCGCAGTCAATCGACCAATAAGGAATGTGAAGTTGAACCAAAGGTCAATTTAGGTGACGTGACTGTAGCTGTATATTCCATTATCGACAAAATAAAACCCAGGCTCATCTAGCTGAAGTACATCATAATTGAATTGATCAAATACGTAAATGAGTTGTAGCAATAATTCTGGCAAGTAGAAACTATATCCGAATGTGAGAATATAGTCACAGAACTGTATACCCTTCACGACTGATGTTGTATGGAAATGGGATTATAAAATATTTGTTGGGTGTAGTTCTGGGAATATTTATTGTTGATCAAACACTGAACCGTTTTTAGAAGGCCCTGCAAGTCCGATTTAGTATCAGGGCGCGGTAAAACTTGCTTTTTGGATAGTCCTTTATGATTGTTTGGTCCTATATCGTGATATTTTCACTAAATGCTATAATTATACGATTTCGGCAACATCACCACAAAATTTAACGACACCAAGTTCCAATAAATTAAATTGAGAGATGGAGGAGGAGTACTCTCACCCTTGCTGTGGCTCATGGTTTTCGATGAATTCTTGTTAAATTGCAGCGATCTGGGTTCATCGGGCAAAGCTACGCGGATGATCTTGTTTTGACAGTTTCTGGGAAATACCTGAACGTCTTATCTAATCTGATGCAGAATGCCCTTAAAATAGTGGACGTTTGGTGTTTTGAAAAAGGGTTGCACGTCAATCCCTCGAAAACTGATCTGGTTGTGTTTTCCAACCGTAGAGACAGTGCTAAAATATCTGTCCCCGCACTCTATTTAGTAGAGCAATTACAAGGACAGAGCACGTGAAACACCTAGGCGTTATTCTAGATAGTAAACTCTTCTGGAAATTTCACGTTGATTATAAGCTACAAAAGGCCTATATTTTGGCAATGAAGAAGGGCCTTTGGCAATTCCTGGGTTCTTACCTCCAAAATGATGCTATTCATCAACAAATCACTGGTTTTACTTTTACTGTCATATGCAGCAGTTGTATGGTGGCCAGTTGTGAACTGAACTCTTCTGTAGCAAGGCAGGATGGACTGCAGCCTGTAGGGCTATAACCGGGGCTAAGATGTCTACGCCCCTTCTTGCTATGGAGTCTATTCTATGCTGTCCGAATTTAAGTCTTACATTCTTGGTATGGCGTGCTCTGATGCGTTTCGACTATAAGGTGCATTGGGGCATGGAATGCCTTCGGGACTTGTACGAGGCATAGACAGATTCTTAATAAGTTTAAGTCACATATTCCAGAGGATGAAATGGTGAATGAAAGGCTATTGCCCGAATTTAACTTCACCAATTCATTCTCCGTCGTTTTCCCCTCGAGAGAACTGTGGCTCTCTCAGGATTTCTATAGGACAGTTGTCCGAGCCGATAGTTTTTTTGCTGGTGGCTCTAGTCATGTGGCGTTGTGGGAAATGAGGTTATTGACTTTTTAGCGAAAGCTGGATCGCGCAGTAAATTTTAATACCCTTCAACGTTGGTAAGGATGCTATTAAGAAGTTCGCTTTACTTGAACTAGCGCAGTAGTGATATTCTTCTCCTAGCTGTCGAAAGATTATGTATACGGATTCGGCCTCAGCTCCATATTTTGCGAACACATTAAGCATATTTCGCAAAATGTATACTAAACACCATTACAGGGTGTAGAGATGAGATCAAGATGAGCGAGATACACAAACGTTCAAATTCCGCATCGATTTATCAACAAATCCAAGTGTCAGATAAAAGAAAAAAAAACTTTCAGATGCGCACGTACAAATTTTGATTTATTGAAATTATTTATTAAAATCAAATTATTTTTCAATTATTTTTGATACTAAGATAAGATCGAATGGTAATTAATTCGAGCTACCTGTAATATATGCATAGCAGACATTTCTATTCCGTGATTTGTCCAAACCACCTCTAAATGTTGTAATCCCTTCTAAGCTTAGCTGCAACTTCAGTTAAATTCAGGAAATAAACGTTTCCTAAGTTTTCAGGTACGATCAGTTACGAAATTAATTAATTACTGAATCCAAAAATGTCAATTAATTTTCATGTGTGAAGAATTTGATTTCAAATTTCAATATAATCCAAAAAAAAAATCTACTTTCTTGTTTTCCAATTCTAATTTCATTCTGGCCTGAAAATGGAAATTGCATCAAATACAAAAAAATTTCTGAATTTCTATGCTCATCAAGACCAATTTATGAAGAATTTAATTAAATGTTAGGTTTCGGGGTGCCCACAGTTGCGTGGTGAATTAAAGAAAAGATGAAGTCAAGCTCGATACCAGATATTAGTCAACTCGCCCGGCACTCACCTAGTAAAACACATGAAAAAATATCTTGCATCAGTGCTAGATAATTGTTCGTGTGTTTTACTATGTGGGTGCTTGGTAAGGTCGACGAAAATTTGGTATTGAGAGAAAATTTTTTGTGATTTGTTTGTGAAAGTTAGTTTCTGTTATTTTGGAAATATTGATTTAAAGCCACCACTATACGCATGCACTATTTTTGGGATTCTTTAATATATTCTTTATAGATGAAGGTTTTGTTGAAGGCACATATACTTAATCACTAAACCATTAACCCAGATTGGCGACATTTCGGCATTATATTTGGTATCTCGAAATACTATTATTCAAGCCTTACGTATACCTACGTAGTATCATAATTTTTTTTTTTAAACAACCAACCTTCAACTAAACCGGTGTAATTTATCACAACATGATGAATTACCGTCCAAGGATTAAACCAAATTTGGATACAAGACAAAATTATTGCGTGTAAATGGATTAATAAATTATGTACAGTTAAAAAAAAAAGTTTGTTTTTCGCGATTATATCTATACTTTACAATCAGGTAAACCATCAATTACATACACCAGTATTTTTCGCTCCAATTCACAACGTTGAACCATAAAACACCCATCCCAAAGTGACAACGAAGCAATCCATCATACTTCCACACTCTCCAATCTTATAAATTTCCTTTCAAAAATGTGATGCGCGCACGTACAATCGCGGTCTCTATATATTATATGCATCATCCTCACGAAAAGATTGAAATCATTGCATCTATACATAAAATGACATCATATATTTGCATCGCAGTAAATTACAAAACTTATTGTTGTGGTGTTGACTTCTTAACGAAAAAAAAAAAACAAAAAAAATAATAAATTTTACCATGTTTGCTATCATAAAAACATAATTCAACCAAAGTGATGACATGCTTGAATGTTTTATTTTTTATATATACTCGCGCGGTTTATGGTAACATCTTAATTTTAAGTTCGTTTTTTTTTTTTTTGCACACAAACAGTTATTTATGAAAATCATCAATCATTTTGGTGGATTTAAGAAACGCGAGAAAAAATAAAAAACGCAAGAATCAATTATACACTCGCAGATTAAAGTCGCGCATTGTATATACATATACGAGTATGTTGTGCATATACAGTAATGACCTATACGTAAAGTCGTAAATAATTTTTGTGATTTTGGATGTACGAATATATATTATGTACACGTAAATCGCATCGCACAAATGTCAAACCGATTTTATAGTTATAGAAATTAAAAATAGTTTTTTTTTTTGTCTTCTACGAGTATATACAAAGATAATTGACAATACAAAATGTATAATACAATGAGAGCATGCAAGAAGATTCAATTGTTTGGTGAGACGAAACTGACTGAATATTCCCATCATCATCACAAAATAGTAGTACATATGCGGTAAATAATAATAAACTATCTGCTCGTATAACATTAATAATAGACAGCGAAAAGATTTAAAGTGGATGAATAACATTCCTACAGTATAGATGTATATAAAAGACATAAAATTATTTTTTTTTTATGTTTATAGTTAACTTCTTCATGATGAAAATTGTGAATTGTAATTGTAATTCATTTAAAAAAAAAAATTTTATAACAAAAGATTTTTGTTATTAAACTTCCGTCTAATAAAGAACCATCAATTACAATTTAATTTGATTTAATTTTATTTTGTGTTGTTTTTGTGATCTTTGATTTTAACCATTTTCTTATATTTAATGGTTAAGTATATTGATGGAAATAGGTATAAGGTATAATTATACACTTAATTGGATGATACTAAATTTTAGCCGACCGTTCCAAGCGCTCACATAGTAGAACACACGAAAAATTGTCTTGCATCAGTGATAGATTATTTTTCGAGCGTTTTACTATGCACATGCTGGGCAAGGTCGACTAAAATGTTGCTATTATTTTCAAATTTAATCAGATCCTCCTAGTTATACATTAGAATCAGATTTTTTAGGTTTTAATAACACGATAAAGACAGAAGATAGCATAGATACAATAATGTCAGACATAGAAGAAGAATTAGAAAGTAAGATTAAAAAAATGAATAGTTTTTTTCAAACCCTAAAAATAACAGACAGCATCAAAGATCTGCCAGAATTCAATGGCACAGAATCCACATTGCATGGATTCATTAGCAATGTAGATGAAATTATAGAATACTGTACAGACATACTAGGGTGCGACAATACACCAAAAACCTTTCTCCGTGCAATAAGAAATAAAATAAAAGGAAATGCAAACGAAGCATTAAGTAGTTACGGGACAACGGACAGACTGAAACGAAATAAAGCAGAATTTAATAACACATTACAGCAACAAGCGAACAGAAACAACCCTTATCAGAGATCTGCACAGAATATTTCAAAATAACGATACAATTGAGATATATTACAGTAAAATTATAAAAATTCAATCTGCTATAATTAACCTAGTAAGAATAAAAAATGAAAGTGTGAAAACGAAAGAATCAATTTATAAAGAAATGTGTTTATCGCAATTTCTCGCAAATCTTAGAGAACCAATGGGTTCTACAATTAGATCTAGAAATCCAGATACATTAGCCGAAGCATTTGAAATGTGCGTTAGCGAACAAAATATGTTCTACGTTAAAAATAGAAGCACCTCAGGGCAAATACCGTATAATCGGCTACACCAAACACACAACTTTGTGCCAAAATACCAAAATCCGATATCACAATTCAGGTCTCAAAACATACCAATTAATTTACAACCACCCAACCAGTACCATTTTAGAAATAACGGTCCACCAAATCGGAACCAATACCAAAACAGATTAAATCAAGTACAACCGAACTTTATTAATAACAATTATACCCCTGGCACCAGCAAGATACCATTCCCACATGAGCAAAATTTGCAAAACCAATTTGCCCCTCAGTTTAATAACAGACCATTAGCTATCAAACAAGAACCTCTAGATACTAGACAAAATTTCAAAAAACCAATATTCGTTACGGAAGTAAACGAAAAATCAGACGTAGAGACAATTGAACACGAGATAGAAGAAATTCAACAAACAGAACTAGATCATGATTATTTACCAAACCTGGACGAATACTATGAACAGTTTTTCCAAGAAACAGCCTCGGAAGACCAAACATAAATACAGAAAGTAAATTACCTTACATTTCAATTAAAATTTCAGAAACTCTTACATTACATTTTTTGATTGATACAGGTTCAGATCATTCATACATAAATCCCAAATTCATTAAAACCAATAAAATTAACAAAATTCCAGAAATAAAAATCACAATAATTATGGGAAGCACATCCATAAATAAGGAAGTGTTTATACCAGCATTCAAAGAATTCAAAACCCAACAAAAATTGCACTTCTATCTATTCAAATTTCACAAAGAGTTCGACGGTCTTATAGGAGTAAACCTCATTCTTCAATTAGGAATCAATATAGATCTCACTAATAAAAAATTAATCTTGCCAAATAATCAAATACCACTAAATTTTACCATAAATGGTAACAAAAGTATTCAAAATATAAATTTCGAAACAGCTTCAAAATTGCAAAACCATATCATACCAGAAAAATCACATGACATCCTCAGGATAAAACACTTAACCGTAGACCAAAGAATGAAATTAATACAACTATGCAAGAAATACTCAGAAATATTCCAATTAAAAGACACAAAATTGACAGCTACACCCAAAATCGTTCACCATATTGAACTAACATCAGAAAAACCAATATTCAAAAAACCATACAGATATCCCTACGCACTAAAGATAGAAAAACAGAAACAGATAGCAGAACTGTTAGAAAACGGCATAATCAGGGAATCCAAAAGCCCTTGGAATAGTCCAATTATAATAGTCAATAAAAAACAAGACGCATCAGGGGAAAAAAATTCCGAATGGTTATAGATTATAGGGAATTAAATGATAGAACAATAGATGACAAATACCCCGTACCAAACATTGAAGAAATTTTGGATCAATTAAACGGATGCAAATATTTCTCAGCATCTTAGATCTCAAAAGTGGTTTTCACCAAATCCCTATGTTTGAAGGTGATATTGAAAAACAGCTTTTTCAATAGAAAACAACCATTATGAATATGTTCGAATGCCATTTGTGCTAAAAAACGCAACTTCAACATTCCAGCGATTAATGAATAGGGCACTTAGTGGTTTAATAGGAACTAGTTGTTTCTGCTATATGGATGACATAATTATCTATGGAAAAACAATTGAAGAACACTTTCAAAACATAGAAATGGTATTCAAAAACTAACAAATTTTTAATCTAAAAGTACAGCTCGATAAATCAGAATTTATACACACTGAAATTCCATTCTTAGGGCATATGCCAAGTAACAAAGTATAATAGACAAGAAAAACCGATCAAACTACAATTAACTGAAACACCGAAAAAGCCTTTAGACATCCTTCACATAGATATATTCCATATAAATAAAGAAAAATACGTCGCAATAATTGATAAATTTTCCAAATTCTTAACAATAACCCCTATAATAACATCAGGCCCCAAACAAATGATCAAAGTAATGTCAAATTTCATGGCAAACCACGGAACACCGCGAAAATTAGTAATGGATGGCGGTAACGAATTCATTTCAAAAATATTTAAAGAATTAATAAAATCATACAATATAGAAGCTCATTATACAACACCAATCAATTCCACGGGAAATGCACCAATAGAAAGAGCACATTCCACGTTAATAGAAATCTATAGAATACTCGCGTCGAAAAATCATGATAAGCCAACGGATGATCTCATGCAAGAATGCGCAATGGTCTATAACAACACAATACACTCCTTAACGAAAATGACACCATTTGAACTGAAAAACGGACATTATCAAAAAGAACAGGTTTTCCCAAAAGACCCACCTCAAAAATTATCAGAACTTGTTGAAGAACATAACAAAAACTATACAGAATTATGCAACCTAATACATATGAAAAACAGTAGGGAAAAAGAAAAATTAATAAATAAATTAAATAAAAACCGAGTAGAAGTTAAACAATTCAAGATAGGGCAAATAGCATATAGAAAAGGTAATAGAAGAAGATAAACAGACAACCCATATAGCAAACACGTAGTAAAACGAAACAACCAAATAACAATTACAGATACAACAGACACAATAATCCATAAAACCAAAATAAAAAAACAATACTAACGGACCCAGAATAATATTTAAAATTATTTATAGGATATTGATAATCCAACTAGTGTACGGAGACAAAAATCTCTTAGAAATTACGGATTACACAAAACACAATGGAATAATACCAATTTTCATGGGAAAATCAAGAATCATAACAAGCAATATTCACTTCTTGCACATCATAAATACAACATCACATATTCCTTTGATTACTCAAATCTCGAATAATTTAATAAGACATGCAGGTTTAATGAATGAAAATAAAAAATTACAAGATATTTTCTCTACACGAATAGAAATCACCAGAAAACAAGTAAAAACATTACGAACTACCCTGTACTTAATACAACCCAACAAAAGATCAAAAAGAGGTATTCATATAATATTCGGAAATATCGAACGAGCAGATATGACGAAAATACAATCAGCATTGGACACAATCCACACTAATGAAAACGCATTAGGCAGCAAAATCAACGAGCAAATAAAAATAAATAATGAAATGATAAACCGATTTAGGCAAATTGAAGAAGTTATAGCAAACGAAGGAAAATTACTTACACAAGCAATAAACAACAGTACTAAAATTAGCAAGATGATAGAAAACACAATAATTTTTGAACAAAGTTTACATCATTTAGAGTATAATATAAAAGAATTACAGGACCATTTAAACAATATTTTAGAGTCCATAACATTAGCTAAACAAAACTATATATCTCATTATTTATTAACAAAAAATGAAACAGATATGATCATTTCTACTTTAGAAACCCAAGGAATTAAAGTTCACTCAGAGTATCAGTTATTTCAATTTTTAACAATTAGTATATTATATCACAAACCATTAATCATTTTTTCAATATCATTACCTAAATTCTCAGAAGAAAAATTCAGTCAATTCCAAATTATTCAAACAACAATTAACAAAACATCCCATATTCATATCTCGGAACCTTTTCTAATCCTAAACACACATAATATAAAATTTTCACGAACCCCATGCAACGAAATCCAAGAAGAATATTACTGCAATGAATCAGAACTACAAGATATAGAAGACAAATGTATATCAAACATAATCAGAAACAAATTAGCAAATTGTGACATCATCCAAAAACCAGCAAAGGAGACAATCAGCTTGTTCCATAAACAATACATAGCAATAAATTCCGAAAAAAATCAGGAATATTCCACAACATGTGGAATACAAAAAACCAAAGAAATTCCAAGCACAGCATTAATTAAATTTTACAATTGTTCAATTGATATAGCAGGTATAAATTTCAACAATGAAAAACTAAAATACACCAACATGTTCAGCATAGAACCGTTTCATGAGATACATACTAATAACTCAATTGAAACAATACAACTACCTACGTTAACAAATTAGTCAATAACAAATATGAAGAAGATGGATGAATTTAACAGAATCACCATACCAGTTCAACATCATCAGGTATTGTCCGACATGCACACCTTGCGCATGGTACAGGTCAATAAAAAAGTCAAATGATATCTTGACTCCAACAACCGTTGAGGATGTTGAGGACATCATCCATCTAAAGGGGGGAGGGGGGAGGGGGGGGCAGTTACGTAACACGACTTGTTAAACGACCAATGCTAACCAAATATTGCTGATTGTACAAAATAAAATATAAAAACATCATGCGATCGGTCTTCAACCAATCGCAATAATTAATATTTTTTCTAAACAATATACTTACATATATGTATCAACTTTGTATCAACTTACCAAACTTACGTGGTATGAGCACAATTTCATCTTATCTTTCGCTGTTCCGGTCAATATTGTGGCTTCAATTAAATTCGGCATCAATTTATTTACTGCCAATCTTGTGCCATTGCACAGTTTTGGTGCGCATTTAAGTAAAATAATTGGTGAGCCAACCTTTAAATTCAAACAATGCGGTGGCATACCGCAGGTGGTTCCAATTAATTCAAAAATTAAATTGGATAATTCACTACATCATCTGCATTGCGCTATGAACAGATCTATATGATGTCACATCACCTGATAATTTTTCTTGAATCTGATAATTGTTTGCATTGACGTGTACATTTTTTGGTGCCTGCAGTATTGCGCGTTCTCTCAACCAATTGTGATTCCTGTATAATTTTGAACAATATTTGGGAATACACTTTTAATCAACTGTTCTGTTGATTGGAGAATGGTATAAAAATTGTTCGGCAATGTAATCAATCCATTTGTGTTTGTATCGTCCACCATCCAATAGAGTAGCAGCGATTCCCGACGCAGCAAGTGCCAATGCAATTTTTCGTTGCGATTGAATGGCTGTCAATATAAGTGATATCACAAATGTTTTTCCCGTACCACCAAATATAATCCACCGTCTTCATTTTGGACAGCTCTTTGATGGTGATTTAATTTGGGACATTCAAATTCACAAATGTTTGCAATTCATTGGGATCATACTGTTGTTCATGTTGCAATTCTCGATCATATAAATCATGCATTGGACGATTGGGTGGTGACAAACCTAATTGCCGTTATGTTTTATTTGCAATCGTTAGGCACATATCTGCAATCGCTATATCAATGCCTCATTATACATTTCCAATGAAATCACCAAATCAGCGTTTCTTGTGTGATGACCCATTCCAATCAAATAGTCTTCTACGATAAAATCTTTTTATTTATTCCACAATTCAAGTGGATTTCATGGAAAACATGTTGATATGATTATGGCATATGACATACGTATTTGATGTGGAGAAGAAGCAATCGATGCATCATGAAGCGTTAAATCCCAATGCGCATCATTTTCAAGTAAACCTAATTGCTCACATGCTTCACGATGTCACACATAAATCACCATTTACTCTTCGCAAATGTTGAAATGAACGTGGTCCAACAACATTTACTAACAACAACCGCAAATAATAACATTCTGCATTGTTTGGATGAACTGTGTATAATCTTCCCATGGTATCTGCAAAAAAAAACACCCGCAAGTGAAATAATGCGTTACATCTGAATACAGCAACGTTCTGGCAAATTCATGAACAGCCAATTGAACAACAGCAGTATATCGCTCATGAATTGGAAATGAATCAATTCTCCAAAGAGCTTCATTAGTGCTAATGTCGCGCCCCATTTGATATTGGGCGATTTCATCATTGCTATTGTCACTAGCTACTCCAAAAACAGCCATATCACTGCCTTTATTCACATATTTGCAATTCTATATTCTTTATTTTGAAATAACATCAATTTTTCTAAAATCAATTCGTTATAATCAATAATGTTTGTTTAATTTTAACTTAATGCGAGTTGATGAACAATATTTTTAGTCAATTCCTGAGGAGTATAAATGAATAAACTTGACGGTTTTCCAACGCGAGAACACGCCACATATAATTGGCCATGTGAAAAGACCGGATTTTCTAGATCCAACCCACAAATCGATATTGTTTGACCTTGTGACTTATTAATAGTCATGGCACATGCCAAGCGAATTGGAAATTGCAGACGTCTGAATAAAATGGGTGAGTCTGAAGTGATCATTGGGATTCGTGGCAGGAAAACAACTTCACTTTCAAATTTGCCGTTCAAAATTGTAGCTTCAAGAACATTGCCCATAATTTTTTTTATGACTAATCTTGTACCGTTGCATATCTTAGGTGCATTTAAATTCCGAAGCAAAATGATAGGTGAGCCAATTTTTAATCGCAAAAATTCAACAGGACAGTTGACTGCTTCGTCAGGATCGGTAACAGTGTCGATCGATTTGAACAATATCTCATTGCCGGGCAGTGACTGTTGCATTTTGAAGTTAATAGCGTCAACATCGATATTTTTTGCAGCTAAAATCGCTCGTTCACGAAGCCACGCATGATTAATATAATTAGCTAAATCTGACAATATGCTTTCAATCAAAGTATCTTTCGTATTTACAATGTTGCAGAAATTGTTTGGCAATTTGATGCATTGTATGCCTCCATGCAATGGTGTTGTTCCATTTCCAATGTTGAGCAATTGCTCGGAGAATGATAGTGCCAATGGATCGTTTTGCAGTTGAACACGTATATTTGTGTTAAGACGTAATGTACTGACATTTCGCCATAGATATGATTGTTTTATACATGCGTTAATTTCATCCGCATATGTAGCGCGTGGAATGACCGGCAATGTCTGTCTAAAATCACCGGACAGCAGCAGTAAAGCACCACCGTTTTGTTATTTAGATCTTTCATCATTCTATCGAGAACTTCAAGTGCATAAAAATAAAATATTAGGTAATGACATGTGTAGATTGTATCTGTTGCTGGATTTCTTTGTTTGATATTTAAATGATATCCATCTTCTCCTTCCCAAAATATCAATGGATATTGCAAAGCGTCGTAAGAGCGATGACTGTCTTCAATCGTATGTACTGTGTTATCTCTGCGTTTGATTCGTATATCTCGACGTTCAAATGCGTCGCCAAACAAACCAATTGCAACTTCATTAATGGTCGGTGCATTATATAGGCCCGCGTGCTGCCCAGATGGTACTTTGTCTGATTTGATGACGATCAATTGGTTGTGATTCTGTTAAAACGGTTCCAAAATACCCACAATTTTTCGCTCCTCCATCTGCTCGATATGGTTGTACTGGCAGCGTGCGTTTATTTACCGTACAAAAAAATTAAAATGTCGAAAAATAAACGAAATTTTATTCACGTAACTTATATCTGAATATAATACGCTCAATATGTGTGAATTTGTTAGATTTGTGAATTTAAACCATCCAGGGCGCCACCCAAACGCATACAAAAAAATTCATTCAAATCGGTTCAGCCGTTTAGGAGGAGTTCATCAGTGACATTCACACGTACAGTAGAATTATATATGTATATATAGATATCACACTATTCATCCGAGACATACTGCTAAGGGAGGAAGTGCTGTTATATTTAGAAATAGCATTAATCACTTCGAGGAATTAAAATATGAAACAGCACAAATACAAGCCACAGCAGTTAATATCAAGACCAAAAATAACTCTATTAGTGTTATTGGAATCTACCACCCACCGAAATACTCTCTAAAAGAAAAAGATTATCTTGAATTTTTCAGTAAGCTATAAGAGAAAAGATTTGTAATTGGAGTATGATCAGAAAATATGGTTGTGAAGCCTTATCAAATGGTAAACCGATCTAATACCAGACCTAATTGATTTCTTTATAGTGAAGAATATATCTGTAAATTATATACATATAGGTGAAAGTCTTGACTTAAGCTCTGATCACTCCCTAATACTTTTGACATTATATGAAAAGATCATTCAAAAAGAAAGCTATCCTAGTTTAGTAAATAAGCAGACAAATTGAGAATACTTAAAACTGCCTTTAGAAAGAAAAATTTTCTTAATGGTTCCGCTAAGGAGTGACGAGCAATAAGAAACAGAAGTTCACAAGTTTATATGTGACGTACAGCAGTCAGCTTGGGAAAACACCCCTGAAGTTAAAAAGAAAATTAAGGGAAACAACTACCCTAGAGAAATTAGAGAGCTCTTGGCAGAAAAAAGAAGGGCAAGAAGAATTTGGCAACAAACTAGAGCCCCTCAAGATAAAACTAAGCTAAACAATCTGACTCACCTACTTAAAAGCGAAATCAAAGATCTGAAAGACGAATCTATCAGTAACAATCTACCTTAGAAAATTATCTAATGATACTAGTACTGATTATTCTCTCTGGAGAGCAACCAGAAGTATCAAAAGGCCAATAATGCAGATTCCTCCAATCAGAACAGAAGATAACAAATGGGCCAGGAAAACATATTTGAACCACATGATGACCAATCATTGGAAGCCGAAATATTAACTGGAGAGGTTGTACAGGAAAGTGAAGAAATCCTACGAACAACACCAAAAGAAGTCATGTATGAGATAAAAACAAATATGAATCTGAAAAAAGCGATGGTTTATGACATTATCACAGCAGAAATTTTAAAAGAACTACCAAGGAAAGCTTAATTAAAGCTCACCACTATTATAAATGCCGCCTTTTGATTGAAATATGTACCCAACCTCTGGAAAATTGCAGAAGTAATTATGATTCCTAAACCTGGGAAACCACCACACAAAACTGGATCATACAGGCCAATATCGTCACCAGTTATGTCTAAACTATTTGAGAAGTTATTACTAAAAAGGATAAATCCGATAATTGAGAGGAAAAATCAATTCGGTTTTCGCACTCAACACTCAACAGTAGAACAAGTACACAGAATAACTAATATTATTGAAAGAGTATTAGAGGAGAAAAAAGTCTGCACAACGATATTCTTAGACGGTGTACAGGCCTTTCATAAAGTTTGGACTTAACTATAAGTTAAGAACTGTACTACCAATGCAATTCACTATAAAATATTAGAATCATACTTGAAAGATAGATTCTTCAGGAGTACCGCAGGGCAGTGTATTAGGTCCGGTCCTATACCTATTGTACACTAATGATCTCCCTGTATTAGAAAACAACACGGCAATCTTAGCTGTTGGAGATAACAACGAAGAATTAACTCAGAATTTACAGTTAGCTATTACTCAAATACATAACTGGATCAAAAGATGGCGAATTAAACTTAACGAAACTAAATCAGTTCACATTAATTTTACAAACAAACGACTCGAACATATTCCGGTTACAATTAATCAAGAAATAATACCGTATGCCAACACGGCTAAGTATCTTGGCATGACACTAGATGCAAAACTACGATGGAAAGCATACGTCAAAAAGAAATGCGAAGAACCAGGGCTTAAATAGAAAGATGTTTGGCTGATACGAAGGAGCTCCGCTCTATCAACATACAACAAACTTCTATTATATAAACAAATATGAAAACCGGTTTGGACTTATGGTATCCAAATTTGGGGTTTGTACCAAACCGAGCAACGTAGAAATCATCCAAAGATTTCAAAACAAATTATTAAGGAAGATCGTTGATGCACCATGGTATGTTAGAAACAGAGACCTTCATAGGGACGTTAAAGCGGACACTGTTTCAAAGGAAATCCAAAAAAATGCATTGAGACATAGGCAAAGGCTCGAACAACATGTTAACACTGAGGCAACTAAGCTGTTATTCAACACAGATATTGTATTCAGGCTCAAACGAAGTAAACCATTTGAGCTGGTGTAATTGCTAGTGTAAACAGCGTAATGCTGATCTAAAATCCACAATAACGATGTGGTTTACTTCAATTTATCAGACACACCAGTGGGTAGAAACATGATTCGACAGAGTTTCATCGATGCATATAGCTTTAAGCTGCCTTATCATTCCGTAATTTAAGATTCAAGTGTCACCACAAAGGTACAAGTAGTGTTTGACGGATCAAGTAAAACCAGTATAGTGGAATTTCGCTGAATAATAAGTTATTGGGATAGGGACAATAATCCAATCAATACATTATGGTCAATCCTATTGAGGTTCAGAACTAACAAATCGAGTGGATCGTCAACATAGAGAAAATATAACGTCAAGTGGTCGTATCCGCAAAATAGTTTAGTTGCGGTGGGAAATACATTTGGTCTTGTGTTCAGCATCTCTAACCAATAGAACAATGCAACAGCTTGCATTAGAGTCTATCGTTGAAATAATTAACAGCTGCTTTCGAAACGACTTTTACGTTGACGATTCATCTTCGGGTAGTCATAACTTAAGGCACGTGATCACATTAAAAGAGAAATTAACGAACATATAATAGAAGGGTGGATTTCTACTGAGACAATGGAAATGAAATAACAAGATGGTCACAACGAAAGCACTTGGTTTACAGTGGCATCCGAAAGAAGACGTATTTACATTTAAACTGCATGATGAGGAAATGGACGTCGTCAACAAACGAAAAATTATTCCTGAATCATCCCTGTTTCATTTTCCCATCTTTTGTTTTTTTTTTTAAATACAATTTCAGAAAGTTTGGCTTATGAAGGTAGATTGGGACGATTTACCAAATGATTGTGAAAACGAATAACATCGAGTTAGAAGTTTCATCAGTTCAAAAGAATAAAATTTCCGAGATTCACAATTTCAATGGGGAAGTACAAATTTAGAAGTTGATGCTATAGTGAGACAGCTTACTGTACGGCGATATATTTAAGAAAGAAGACAGAAGACAAACAAATTATCTGCTATCCAAATCTAAAGTGGCCCCATACTTAAGAAGCTTTCTCTACCACGTTTAGAACTTTGCGCGAGTCTCTTTCCGGCGATTTTGATGTTCGCGGTGAAAGAATCTCTCCAGTTTAATGCCGAGTATTTTGCGTAGACAGATTCAAAAGTTTTATTGACATGGCTTTTGACATATCCAGCATGGTGGAAATGTTTATTGCTAACAGAACCAGCTAATTATTTGAATATTCCGTATCAGATAAATTAATCAACTTGGTACAATGGTGGAGAGTCCCAGAATGGTTACTACAAGGACAGACAAGCTGGCCACTGAATGACAAGTTAGGGAAGTCTGATGAAGCTTACAGCGGTGACATGGAGTACAGCAAAACGAATCAACCACTAGTTACGTTACACAGTAAATACAACCCGATTCCAATGCCATGGATAGAAAAACTGTTCGTGAAAGAATTTAAATAATCAAAACTATTCCGAGTGGTGGCGTATACGTATTGAAATACATTATAACCGGAGATATATTGAGCAACTATGAAACCTTAAAGAGAGATGCGATAAAGAAGATACACAATTGATTTCATCAGAAAACAAATCTGCGACAAGGTGGGTACATCGCGAAATTTTCGAACAAGACACCCGACACATACTGACGGATGAGAGGTTGCACCGATCAAAACTTTTATCGGTGCAACCTCTCTCCTGTAACTTTATTGTCGATGGAGATGGTATATTGAGCGGGGAGGTCAACCATACAAAATACAGGTTGTGATTATGGCAGTTAACACCCTATCATACTACCTGAAAACCATGTATTAACTAATGAATTGCATTGGTAGTACAGTTCTTAACTTATAGTTAAGTCCTTCGTGCCAAACTTTATCAAATACTCGAACCTGTGGAACGTCTAAGAATATCGTTGAGCAGACTTTTTTCTCCTCTAATGCCCTTTCAATAATATTAGTTATTCTGTGTACTTGATCTAATGTTGAGTGTTGGTTGCGAAAACCGAACTGATGATTTGGACTCAGGTTTTTCCTCTCAATTATCAGATTTAGCCTTTTCACTAATAACTTCTCAAAGAGTTTAGCCATAACTGGTAATAACGATATTGGCCTGTATGATCCAGTTTTGTGTGGTGGTTTCCCAGGTTTAGGAATCATAATTACTTCTGCAATTTTCCAGAGGCTGGGTACATATTTCAATCGAAAGGCGGCATTTATAATAGTGGTGAGCTTTAATTAAGCGTTCCTTTTTATCTCATACATGACTTCTTTTGGTGTTGTTCGTAGGATTTCTTCACTTTTCTGTACAACCTACCTCTCCAGTTATTATTTCGGCTTTCAATGATGGGCAGGGATGGGCGAGGTAGTTTACGCAATGTAATCTACGCGGTTGTTGACACGTAAAATATTACGTAGATTACTTGGCAGTGTTTTGTGTCAACGCCGAAAATTAAGACAACGTCAACAACCTACGATATTCTAGCGTTTGAATTCGAATGAACCAGTTCAAAGTTGTATTTGTTAAAAATCTTGAATATATATCATAAAAACTATAGTTTACTAGTTTGTGTTAACAAATACAGAAATTTTTTAAATATTTCACATCCTTGCAAAATATTAAAAATAACGATTTTCTTTTTTGTCAATTAAGGACGTGGCATACACACATTTTTGGTCCATAGCCTTGCCTTACATTCACATAACATTCATTCAACTCATTCTTCCCATTCACACCTGTACAGTGACGTGGAAGATGGGTCGGCTCATGAGTTCTACATTCCAACAGAGGGTCATAGATGTTTTCAATTTAATCACCGATCGTAATCGGGAGATGAAAAATCCCTTTTGCATCCCGCCTCTGTTGGGATTCGAACGCGATACCTCCCGATCCAAAAATAACGATACAAATTGACAAATAGCCACTTTGATAACTGTTCGAAATGGTATAGAATATTCAGATTTGGGTCACGTCAATCGTCAAACCTTTATTTCTTATTATATAAGCATTATAGATTTACCTTATGTAAATGCGCATATGAGAGACAAATGTATGTACTAATTTTTTCAAATTTTGCTTAAACCACTTTAGATTGCGTAGTAAATCTACGTTGAAATACTATTGAAATTAAAATTAAAATTTGATTCAAGCCCATACTAGAATTTTCGCTGGAAATTTACTTAAGAAACTTCACTCAACATAGTTCAAAAGCTATTTAAATACAAATACGATTAAAAATAATTTAAAATTTTTAAAACTCAATTTTAATTCATATTCCGCTGAAATATTAATTTAGATCACTCGTTTAATTTAACTAAAGATTTTGTTTCAAATTTAAGTGAAATTTAAACTTGACATAAACTCTATACAATATGCAAACTTAAATAACACAAAATATTATTTTCAACTTTAATTTTAATGTTTAACTGAATTTAAAATACACTCAAATTTTGTTAAAAAATTACTTTATTTTCTTATTTATCAGACGACAATTCATCTAAAAAATTATTAAAGATTTTGGCTCAAATTCATACTAGGATTCTATTCTGAAATTTCACTTAAACAAATCCACTCAAAAAATATATAACTCAAAGTCTTGCGAACTCAAATATACGTAAATATTTGTAATTTTAATTGAACTCAAATAATTTATAATGAGCGTTAAAATTTTACTCAATTTCCGTAGTAAAAATTGTACCTAACTTTAACTGAAAAAGTTCCACTCAAAATATATAATTCAAATTCTACTCAATTCTAATCAATGTTTGAATTTTAATTAATATTTGAATTGCGCTCAAAGTATGCAAACCTCATTTAAAATTTGACTCAACTCCATAACACAAATCTTCTTAGAATTTCACTCAAAAAAATTCACTCAAAATTATAATTTAATATCTAATTCAAATAAATATAAATAAATTTTGAAAAGCGAGTATTTTTACCCCCACTTTCGATTTCAACCAATGTTTTTCGTTTGCTATTTTTGCTCGGAATCTCTTTCCATGTGCTAGGTATTCTGGGCAACCATTATAGAGACAATGTATAGGCTCATGTACCTCTAGCCCTTGACACGATACCTAACGCCGTTGCTAAGGGGATGCTCATTGATTTCCCAATATATTTTGAAGCAAATTTAAAAGTTCAGCAGTGTTACTACCGAATTATCTTACAATATTAGTTGTTTTAGATACTTTCGATTTTATTTAAATTTAATGAATCTTAGAATAGCAGCGGAGCTATTTTAAATAATAGCATAGCATAATTTTAAATTTCTTAAAGATAGATTATGAAAATATTTTAATTTAGAACTCATCTAACCTAACCTTAATTGAAGAGAGATTAAAATGAATTGAAAAAAAAATCTAATACTGTCCCACACGAATCGCATTAAACCTAAAAGGCTAAAACCAATCTGGCGAGCATAATTTATAACTAGTTTACTAAATCACTTTATCAATCTTCTATATTATCGGCGTTTTCTATGAATTGTCTACGTTATCTACCTTGTCTACGTTGTCTACGGGTTGTCGACACGTAGACGTAGAAATTAATAGATGACGCGTAAATGCCCATCCCTGATGATTGGTCAAATATTTTTGTGGTTCAAATATTTTTTCCAGGTATTCAGCAAAACTTCGTACTTTATCTTCGTTATTTCTGGCACAATTGTTATCTTCTGTTCTGATTGGAGGAATCTGTATTATTGGCCTTTTAATTCTTCTGGTTGCTCTCCAGAGAGAATAATCAATACTAGTATCATTAGATAATTTTCTGAGGTATATTGTTACTGATAGATTCGTCTTTCAAATCTTTGATTTCTCTGCTTGAGCAGGTGAGTTAGATTGTTTAGCTTAGTTTTATCTTGAGGGGCTCTAGTTTGTTGCCATATTCTCCTTGCTGTTCTTTTTTCTGCCAAGAGCTTTCTAATTTCTCTTGGGTAGTTGTTTCCCTTAATTTTATTTTTAACTTCAGGGGTGTTTTCCCAAGTTGACTGCTGTATGCCACATATGAACTTGTGAACTTCTTTTTCCAATTGCTCGTCCCTCCTGAGCGGAACCATTAAGTTAATTTTTCTTTCTAAAGACAGTAAAGTATTCCCAATTTGTGTGCTGATTTACTAAACTAGGATAGGTTTCTAATAAGTGCGTAGTATTGTCTCCTGCGAGATTTCTTAGATTTTAAGTCATATGATGCACATATTCAGATTTTTTATATAGCTTAATTTAAGTCATCTTTTTATTAAACACAAAAACTAGGGCGTTAGATTGGAAAATTCTAAAATTATTGTCTACATTACGCTGGCACTACCTACATGACGATAAATATTGCCAGGTAATCTACGTAATACTTTAACCGCATAGATGACTTGGCGTAGTCTATCTCACCCTGCCCTGATATATAACAGTGATGGGCGGGGTAGATAACGCCATGTTGTCTACGTGGTTAAGCCGACGTTAAGGATTCCACAGATTTAGCTTTCATTACTATTGTTACCTTTGTTCGCTTTTACAAAATGATAGCCATCGTAAATTGCAGGCAAATTGCATAGTAAGGGCCCAGGAGATCTGCGATTATTATCGAGTGATAAATAAGTTAATAGAATATTTATCAGATCAATTATAGGATTGACATATATTAACTTTTGTTTTAAAGTGGATACACCAAATAATCAAAATCAACCGGCGGTCTTTGTATACAAATGAAAACCACTTTGTGATTACGCAGCACACTGCAATTACTGATTAATTCGCCTCACAAATTAAATCATTAATTTAATTGGACAGATATCGCCATAACCATCACCTTTCGTATACATATTCTGCGAATAATTTTTTTTTATATTATTTTATTTATCTAAATTACCAAAAAATAAAAATAAACTTAATTTACCTCGGTTAATCAATTTACCTATAGGTCAATATTTAACAACAATAAAAAAATACCTTTTCGATTATCTTTTTTAAATTCCTGAGTATGTAAGGAGAGAAAAAGAAATGCAGTTTGCGCGCAATATATAATGCAGCACAAATCCTATATATTATGTATATATATGTACATATTGCCTGCAATCACCTGGGTTAATCTGAAAGTGACATACAAAAAATAATAAAAAATCATAAAAATTAAGTTATTATATCAAAAAAAAAAAAATTAAATAAATGTTCCTCGTCCGCAGCGCTTTTTATTTATTAATAATGTCTTCAATTAAGCTTCGAAATATAAAAATGCATTAAAATTTGTTATAAGAAGACATAAAGATCCATTAAATAAGAAAATCGCCCGAATTAACTAAAGAAGAAAATATTTTATTTAAGAAGATAATTGTGTGTATGGATACAAGTTTTTATTTTGGTCGGTTGGTTCGTACGCATTGTTATTGTAATTTTGTGTGTATATGTAATACTTACACATATAACAATTAGGAATGGATTATAAATATTATAATACGTATATAGTTGGATTGCAAGGTGGATTAAAATTTAATTTAAGAATTGAACAAGTTTATGTACCGTATTTGTATTAAAGATGTTCGAAATTAAAAAATTCCCACGCGCTTACTATTTAAAAAAAAAACTTGTTATTATGTCGCGATCTCAATTGTGATGAGTTTATTAATTAAACGGTGCATGCGACCGTGACCTTTTAACACAAAAAAAAATTGTCTTAATATCACAATAATTTGGCATTGGTGCGCTAGTAGCAGGCTGATGGCCCTCATTATATATATAAATATGCGTTTATACAATGAAACGTATATACCTATATGTTACCTATATATACCGCAAATGGCCTCATTTTTAATTTCGTTTCTCTAAATCAATCATCTTTGCAACTGAACTAATTGCAACACAAATTACGCAGAAAATTTGTATATACATACATCTTATATGTCGCAAATTAATTTAAAACAAACCAAAAATCCGTACATCCTGCCCCATCCATCATGCATCATCAAATATGTATATAAGATTAAATTTATTATTCATAACAAATTGTTCAATTAAAAAATAATAATAACAATATACGTTTAAGACAATTTTTATATTTTTCTATAAAGTTTAATTAACTCATTTGTCTCTGTGTGTGTACGATCATCTCTTAAATAAATTAATCGATCAATTTTATGATCGTCCGTTACAAAAAAGTGAAATTTGTGCTGCTCTTCTTAAATATAAATGTTTATCATCGTTGTCCGTGAATTATGTTGGTATATATGTATATGCGGTATATCCACATTAGTGGCATTGCATGTCTTCAATAAATAAATTTAATGTATATACACGCGAGGGGAGTGGGAAGAAAACAATAACAATATTAATAATAATAATTGAGACTTCTTATTTCAGCGAAACGACGACCAAAAATAATTTTTGTACAAATGAAAAATATTTTAATTCTCACAAGAACACAAAACAAAAATTTAATCCAAATTTTTTGCATATATGATGCATTTAGGTATATACGTAAGTATCCATATACAGGTATGCCTCGTTTAACGCCGCATCAATTTACTCCTAAACTATTGTAAAATATTCTTAATTCTATGACTTCTATTCTCGCCTCCAACAAAAATAAAAATGAAAATTGAAATTGAAAATAATTAAAATTTCAATTCTGCTCCTGAAGGAGGCTGTTCGAGTGTGGATATACTGGGCGGCCTTTACTATAGGGATGGGCATTTACGCATCATTCATTAATTTCTTTCTGTAGAGTGATTTAGATGCAGTATAGATAGCAGAAAGTTTTCAGCAAAAATGTATTTTTTCTAATCACCACCAGGAGCAGCACTATAGATAAAGAATTTTTTTCTACTGTAATTCTATTAACTAGCAGAAAAATTATGAATTTGTACATTTTTTTATAAGAATTTTTGTAACAGCCAATTACGCGTTAGCAGAAAATTTGTAAACTTTTAGTAAATTATTCGTAACAAACAAAATATTTTATATTTTTTTATATTAAAAGTTTCTCATTAAAAAACCAGTATGTAACCAATATGCTGTGAAGCTTTTCTGGTAGCTGAGATCATACCACACCTACAGGAGCAGTTTCAAAAAGTCGATCGAGTCAGAAGAGCTCCAGAATTTTTTGAAATCTCGGCCATACGAAAATTTTAAGTTTTTTAACCATAAGGTATGGAAATACCCCCCTGTAACCAGTATGCCTAGTTGTTTTTCTGGTAGCTGGGATCAAAACACGTCTACAAGAGCAGTTTAAGAAAAATCAACTACAAAATTTTTTGAAATCTCGGCCATATGAAATTTTCCAGTTGTTTGACCATAATGTATGGATTTACTCCCCTATAACCAGTATCCTATGCTGTTTTTCTAATAGTTTTGATCAAAACACATCTACAGAAGCAGTTTAAGAAAAATCGATAGAGTCAGAAGAGCTCCAGAATTTTTTGACATCTCGGCCATATGAAATTTTTCTTTTTTTTGACCATAATGTATGGAAATACTCGCCTGTAACCAGTACGCCATGCTGTTTTTCTGATAGCTGGGATCAAAACACATCTACAAAAGCAGTTTAAGAAAAATCGATAGAGTCAGAAGAGTTCCAGAATTTTTTGAAATCTCGGCCAAATGAAATTTTCCAGTTTTTTTACCATAATGTATGGAAATACCCCTCTGTAACCAGTATGCCAAGCTATTTTTCTGGTAGCTGGGATCAAAACACGTCTATAAGAGCAGTTTAAGACAAATCGATCAAGCCAGAAGAACTCCAGAATTTTTTGAAATCTCGGCCATATGAAATTTTCCAGTTGTTTGACCATAATGTATGGATTTACCCCCCTATAACCAGTATGCTATGCTGTTTTTCGGGTAGCTGGGATCAAAACACGTCTACAGGAGCAGTTTAAGAAAAATCGATAAAGTCAGAAGAGCTCCAGAATTTTTTTGACATCTCAGCCATATGAAATTTTCCAGTTGTTTGATCATAATGTATGGAAATACCCCCCTGTAACCAGTATGCCAAGCTATTTTTCTGGTAGCTGGGATCAAAATACATCTCCAGAAGCAGTTTAAGAAAAATCGATAGAGTCAGAAGAGTTCCAGATTTTTTTAAAATCTCGGCCATATGAAATTTTCCGGTTTTTTCACCATAATGTGTGGAAATACCCCCCTGTAACCAGGATGCCATGCTGTTTTTCTGATAGCTGGGATCCAAACACATCTAAAGAAGCAGTTTAAGAAAAATCGATAGAGTCAGAAGAGTTCCAGAATTTTTTGAAATCTCGGCCAAATGAAATTTTCCAGTTTTTTGACCATAATGTATGGAAATACCCCCCTGTAACTAGTATGCCAAGCTATTTTTCTGGTAGCTGGGATCAAAACACGTCTATAAGAGCAGTTTAAGACAAATCGATCAAGCCAGAAGAACTCCAGAATTTTTTGAAATCTCGGCCATATGAAATTTTCCAGTTGTTTGACCATAATGTATGGATTTACCCCCCTATAACCAGTATGCTATGCTGTTCCTCGGGTAGCTGGGATCAAAACACGTCTACAGGAGCAGTTTAAGAAAAATCGATAAAGTCAGAAGAGCTCCAGAATTTTTTTGACATCTCAGCCATATGAAATTTTCCAGTTGTTTGATCATAATGTATGGAAATACCCCTTTGTAACCAGTATGCCAAGCTATTTTTCTGGTAGCTGGGATCAAAATACATCTCCAGAAGCAGTTTAAGAAAAATCGATAGAGTCAGAAGAGTTCCAGATTTTTTTAAAATCTCGGCCATATGAAATTTTCCGGTTTTTTCACCATAATGTGTGGAAATACCCCCCTGTAACCAGGATGCCATGCTGTTTTTCTGATAGCTGGGATCCAAACACATCTACAGAAGCAGTTTAAGAAAAATCGATAGAGTCAGAAGTGCTCCAGAATTTGTTGACTTCTCGGCCATATGAAATTTTCCAGTTGTTTGACCATAATGTATGGTAATACCCCCCTGTAAGCATTATGACATGCTGTTTCTCGGGTAGCTGGGATCAAAACACGTCTACAGGAGCAGTTTAAGAAAAATCGATCAAGCCAGAAGAGCTCCAGAATTTTTTGAAATCTCGGCCAAATAAAATTTTCTAGTTTTTTGACCATAATGTATGGAAATAACCCCCATTAACCAGTAAGCCAAGCTATTTTTCTGGTAGCTGGGATCAAAACACGTCTATAGGATCAGTTTAAGACAAATCGATCAAGCCAGGAGAACTCCAGAATTTTTTGAAATCTCGGCCATATGAGATTTTCAAGTTGTTTGACCATAATGTATGGATTTACTCCCCTATAACCAGTATTCTATGCTGTTTTTCTAATAGTTTTGATCAAAACACATCTACAGAAGCAGTTTAAGAAAAATCGATAGAGTCAGAAGAGCTCCAGAATTTTTTGGCATCTCGGCCATATGAAATTTTTCTTTTTTTTGACCATAATGTATGGAAATACTCGCCTGTAACCAGTACGTCATGCTGTTTTTCTGATAGCTGGGATCAAAACACATCTACAAAAGCAGTTTAAGAAAAATCGATAGAGTCAGAAGACTTCCAGAATTTTTTGAAATCTCGGCCAAATGAAATTTTCCAGTTTTTATACCATAATGTATGGAAATACCCCCCTGTAACCAGTATGCCAAGCTATTTTTCTGGTAGCTGGGATCAAAACACGTCTATAGGAGCAGTTTAAGACAAATCGATCAAGCCAAGAGAACTCCAGAATTTTTTGAAATCTCGTCCATATGAAATTTTCCAGTTGTTTGACCATAATGTATGGATTTACTCCCCTATAACCAGTATCCCATGCTGTTTTTCTGATAGTTTTGATCAAAACACATCTACAGAAGCAGTTTAAGAAAAATCGATAGAGTCAGAAGAGCTCCAGAATTTTTTGACGTCTCGGCCATATGAAATTTTTCATTTTTTTGACCATAATGTATGGAAATATTCGCCTGTAACCAGTACGCCATGCTGTTTTTCTGATAGCTGAGATCAAAACACATCTACAGAAGCAGTTTAAGAAAAATCGATAGAGTCAGAAGAGTTCCATAATGTATGGATTTACTCCCCTATAACCAGTATCCTATGCTGTTTTTCTAATAGTTTTGATCAAAACACATCTACAGAAGCAGTTTAAGAAAAATCGATAGAGTCAGAAGAGCTCCAGAATTTTTTGACATCTCGGCCATATGAAATTTTTCTTTTTTTTGACCATAATGTATGGAAATACTCGCCTGTAACCAGTACGCCATGCTGTTTTTCTGATAGCTGGGATCAAAACACATCTACAAAAGCAGTTTAAGAAAAATCGATAGAGTCAGAAGAGTTCCAGAATTTTTTGAAATCTCGGCCAAATGAAATTTTCCAGTTTTTTTACCATAATGTATGGAAATACCCCCCTGTAACCAGTATGCCAAGCTATTTTTCTGGTAGCTGGGATCAAAACACGTCTATAGGAGCAGTTTAAGACAAATCGATCAAGCCAGGAGAACTCCAGAATTTTTTGAAATCTCGTCCATATGAAATTTTCCAGTTGTTTGACCATAATGTATGGATTTACTCCCCTATAACCAGTATCCCATGCTGTTTTTCTGATAGTTTTGATCAAAACACATCTACAGAAGCAGTTTAAGAAAAATCGATAGAGTCAGAAGAGCTCCAGAATTTTTTGACATTTCGGCCATATGAAATTTTTCATTTTTTTGACAATAATGTATGGAAATATTCGCCTGTAACCAGTACGCCATGCTGTTTTTCTGATAGCTGAGATCAAAACACATCTACAGAAGCAGTTTAAGAAAAATCGATAGAGTCAGAAGAGTTCCAGAATTTTTTAAAATCTCGGCCATATGAAATTTTCAAGTTGTTTGATCATAATGTATGGAAATACCCCCTGTAACCAGTATGCCATGCTGTTTCTCGGGTAGCTAGGATCAAAACACATCTACAGAAGCAGTTTAAGAAAAATCGATAAAGTCAGAAGAGCTCCAGAATTTTTTGACATCTCGGTCATATGAAATTTTCCAGTTGTTTGACCATAATGTATGGATTTACTCCCCCCTATAACCAGTATGCCATGCTGTTCCTCGGGTAGCTGGGATCAAAACACGTCTACAGGAGCAGTTTAAGAAAAATCGATAAAGTCAGAAGAGCTCCAGAATTTTTTGACATCTCGGCCATATGAAATTTTCCAGTTGTTTGATCATAATGTATTGAAATAGCCCCCTGTAACCAGTATGCCAAGCTATTTTTCTGGTAGCTGGGATCAAAATACTTCTCCAGAAGCAGTTTAAGAAAAATCGATAGAGTCAGAAGAGTTCCAGAATTTTTTGAAATCTCGGCCATATGAAATTTTCCAGTTTTTTCACCATAATGTGTGGAAATACCCCCCTGTAACCAGGATGCCATGCTGTTTTTCTGATAGCTGGGATCCAAACACACCTAAACAAGCAGTTTAAGAAAAATCGATAGAGTCAGAAGAGTTCCAGAATTTTTTGAAATCTCGGCCATATGAAATTTTCCAGTTGTTTGACCATAATGTATGAATTTACCCCCCTATAACCAGTATGCCATGCTGATATTCGGGTAGCTGGGATCAAAACACGTCTACAGGAGCAGTTTAAGAAAAATCGATAGAGCCAGAAGAGTTCCAGAATTTTTTGAAATCTCGGCCAAATGAAATTTTCCAGTTCTTTGACCATAATGTATGGAAATACCCCCCTGTAACTAGTATGCCAAGCTATTTTGCTGGTAACTGGGATCAAAACACATCTACAGAAGCAGTTTAAGAAAAATCGATAGAGTCAGAAGAGCTCCAGAATTTTTTGAAATCTCGGCCAAATGAAATTTTCCAGTTTTATGACCATAATGTATGGAAATACCCCCCTGTAACCAGTATGCCAAGCTATTTTTCTGGTAGCTGGGATCAAAACACGTCTATAGGAGCAGCACATTAATTTATCAAAATACATATACATATACACATATGTATGTACATATTTATTTTATCAATATCAATAATAACAGTTTGTTGCCATTACTGGCCAATTATTGTGTCAACAATTTGGCTCCAACGATTTCGATCCTAAGCGTGGTCATCATACTGTCTTAGACAATCTAAAGAAGCCAATTCGTTCTCTACATTGTGGAGCAATCGTCGCCTGCAATGACTTATGCGCCTTTGACCAAGCTCTTATAGGGTCGGCTATTTTCTCATATCGATTGAGTTTGGGACCTTTCTGGCCTCCACTGTTAGAATTTTTGACAGTTAGAATTTCCCCAATATAAATAAGATTCCTAGTAGCGGCAAGTGGAATGGGAATAGTCCAGCATTAAATCCTTTTACTGATAACTGGTAGAATGGAAATTCAATTTAAAGGGATATCTGTTATTTTATGCATTTGGATTATATGTTCAGGTCCATCTTAAATGGGGCCATTTACCGACAGAGGGTGTCAGGCCCATAAATATAAACTTGTATATTAACATATGTTGTAAATTAAAAGTACACGAACATGTTTTCCAAGAATAACACCACAGTAAACTTTGCTTGTCGTAAATAGCGACTAGCCGTTTGATTCGCTGGGCTGACGACTTTAGGTATGCGCGGTTAAAGTCAGACCCAAGAATGATTAGAACCATGACGAGTATCGTCTTGCAGTCGAGCAACAAAATATAGCCCATGATGATGCAACAACGTCTCGCAATCATGAGGAAAAACAAGGCTGCTCTTACTAGGAAAGCAGCTAAGTGAATTTCTAGACAGAACAAGTGACAATGGCGGAAGGACAAGGTTCTGAAAGTAGAACAACTCATCAATGAGTGCAGTTCGAGCAATTTCTTTGTTGAGTTCGACGCAGTACTCGACGCATGGAATGGACGCTTTTCCGTCCTGCTTGGTGTTCATCATGCGTCACAGACTGTAGTTAAGTCTCCTCAAATACAGACGGCGGAGATTTGTATTGAGAGTAACACGAAACCGCTCACCTGGGTATAGAATGACAGTGCCGCTATCTAAATAGCGTGTTAAATTTGAGAACAGGCCATCTATAGGATTTTTGTCGTCGATACTCTTTAATCTGATGTTGGAAAACATCCTTAATAAAACACCTCAGCGAAACATCTTATATCGCCAGTCCAATCAGGTGCTTGCATATGCAGATGACATATGCGTGATTGGACTGAATAGCAACGGAGTGAAGCAAGTACTTGTCGCGCTTGTAGAGTTTTCAGCTTCTGTTGGACTCCAACTAACTCCTCACGATGAGCCCAAAACAAAATACATGCCTCTGGTTATAGGGGCAATGGCACACCAGATTTTAGTAATGGCCTTTTAGGGAGGAGGTTTCAAATATTTGGGCTCTTTTATCACTCATGATAATATTGTAGGTGGATATGATAAATTGCATCTGTAACAGTGTAGATGAGGATAATAAAGTAAATACACTACTAAATTCTATCACTAATACCTATCAAGGACCGTTAAGCCGAGGATTTTCATATCAGGTCTGTTGTTATGTATGGATATGAAAGTTTGGCGCAGACGAACGAGAACACGAGATGGCTCCTTTATTTTTATTTTTTAAATAAATTCCAACACATACATACATTATCTAAAGACTGTTCGGCTAGTGGATTTATTGTCCTTTGAAAACTGTAAAGGTTCGTGTTTTAATTGGCCATCTGCACACTGCATAGCTCCATGTTAGCCTGTACTAACATGAACTGGGTCAACCATCGCATGTTCTACATTCCAACGGAGGGTCATAGATGTGTTCAATATAATCACCGATCGTAATCGGGAGATGAAAAATCTGTTTTGCATACCGCCTTTTTTGGGATTGGGAAACCCGGTACCTCCCGAACCAAACGTCGCAGCTTTAGCCACTGCGCTTTTTGCTCGGTGTTCTCCTTACATTTGAGAGAACAGTCATGCGTGTGATTTACGGGCCAAAACGCAAAGAAGATGGCACATACCGAGCTCTGTACAATATCGAGATCAGATATTGTAGATGAAACAAGATATTGTAGAGATCAGATATTGTAGATCTCGCATCGAGTACGCTCGCTCGGTCCCGTTTTGCTTATGAATCCTCTCTGAAAGAGATCATTGTCGTTGCAGGCGACGATGGCTTCTGCGCAGTGTAGAAAACGACTTAGCTTCCTCAGGTTGTCTAATAAGACAGTATGAAAACCAAGCTCATGTAAGAGGCCAATAATGGCCTTTAAAACTGTGTTAATAATAATTAAAATTACGAACACAATGGTGCAGATCTCAAGGTATGAAAAACGAGTATAAACTCATTCTATTCGATAAAAATATAAAGCCAAATGGAGCAACGTCTACCTGGTTGATTAATTGACATTGCTGTATCATAAGGAAATTTTGTAACATTATGAAGCATCTTTGCTGGTCAGTGAATCAGTTTCGCGACAATAGGTCTATGTAGTGTCAACGCATTTACCATTTTCTATTTCGGAACACTGGTAATAAACGGGTGCAGTAGTTTTGGTGCGACAATATCCTTCAATTGTTGGATATAAACAATTGCGACTTTCTTCTATGCTAATTTGAATTCCACTAAGTCGTCATTATCACAACGGACCGTTGCCGGTCTAAGTGTGCAATAAAAAGCGGCCACCTAACCTAACCTAACCTATAGTTTATACTCGAAAAGAATGCTAATGCTCAATGTGCTCTATTTATACCAACCAAATATTTACCGGGACGTGCGGATGGATGTTTCAATAGACAATGCAATGGCTCAAATTTCATGACGATCAAATCTGATAAATTTGAATAAAAGTAAAAATTATTTGGACCAATAAGAAATAACTTTTATTTGCTATTGATACAGCTTAGCTCGATCCAACCAGAACAGCTTGAATTGATTGTCACTTTCAAAAAATGACTAGAGGAAGAAGAGGATCCTCCTTTATTGAAGTATGGCGATAACATAGTCAGCTCTACCTCTTCTTCCGCAGCGGAAAAAATTGAATTAATTTGTATATTCCTTCCCAGGACGTTGAATGATAGCTAATGAGTTCAAAACTGCCTGCAGCTGAGCACTTTGTCCGTCGGTGGTAGTGTTATATGTATTGTCACAATCTTATCTTCGGTGGAGCTAAAACGGGTTTCGTTAATACAATGCCGCAAAAAATATTTTAATCTTAGACGAAGGTCATCTTTGGAAGATGCAATTATTATAACGTCATCAAAATAGGGAAACAAAACTGAGTGTACAACTAAATTATATCTGCCATGTTTGCCTAAGTAATTGGTAGATGGCCGACCACTTCCAGAAGAACCTACGGTCCGAGCCTACTATCGGTTAATTTACTGAGCTACCACCTCCTACCATAGGATGAGTATAAAATTTGTATGTTTCAACTTCAAACCGAAAACGGTAGGACCCAAAGAAGATGGTCGAGCGTAGAACTATAACGATCACTTACCAATCATATACTTAAACTGCTGTTATCGACTGCGGAAATAAACGATAATATATAGGACACATGAAGAGACTATTATTCCCGAGACCTTTCATCCCAGAATTTTGAAAATAATCACAAAATCTGAATGTATGTGCGGTTTGCATTATCTTTCATACAGATTTTAATTGATGATTTTTAAAACCTTGATTGCTGCGAACTTTTTAAATCTGTGATAAATTGTTGAAGACCGGTCGTGCGCTGTTATTGCGCACTAGTTTTATCTATGGCTATACGGATTTAATTTCATTAGTGATTAAAAACTTTCAAATTTTTTAATTCGCACATTCAAAGTTTATAGGTTATACGTATGTACCTATATATAC
Organism: Tipula unca; assembly: GCA_951394425.1. Lineage (NCBI taxonomy): Eukaryota > Metazoa > Arthropoda > Insecta > Diptera > Tipulidae > Tipula > Tipula unca. The sequence continues at coordinate 168,472,827 of OX596381.1, read as the reverse complement.
ACATAGCCGAAATGCCGCCAATTACAACGTACGACAAAATTTTAACTTTATTTTTGAACCAATTTTTCGCCATATCATATATCAGATTGTGGAATAATTTTCAAAGTGCTGGAATGGCATGAACTTAGTATTGCCTGATGATCGTTATATATGAGTTATTTTCACTCAGAACTCCAAATTGTCAAAAATTCAGTTAAATTGTTTCCCAAAAACCCGGTAACGAAAATTTTGAGGACAGTGAAGATAAAACTAAAACAAAAAATTACACTGCTAAATTCGAGGTGCGTTGTAAGGTTTGCACCGATCTTCGAGCTTAGACCTACTGCCACCTTTGCGTCCATCGGAATTAAATTAGATTGAGCTGTTAGTTTTAAACAAATTTTACTGATTTATTTTTACTGCCCATCCTATAGAGGTATCCACTCATAGGTACTCATGTATATTTCCGGATTGTTTAGACCACCTATAGGATTTTTGTGGTCAGTCAAAATAAATAATAGTATTTGTTTATGGAATTTAAAAGTTACTTGATTTTGATTGATTTATAAAATTATGCAAAGCCGATTCCAGAGATGTCTCCGGGTACTGGCCTCTCTTTTCAGATTGTTTCGGCCATTTAGAATCTTTGTGGTCAAGAAAATTAAATTCTGACGAACTTTACTATTTATTTTACATCATTTTGCATAACAGTGTTTTGAATATTTTTTATAATTTTTCCCAATTGGATTTTTTATTATTTTTTCCAACTGAAATACTTAAGGCGACAAAACGCTTATATTGAATTAATGGAATAACCAAAATTTTAGAGAAATCCACAAGTTTTAAAACTTAAATTAAATACATTCAGATTGTTTTTTAAGGAATATTAAAATTATAATTGTCTGACGTGTTGTTTCAATTTGAGATTAAACTGTCCTTTTGAAAGTACAAGCTCAAATAGGTCCGGGACATTGGAAAGAAATTTAGACATCATATTGATTGGTTCATTTTCGCCATATAGTTTGTATCTAAATACTCTGAAGAATAGTTTTTAGGGACAGTCTACGTGACCCAAAAGTGCATTTCGCACTACGCTTGTGCAATGTTGTTGCCTGCATCTTTCCAATGTCGCAATTTTATACGCATTACAACGTACAGTGTAAGTTGGTAAAAAGTCAGATTCTCATGATGCCTATGGTAAATTGTAGTTGTAGTTCCAGTTTGTTTATTTTTCATAATATAACGTAAACCTCGCTTTTGTACACCCTCAATTCTATGAATGTGGTTAGCGTTCTGAGGGCACCAAACTGCTGCTTCATATTCTAGTTGAGATCTTATGTACGTAAAGTGTTGTACAAAAGTGCATTTTGATCTTTAATCTCGGTGGTCCAACGGCGAATAAAGCCATACATACTCTGATCAATGTGTCTGGATAATGAAATATCACTGTCAAATATTACACCGAGATCTTCTATTGTGGTGACGTGTTTCATTAATGCCCCATTTAATTATCTTGCATTTTTGAATATTAAGTTTTAACTGGTTCACTTCACACCAAATACAAATCTTTTGTCAATATCCTCTTGAAGCTTGTAAGTGTTTTTTGCGTCATTAATAGGTCGGAATATTATCATAAGATCATCAGCAAACAAAAGTACAGAAGAGTGTTTAATTATATTAGTAATGTCGTTAATAAATATCAGGAAGATATTACCGATTATATAACGATTAGGTATGTTTTCGTTAGGTACTATCGAAACCATTCGACAAAAATTGATGAAAAGCCAAAATTGTCAAGTTTCACTAATATCTGTTGATGTTGAATGGAGTCAAAAGCTTTATTGAAATCAGTGTATATGGTGTCCATTTGCTGATGATTTTCTACAGCTAGTAAATATAAACAAATAGTAAAGTTTATCAGAATTTAGTCTGTTTGACCACAAATACCCGTGGATATCTTTAGGATCGACAGTAAAATATATTATAAAAATTTGTTTAAAACACGAAACTGTGAAAATCTAACAAGCCAATCTAATTTAATTCCCATGGACGCAAATATGGCAGTTAGTCTAAGCTATCCGAATTTGTACTCGAGAGCATGTAAAACTATCTATCTCTTGAAACGGCGGCACAAATCTTATAAAACACTTCAAATTCAAATTTTCGTATAAATAAAATTCCAATTGGAAAAGTAGCGAAATTTAACAGTGTAAGATTTTGTTATTATTATTTTTAGTATTAACTTCACGTCATACATTTTGTTCTGTCATTCTTCTGCCATAGAAACCCATGTCAGGTCTTAATGATCTTTAGGAAATTTGGAACTACCGCATTAATTAATTTTAAAATATTTACGGTTACCACCAAACGACGTTATACGAGGTATTCCTGTATATATATACGCCACATATATTTCAGCTTGAAATATTAGGTCAAGAAATAAATTAAAAAGACAAACAAACATTTTAAAACAAAGATAAATTGCATTTAATTTTGCCTTCCTTCACATCCAACCATATAATGTACATACATATGTACATATAAACTGTGACTGCTCGAGATAAACAATTTTTTTTGAAAGAGCTGCACACAAAATACAAAATGTTAGACTGCGTGTTTTCGTATTTAAATTTTTTTTTGTTTTGTTTGATTTAAGATTTCATGCGATTTTCTATTTTCACACATGTTGTTTTGTGGTGAAATGGGAATCGGAAATCTTTTCTACTATTGATATTTGAATACCTATATAGGTACATATATACCAAACATACAAATGCACTTTTGAGAGACAATCTTCTCGTGTATATACATAATTTACAGAAACGTTTCTTTTGTTTATGCGTTACTCTGGAAGGGCTATCATTATATATTTTATATATTACACAGTCGACGGTAGTGCAAACGGTTATTATTTTATTGTTTGTCATTCTTACAAATAGAGTAGGTAACTTCTTTATATGTATATACATATTAAACGTATGTACGAGTAAATAGTTTGGTTTTATCTTAATGACAGTCTTTATTTATCGTATTGTTATTTAATATATGTTGCAAACACACAAATTAGACAAACGATGGTAACATGAATATCAGATTTTAAGGTCATTTTTATTTCTGTACTACATAACGTTAAGCCAACTTTGGACCTATATGTGTTGTTCTAATGCAAAATGCGGTCTATACGTTTTTAGGTCTACAGTACTAAATAAAAAAAATGTAACAAATACTATTGTGTGTAAAAGTATGATTTAGAATTCTAAGATCTCAGTTGAGATATAAGCGGTAAGAGTGGGCAACCACTCTTTTGTGTTTGATCTAAATATTTTGTTTTAGGTGCAAAACATACAAAACCGACCACCAATTGTACCTAAATGAAATCACAAACGAAATGCGGGCTTTTCAGTGCAATTCGAAATGCGGTCTTTCCAGTCCAAATAGGATTCCTTTTTACTTATGTATGCTAGTGCAATAAATCCGATCCGAAGAGATAAAAAATCATCATTGAAAAGACCATTTTCCTATATACAAAAGCTCTTTAAACCAAAAAATGTCACTGAAAACCAAACTCAATTGATAAAAGGGAAATAGTCATCTTTGCTAAAGAAAAGAGATGCGATTTCTTCTTCCATCACATGGTATAAAAAATATTTTCTAACAAAATAAATCATAGAAACAATTTGCTCGAATTTTTCTCTTGGTTCCAACCAATTTGAGTAAATAAGTGGCGTTTCCCGTATACTAGCCACAGTTGAGTCAACATCTCTCGCAATGACCGAAAATTACGATACAAATTTGACTGTGAACAGTTAATCGCACAAAATATTTCTTCGAATAAAATTATTTAAGGAAAAAAATTGATTCGAAATTTTCTCTTAGTTCCAGCCATTTTAATCAGGTAATTAAATGGCCTTTCCCATGTACTATCTCTGGGACTTTGTACGATGTATTGTTTACACTCAAAATTTTGAATGATAATTTTTGGGCAATCCCAGAGATGTTGACTCATGTGGCTATTAAACATGGGAAAAGGCACTTAATTATCTGATCAAAATTTTTCGATGAATTTTAATTATTTACCCTAACGTCAAATTTATCACTCAATTTTTATAAATAGGTTTAGTTTTATTATTTGAATAGTTTCATGAGAGTAAACTTCTTAATTACCGACGCATAAAACGTAATTGTTTATTAGAATTATAAGGACGATTATTCCTGCGATATTATTGCATCTCTAAATTTCACATATGATGAGTTTCAGTATCGTCGATTCTATTTTTAATATTACTACAGGTTTGAATGCCTCACAAATGTCGTCGCCTCCAGGTTCACGTTCGTTATGAACGGGTTGGCAAAAGTGACCTAGGTGTGCAGCGGGTCACGCTAAATGACGACAGATGGACCGTTTTAAGGTATAACGCGACCCGTGCCACCAGCTCGGAAAGGCACAATGGCTTGAACAGAGGTCCCAGGATGATCTGGAAGTGGTCAACAGAAAACGGGCCAAACTACAGGCGGATAAAGAGACTCCTCACAAGATGCCTAAGCATAAGGTGTTTAACGATATTGTGAAGAAGCGTGCATTGGTGCTAGCCGCCTTTGACAGATGTCATTAAGATGGGGGCATCACATTGGAAAAATGGAGATTAGTATATAACGCACTGAACTCGTTTTTTTTAAGGTTCTAGGGGTGATTCCAGAACCGCCTGGATGGTATCAAGGGCGCGTTGGGCTAACGTCGTGCTCTGATTCCAGATCAGTTGATCTATAGAAGGGGAATTTTGGCAAGGCGCGCGGCTGGCAGCCGGGAGTAGGGAAGAGATTCCTAGCAGGCCAATATCGCGCATCTGGCTACCAACCGAACTGGCTATCCCAGACGAGATCCTGAAAATAATTAGGATGAGCAAACTAAGTCTTCCAACTAATAACTGGAAGATAGTAAGGCAAGAGGATGCCAAGGGGGGCTCTACATTATCCACTATGGTAATCAACAAGGAGTCCCTGGCTGAGGCGGACGTACTAAAAGAGGAAGCAATTCAACCAATGTAGCTTTCCGAGATAGCTGCACTAGATGAAAAGGTGGGCAACCGCCTTTCCGTGGTGTGGGACGAGGATTATCTGTCAGACTCACGGGAGGGGGTGCTCTCAGCATCTCGAAACCAAGTAACAAGGGAGTAGGGACTAATCCACTGAAACCAATAAACATTAGCCTGCGGCAGCGGGGAGTGAAAAGTGGTAAGTAGGTTCAACATGATAATATACTAAGTATCATTCAAATCAACCTGCACCATACAGCGGCAACGTCGGCCGCTTTACTTCTCAATATATAATATACCCAAGTAATTCTGAGAAAATCAAATCCTGTATTCTTCCAAAAAATAATTTAAATATGTTTTACTCTCTCAATACAGCATAATTGTTGCCAGCATAGAGTTTGGAGGCAGCCAAATTTGGCTAGTCTCAGACTATATGAACCGGACAAACAGGTTTTGTCGGATAACCTGTATAACCTAGTTCTCGAAGCTGAAAAAAGGAAGATTGGTGTGATTCTTGGATGTGAAGCTAATGCGCATCATACAATCTGGGGTTTCTTGACTACTTATTAAATACTAACCTTTTAGTTTGTAATATTGAGCAAGAACCCAAATTTATTACTAAAAATTGGCACGAGGTTCTAGACGTAATCGTCGCCTTAGATAATACTTATCCTATGGTCGCGATATGGAGAGGGGACGGAGAACATTCCATCTCTGACCATGAATATGAAACATCCAGCCTTAGCATTTACTCTGCCTCTCGGAAATCCCTTAGGAATCCCAGAAGGACAAACTGGAGCAAGTATAGGGAAATGCTAAATGTTTTATTAACGCCGGGGGCACCTGAACCGCCAGTGACAGTGGAGGAACTGAACTGCATTGTGGACACTACCACTATAGCCTGCAACAGGTCCTTTAATATTTCTTCCCCAATAGTTAAGCTCAGGGGCAAGCAAAAACCAACATGGTGGTCCAAGGAACTTGGGACCTAGAGATAGGCTTGTAGGAAAGCCTTTAATAAAGATTCTCAAGATTGGGACTCCTATAAGGAGAAATTAAAATTATACAAAAAAGAAGTAAGGAAGGCACAGAGGAGGTCATGGAGACTCTTCTGTGATAAAATGAACGAAGTCTCCGAGGCGTCTCTACTAATCCGACCAGTCCCGGTTATCTAATTAGACCGGACGGATCTTGGTCTGCTTCTAGTGACGAATCTTTGAAGCTTCCCATCGAAACCCACTTTCCAGGAAGGTTTGACGACTCGACAAAGACTAGTGCTCACCGGAAAACATATTCATTGCGCATAGAAACTATCCTAACCAAAAAACGGATCCTATTGACACTTGAAAGTTTCAAACCTAATAAATCGGCTGATTCCTGACCGAATTATACCAGCGGAAATTCAAAACAACTCGTTGATTATTCTCCCATTAAAATTGGTCTGTATACCGAAGAGGTGGACAGAGGACAGAGTGATCTTAATTCCGAAAGCGGGAAAAAGCTCACATGACTGGCCAAATGACTAAAGACCCTTTAATCCTTTCTGTCGAAAACCTTGGAAAGGCTTATAGATGTTTATAAACAATCACAAATAAAGCCTATTGACTTGTAAAGGGAAATCCGTGAACACAACACTGCATGCCCTGGTACGTACGATTGAGATCAATATTTTCTTAAGAGTTTTGTATGGTGGTATTCCTTTGGTATTGAGGCGAGTTTAATAATATGAAGCCGGAGGCAATTCTGGAAGAATTGTCACTCCTTGGGGTGGACTACCTGGAAAGTGGATTAATCAATTATATGCTGGGGAGCAAGATGGTTAATTGGGAGCTGGTGGAATCCACCATTATAGGAGGCGGGTAGTTGGGGGGAACCCAACAGGGAGATGTCCTGTCCCCTCTTCTTTGGAACATAGCAATTTATGAGTTGCTGTTTGAGCTGGAGAGCGAAGGGGTTGGAGTGGCTGCTTATACAGATAACGTAGCGATCAGGGTTGGGCGAGGTGTAGATCACACCATGTAATCTAAGCGGTTGTCGACACGTAAAATATAAGGTAGATTACTTGGCACTGGTTTTATGTCAACGTCAACAATTAAAATAGTGTCAATAACCTAGGGATTATTTTGTAAGAGCGGTCATCTAGAGGTGATTTTTTTTTTTTTTTTGACAAATGATGCATGAGTAGTTTCAAACTGTCATCGTGTTTTTATTTATTCAGTATTGTTTGACATTTCATCATGGAAAGACTGAGCCCGGCATAGCGTCTACAAATTGTTCAGCTTTATTACGAAAATCAGCGTTCTGTGAGCAATGTATTTCGTGCGCTTACACCAAGTTACGGTCGACATAATTTGCCTGTCGAGACCACATTTTAGAATACCATCGAAAAGTTTGAATCGCAGTTTACAGAATTGGATGATACGCGACTACATAGATGGTTTGGTTTGGTTTATGGGCCTGTCGAATCATCGGTCAATATTTCTTCAAAAACCATGACGGCCGGAATGTATACCTGTGAATAGTGCTCGTTATTGCGCCATGAAACAGAATATTTGCTGCCTGAAATTAAAGCCCGACCTCGACGACATTTGGTTCCAAGAAGTCGGCGCTATTTGCCATATAGCGTGTGAAACAACGTACTTATTAAAAAATCATGTTGGCGAGCAATTGATTTCACGATTCGGATCGTTGAATTGGCTATTTAGATCATGTGATACCTAAAGACTCGTTTCTTTAGAGCTATGCAAAGTCCAAAGTCTATGTGAATAAACCACCTCGATTTGAGGCATTGGAAGCCAACATTACTCGTGTCATTCGCCAAATACCACTTGACTTTCTCGAACGCGTCATCAAAAATTGAACTTTGAGAAAGAACCATCGCAGTTGCGGCCACCATTTGAAAGAAGTAATCTTTAAAAATAAATGGCAGGAAATGTTCTTTCGAATGATAATAAAGTTTTGGATTTTTAATAAGTCGGTAGTACTTATTGCCTTCCTGAACTCGAATTCGATTTACCATGGAGTGGGGTGTTTTAAATATTATGGCACGGCAATAGTTAAAGTTCCCCGGATTATTTTAAATGAAAGTTAAAATCTTTTTTTTAAAGATTTTTATCAGTTGTGCCATGTTTCTATTTTTGTGACCCGTTTTTTGCGATTTTTCTGCGAGCAGTTCTATAAAGAGGGCCCCACTCTATATAACGCTATATATCGTTGTTTTGTGTCAATTTAATAATTTTGTAATGGATAAATATGACACTGCAGTAGATTCATGCGGTATTTGAGCACGATTAATTTGAAATTTCGCTCTTTTTGAAAAAAGATTTAAATGCATTGACGAAAATTCCTTAAAACTATCACCAATAACGCATTGTACCTAAAAAATTTGGTAACTCTTTAGTTTAGATCTAATTGACAGAACTAATCAAAAAATGGTCTACATTATCGACGTTGCCTACGTTGTTGACGTTATCTACGGTTTGTCGACACGTCAATGTAGAAAATAATAGTTGACGCGTAAACGCTCATCTTTGATAGCGATAGCTGTCCCTGGAAAATATTTAAACACGGTTAAGGAGGTAATCCAAAATGCCCTCCTAATCATTACGAGGTGGGCTATCTGATGTGGACTGGCAGTCAGCTCGTTCAAAACTGAACTGGTACTCTTTACCAGGAAATATAAAATCCTGGTAGTATAGACCCACCTACCTTACGGCATAGGACTAGCTTTTACAGATGAGGCATAGATTTAAGGGCGTAATTTTGGACAGTAAGCTTAGTTGGAAGCCTAATATCCCCAAAGAAGCCAAAGAGATGGGGCTTGAAGCCGGAGTTTTTACACTGACTATTCACTGCCGTAATAAGATACTATTCTTGTGTATGGGGTGAGTTTGTGGTGGCCAGTTCTAAAAAAGTAACCTTCAGAAATGGAATCGAGAAGGTGCAATGAACGGCATGTGAGGACAACACCAATATACGCCTTAGAGGTTATGTTTCACCTCATTGAGCCGTACCTCAGTAGAAATGTTTTCAGACATTACCCTCAACAAAAATTAGATCGGTAAGGAAGGAACTGGCGAATCTAGACTACGTTACACTAATATTATGCTTCGAGAAAAAGTTCCGAACCGCACATGCCCTTCAAGAGGATCTTGGAGGAGCGGGTCGCTATCAAAAACAAAAGCAGTACAGTTTACGGATGGCTCCAAGCCACACAGTAAAGAAAGAGTCTTCTGTGATAAATTGAAAGAATATATATCAGTTCGTCCCTCTGATTACTGCAGCGTGTACCAACATGGTCTTGACATGGTTGAGATAAAATGTGGTATCCTCGATTGATATCGCAATTTAAGTGGATAGTCAGGCGGTTGTCAGGCAATTTCTCTGACATCAAGAGTGGCGTTGGGTTGCCGCTTGTAGGTTGGACGAACTAGCTAGGCATGGTACAACTCTCCAACTGCTACCGGAAAGTGCAAATTTGGGGAGGGCTGGTACGGGGCTAAATACATTACTTAAAAAAGAGGCAGTAGCCTCAACAAACAAAAGGTGGACTAGCACTATCACATATATTGTAGTAAGACGAGTCTGGCCAAAGCTGGACTTGAAATTTGAAATACACCCCCTACGTAGACGTGAATTAAAAACGATCTTGGGAATACTCACAGGACACTGCCTGTTTGGAGAACATGCGAGGAGGCAAGGTCAAGAAGCAAATGATTTTTACAGAAGCTGTATATGGACGAGGAGGAGGAAGAGACTGTAGTCCACTTCAAATGATTATGTCAGGCCTTAGCACACAGAAGAGATAAACATATAGATAAATTCTTAAGGGACAGGGTGATACATAAGTAGCTCTGGTGTTTCTGTTTTCCCGCAATTTAAATTTCTCGAGAAATAAACTTCACTGTCTATTTCGTACATTTGTTCTTCATTTAAACGAAATCAGCTGTAGTTTTCTTTAAGATTAGATGACTGTGGATTATGAAAAAACTTCATGAAAGACACAACATGTTTATTCTTTCTGTTTGCTAATTCAATTTCCAGTGCACTAAATAACTCTTTACTTAAATCGTTATTTATTTTTTCGAGGCTATTAAATAAAAATTTTAGAGCGCCCTCAGCAGGCACGGTTATTGAAAGTGGTTTTAAACGTTTCTAATAACAATTCTGCTGTTTTTATATTTACATTGTCCAACATATTCTCTAATTTTAGATCTCACAATGCCTTCTTAATTCGATTCTGTAGTCAAAATATATTTACGATTTTTCGTATGGCATTTATTGATGTTGCAATCGTTGGCCGTATACAGATACAGACAACAGACTTCATTAATTTCGACTGTTTCAGTATCTGAATCAAAATAATATTAAGGCGTTTCATCGTCATTAGTATCATGATCTGATTCAATTTTTCGGTTACTAATCGGAATTAACCCCATATTATCCGATGCACTATTATTGTATAATATAAATGGAAATCCATATATTTTTTGTTGTTCACACTCGTCCACTCATTCAATGAAATACTAAATTTCGTTTTAATTTATATAAAACAAAAGAAAAAAAATCCCGGGAAAAATTTAAATTTCTCGGGAAACGGGGGAGACAAGTAACAATAAATATTTGTATGCCACCTTAGTCTTTTGAAATTTACTTACGTGTGAAATTTACATAAATTATTTTAGACTATTTTGGAATAATTCTCATTTTGTTATCTCTACTTTAAAAAATGTATTAATCCTAAGGTAAAATCGATAATAAATACTTTAACTTATTATTTAATTATGCGAAATCTTAACAACGTTATTGTCTTGGACAATCCACTATTGAGTTCGGCAAGGCAAAACAAATTAGCTGCGATCTAACAAATTAAAATAAATAATAATTTAATTTTTAATAATTTTCAATTTATTTATTTGTAATTTTATTTTTTTTTAATTTTTATATTTTAAAATTATATTTAATGTTGATTTATTTAATTTATATATATATAATATAATTTTGGTTTTAAAATTATAGCATAATTTTGTTGGTTTTAAATGTTATTTTTTAATTTATTCAGGTTGCATTAATTTTACAATTTTAATTATATCATTATATTTTTTTGTTAATTTGTTATTTATTATTTCTCAAATTTTTTTTAATAAATTAATTAATTATTTTTATTGATGTTACTTACTATAATTAATAATTAATAATAATAATTTTTTTTAATCATGATAATTTAAAATAATATATAATATAATTATAATTAAAAAATTAATTTATTTAATAAATTTTATCTAACAAAAAACAAAAATCGAAATTTTGGATATATATTATCATTTAATTAATTTTTTTTTTGTAATTTTAAAGTTTTTTTATTTTAATTTATTTATATAATTAAATATTAATTACTTAATTAATAATTAGTGTGTGATTTTTTTAAATATATATTCTATATAATTAACTAAAATTAAATATTAATTAATAGTATGTATATATATATATTCGAAAAAACTAATTTTTGTGTGTGTCTCGCTTAATTATAATTTTTTTTTTTTAATTAAATTATATTTAATTATTTGTTTAATTAGTTTATATTTTTATTGAGCCATAATTTTCTTTGGTCATTTTTGGTTTTTATTTTTATTTTAATTTAATTTTAAAATGATCAAAATATACGTATTATATATATATAATATAGGACTATAATATTCACTCTAACAAAAAAAAAAAAAAACTTTGGTTAAAATATTTAAAAACTTAAAATCTACAGACAAAAACTAAAAACAATTTTTTTTTTAAATATCACTGATATAAAATAATAATTAATTAATTATAATTATATATACATTCTTGATCATTTTAAATAATAATAATAATATTTAATAACAATTAGGTTTAACAAATGTGGTTTGGTATGTGTGTGTGTGTGTGTAACTAACAAAAATACAAAATGTATACGTGACACGTGATATGACAAGTAACCCAACAATATTTTATGTTGTTAACTTAATAGCTTCATTATTGTTGTGTGTTGGTTTTTTTTCGGTATGCTCGAGCATATTATTTTCTACATCGCTACAATCGTCTTGTTCCGGTTCCATAATGCTTCCGCTAAGACTGAGCGGCGTATATAAATGGGCACTGTCGCCCGGATATCCCACCTTGCCCATAAACGAACGAATTTCATCGAAATACGTGTCCTCCCGTTCCGCCTCGTTCGACGACGGCGAATCGGCCGCGCTCATCATAATACCCGATGTGTCGGCCTCGTGTTTTTTGAGATGCCGATCAAGATTGGTTTGCTGACCAAAGCATCGTTCGCACAAGTGGCATTTAAATGGTCGCTCCTTGTTGTGTATGTTACGCACGTGACGCTGTAAATTGCTCGAGATGCTGAACGAACGTTCACAGTATTTACATTTGTACGGTTGTTCCCCGGTGTGGGTGCGCAAGTGACGCGTTAAATTCGCCGATCGTGGGAATACTTTGCCACAAAATTTGCATGCGTATCGATCCTTGATTTTATTACCGCCCAGTCCACTGGTTAGGCCACCCGCCGCCATTAGCGCCTCGTGAAATGGTTTGGGCGGGAATGGTCGTAAATTAAATAAATCAAAACCAGGGCGGCCATATTGTCCTAAAAAAGGAAAGGGTCGTTGAAAGGCACCGGCGGGACCATTTGGTCGGCACATGGCTTGAAAAAATTGATTTGTTGGATGGATTGGGAGCGGATAGGCCATCGGTGGGCCAGGTGGTGACGGTGATGGTGTTAAGCCCGGTGACACCGATGGCGATGGACTTGCCCGATATGTTGGTGTGAATTCAGCTTTGACATGCTCGTTTAGCGACGGCGTTGGTGAGTGTGCCTGACGGACTGGCGATGGCGATGCACGTGGACTGGATTTCACCTCTTTTTTTGTCATACTCAAATCGAGCGGCTGCTCACCACCACCCCCTTGACCATTATCCATACTCTCATCTTTCTCGCTTGCTGATTCAATAGATAGTTTTCTCTGTAAAATATATAAAATGATTAGTACTTCCCATATATCTCTGCAGACTCTCTAAATACCTTTTTATTTTCCGGAGTGTCTCGCTTAATCTCTTCCCGCCCTTTTTCATTCTCATAAACTTGTTTCCGTTTTCGTTCTTCGCTGTCGTGCACCTTCACTGTAAAATCACGTGGTTTATAAATTGGTGACTTTAGGGATTTCTCCTCATCCGAACTGGGTATCTCATTACTATGATTATTATTGCTATTGCTATTACTATTATTATTATTGTTGTTATTATTATTAATATTGACATGATGATTATGATTATTATTGTGATGGTGATTCGATTTAAGAGCCGCAATCGAATGGCTTAACGCAATCGGACGTGCTAGCAACGGTCTCAAACTGTTTGTTAATTCATCAGCGGCTGGTGGTGAATATTTAAGACTGGGTGGTGCCAGACCCATCGATCGTGACAACAGCGGTGGTGGTGTTTTACGATCGCCGGGATGGTGGCCACCGAGTGGCGGCAGCAATAGTGATCCCGGAACATGACTAGACGAAAAGAAATTTGGATATGTTGTAGGGAATCCACGTGGTAAGAACGACGGTGGTGGAAACAGTAAATGTGGATTTGTTATAGTTTGCATGATTTGATAATTACAATTACTGCTAGTGTTACTATTATTATTGTTATTACTATTATTACTATGATTATTATTATTATTATTGTTATTGTTATTAATTGTATTATTTATGTGACTGGCGGCCGTAGTATTATGATGAGCGGTGGCCGGTGGTTGCGAATGATTTGGTGGCAAATTAGTCGAGTCACAAAATCGTTTATGCTTCGATAGGGACGTGACCGTACTAAAACTTTGTCCACACTTTGTACACTTGATCTGCATACGGCAATCGGCGTGCATACGTTTATGCCGGCATAAATTTGAAAATTGTGTATATGCTTTAAAACAAACTTCACACTGAAATGGTTTCACCGATGAATGGATATGCGTATGCTGTTTTAATCCTGACGATGTGGCAAATGTTTTACCGCATTCGGGGCATGCATGACTGCGTGCGCCCACGTGATGTTGGCGTATGTGTCGCTGTAAATTTGACGGGTCACTAAATACCTGGAAATATGTACAAAAAAAAAACCGATATTAGAAATAAATTTCAACATCATCCTCTTCGTCATTCTTCTCAAGTCTAGATCGATCTCGTGTTTTTATTATGTATGTAAGATGTTACGAAATCATTGTTTTATAATTTAAGAAATAGAAATCAATAAAAAAAAATTAAATTTAAGATTTAATTTTAAGATAATTTTTATATATTTTTCATATTTTTTATTTTGTTATTATTGTTGTCTTGATCTGACAAAGATATTTGTTTTGATATTCGTTTCAAAAAAAAAAAAAAATTTTTTGTTATGGTTTGAAGTGACTTTGATCTCTGACAGTTAGTTAATTTAAAAATAATGGTATAATAAGACGAAAAATTTTTTAAGTGGAGACCACTTTAGAACGATATATGTGTAATATATATGTTGTCCAATAAATATATACAGGCAATTATGTACTAACCACGGTGGTTGATAGGTGTGCTTTGTTGTGTTGGCTTTATTGAAAAATGTGTTAAATGCTTCTGCGAGTCGTAAATTAATTATTGAGCAAGTTATTTTGTTATTGGGTTTTTTAAAGAAGCGTGTCATAGTTTTTGTTTTTTTTTTGGGTTAGTAGCCCACGGCATTTTGGGATTTTAGTCAGATGAACCGAATAGATTTTCTTAAAAAAATAAATAAACAAACTCAACAAATATTTGATATTTCTTAATTCCTTTGAACCTAAAATATATTTCCCATTTTTTTAAATTACTGTTTAATATTGGATATCAGAATTCTAAATATTTTTTAATCCAATTCTTTAGATTCTTAAGTTTCCGCATTCTAAATTATTTAAATTCCTTAAGACCACACGTTAGAATTGACATGTCAGATTTGCAAAAAGTTTTTAATTTTCATAAATTTCTAAATTAATTCCAAAATTCCAGTATTCCTAAATTCCCAAAACTTCTTTATAAACTGAATAATTTTCAAATTATCATACATGAATTTAAAAATTATTTAATATTTAATTTTTGAATTCCTTAATCTATAAAATGTCCTCAAATACCTCAGATACATAAATTTTCATTAATTTTAAACATAAACTTCTAAACTAATTCAAATTAAATGGTTTTTAATACTTTTAAAAAATCTTCCATTCCTTAAGAATTTATTATTATTTTAATTTTGATTGTATTTAACTTAAATTTTTAACTTTTGTTCTAAAGTTCAATTTTGAACCTATAAACTACCATATGCCCGAAAGGTAGAAATTCATGATTTTGAAATAATTTAACATTTAATTTTTTAAATTCTAAATTCTAGTTTTCTAAATTTCTTAGTTTTAAATCGTATTATTATTATTAAAATAAATCGTCAATTCGTAAATTTGTGAATTTCTTAATTCAAACATTTAATTTGTCTGAATTGACCTCCAAAATTGAGTACCAAAATGTCCTGAATTGAGTCCCGATATGTAAATTCATAGTTACCAAAATATAGGCCAAATAATTAAATCCCGAATTCTGTTATTTTGAAATATCTTAAATTCCAAATACCCCTAAATTAATTTATTACACAAATTTCTAGAAATTCCTCTATTTATTACATTTGTGAATCCTAAAATTGAAGGTCCCTCTAAATTACGGTTTCAAGTCGTCATGTTGGAATTTTAACATTTGACACCGAATTTTGATAAAATTTACAATTCGGGTCTTAAAGATATTAATTTCAAAATTATTTAAAATTATACTTTTTTATCAATCTTACATTGCAAATTTCGATCATGAACTTTTAAATGTGTGCTTTAAAATTTCTAAATTCGCTTAATTCTAAAATTCCAAATTATTTTATGTTAAATCCTCAACTCCTAAATTTCTAAATTTATTATTAATTATTTCAAATATTTTAAATATTTAAATTCCATAAATGATAAAATTCTAATATCTGATGTTCTTTATTGAGGTAAATACTTAATAGCCAAAATTACTAGAGCCCAATTTTTAATTTTCCGAAATACTCAAAATTCCCTAATTTTAAAATTTTCCGAATACATTATATTAATTTGTGACGTAAATCATAACAAATAAATATTAGAATATTTAACTAAAAATTATGAGATTTTTTAAATTTTTAAAATATGTAAAATTAAATTTCAAAACTTTAAATACCAGAATTTATAAATTCCTTAAATTAATAGATGAAATGTTTAATTTTCAATTTAAAATTATTTACCATTAAATATTTTAATTTCTCTTCGTCTTTAATTACCAAAATCCACTAGTCTTCAAATAAACTAAATTACATACATTTTTAGTATTCTAAATTACAAATATTTTTACGTCTTTAACAATAAAATTAATTTTTATATAAACCAATTTACAATTCACAGATTAATAGTAGCTTCCTAATTTTAAAATTTGAAAATTGGAACATCTAAAATTGCATAATAATTTTTTTTTTCATAATTTTAAAATAATCAAAAAATTTATAAAATTCTAAAAATTGTAAGCTTTTCAAATTTTTAGCAATTAAAAAATTAAAATGTTGAATTCAAAGCTTTTCACTTTCTTAATCCAAGTTTTGAAAGTTATAAATTTCGAGTAGTTAAAAATTAATAAATACATATTTTACCCCGACAATTTCTAATTTTATTTTTTAATTTCCAAAATTTCTTAATCTTAAAATTACTTAACCTGACACTTTCAACAAAAGCTAATAACTAAATTTGATTGATATATTTATCTACTTAAAAATTAATTAACACTCAATTTTTAAATTTTTTAAATTCTGAATTTTATGAATTAGTATTTCCAAATATTAAATTCTTTAATTATATTTTTTTTTTTAAATTGTCTAAATTTTTTTAGTCCCGCAATTGCCAAAATGCTCGTAACTTGAAAATGTTACAATTTTAAATCGTTAACATCGAATTTTGCATTTAAAGAATTAAACATTTGCGACATTAATAAATATTTTGATAATACAAAATTAATAAATATTTTAATTCCAATAATTTTAATTTATTTTAAATTTCCAAAATATTTTATTTTTTAAATTCTAAATTGGTGAATTGGTACATTTTAAATATTAAATTTTTAAATTCAAAAATTTTGAAATTAATTAATTAAGGGTCCATTAATTTTGGTAAATTTTTTATTTCCAAATGCTCCAAAATTCTTTTATTTTCAAAAAATTTATATTTTAATTTTATTAAATCTGTATTTTGCGTTTTATAAAATATAATTTGAATTTCCGTATTTCTTTCGATGATTTAATGAATGTCTTTAACGAATTTAAAAAAAATCTCAAACCATTAATTGTAAAAATGAGATTTTTTTTTTCAGTTGAGTTCAAAAATTAATTTTATTTAATTTTGCATTTTTCAATCTAAATATCCAAATGCTTTAATTTATACATATAATTTAAAATGAATTGCCCAAATTAAAAATTCGAAATTCCAGGATTTTTAAAATTTATCAATTAGTTAAAAAAATTAAGTTTCTAAATTATTTTTTTTATTATTTATTTAAATCCTTAATTCAATAATTTAAAAAATTTATATTTGAGATCGCAAATATGCTACGTGGCTGTATTATAAAATGTTATATTCATGAATTAAGCTTTTAAAATTTTCTTAATGGCTTAAGTTTTA
This sequence comes from Tipula unca, assembly GCA_951394425.1. Classification (NCBI taxonomy): domain Eukaryota; kingdom Metazoa; phylum Arthropoda; class Insecta; order Diptera; family Tipulidae; genus Tipula; species Tipula unca. The sequence goes on along the minus strand of OX596381.1, from coordinate 168,455,070 downwards.
AATTATGTTTTAGATATTTTTTTAACATTAACACCCTAATTATATATCCAATTAATAAATGGTTATTCCTCATTCACATCCAACATTTAATCTTGAATATCTGAATTCTAATCAACTTTAATTGTAAATATCGTTAGTTTTAAAAATGTTAAATGCCATCCATTAATTATTGGAATTTTCCAAATTCTGCTTTTTACATTTTCAGTATGACCAATTTTTTTAATTCAGTTATTTGCTAAATTTGTTTTGCTTAGATCCTGTTCCATAACAGAATATTAAAATATTAGAATTTCTACTCCATCGAGGTATGAAAATTTAACATCCAAACTGTTAAATTTTAAACTGCTAAGTCGTAATTTAAAAACGTTATGAATTATAATCTTTGGCACCGAATTTTTACGTTTTGCTATGTATTTTCATAATTTAAGTTTTGAAAGTTATAAATGTCGAGTGGTTAAAAATTAATAAATATTTTAATTTCAATAATTTTAATTTATTATAAATTTCCAAAAGTTGAATTGAAGTTGAACCGCCAATATTAACAATTAAATTTTTAATCACTCTTAATGTCCAAACATTTATTATTTTAAAGTTGTTTTTTTTTTTAAATCGTACATCTCTTAATAAAAACAACAAATTTTAAATTTATTTAAAATTTAATTTATTTTAATTTTTCAGAATTGCCTAATTTGCAGATATAATAACATTCTAACAAAATCGTTAACACCAAAATATTTTAAATTCGCTATTCATAAGTTTCATAATTCTTATAATTTCCCAAACTCTAATGATTGAATTAAGGGTCGAATTATTTCAGATTAAGATATTTGACGAATTAAGGATTTTAATTTAATCTTTAAAAAAAATTAATTTTAAATGTTAAATAATTTTAAAATGTATATTTTTTTCATAAATTTTTATTGTTTATAAATTAATAAATGTTTAAGATGACAGTAATGAATTCTTTAAAGTTGCGATCACAAATTAATAAATTTAGAAACTATTTTCTAGACTCGTAGATTTTCAATATCAAAAACACTTGAATTAAAGTGTTTTTAATTAGTTTTGGTAAATTTTTTATTGCTCCATATTCATATACATATTTTCAAAATTTTATTGTTTTGCGTGTTCATAAATTATAATTTAAATTTCAGTATTTGTAATTCTTTTGGATGATTTAATAAATGTCTTCAATAAAGATCAGCGCCTATAGTAGTAATGAAACTAAAAAAAATCTCAAACCATTAATTGTTAAATTGAGTATTTTGTTTTTAGTTGAGTTCAAAAATTAATTTTTGTTTAATTTTGCATTTTCTAATTTAATTTGTATATTCCGTCTGCTTTAATTTATAAATTCCGTCTGATTGTAGAAAGACCACCTTTAAGTTGAATTGCTCAAATTACAATTTCAAAGTGTCAGGATTTTTAAAAATTTTAATTGGTTAAAAAGTTAAATTTTGAAATAATTTGTTTAATTAATTATTTAAATGTTTAATTTTCGAAATTAAATAAAAATTATATTTGAGATCCCTCATATGCTGCATGGCTGGATTTTAAAATGTAGTTTTCTAGAATTAAGCTTTTGAAAATTTCTTAATTCCTTAATTTTTAAATTATGGTAAAGTTATCGTAAATTCGTAAAAAATTTTTTAATTTACCACCCTAATTAATTATCCAATTCCTCAACGGCTATTACTCATTTACATCCAATATTCAATCTTAAAACAATCTGTATTCTAATCAATTTTAATTGGAAATTTGAGGTTATTTAAATTGTTAAACTGTTTTTTTCCTAATTCTGAATTTTTTGTTAGTTCTCCCTAAACGAATAATTTTCGTAAATTTTCAAAATTCTCAAATTTCAATATGTTTTATTTTACCACCATTTTAATTCAAAGTGCGTTAAACTAAACGATAATCAACTTAAATCTAAATATAAATTTCAACACACATATTTTTTTTTAAATATTTTAATTTTCAATTATCTAATTACGCAGGTATTAAATTTAAAATTTAAAATGGATAAATTTAAAATTTCTAATCTCTAAATATCAGAATTCATAAATTCCTCAAATTTATAGCTAAAATGTTTAATTTTTAATTTAAAATTATTTACCATTAAATAATTTAATTTCTTTTCCTCTTGAACTCTAAAATAAACTGAATTACATAAATTTTTAGTATTCTAAATTACAAATTTTTACGTCTTGAACATTAAAATTATTTTTAAAAAAAAATTACACAATTTATAGATTCTTAATTTTAAAATTAATGAACACCTTAATGTGTGTAAAATAAATATTTTATTGACTCAGAATTTTTAAATAAAAAATTAGAAAAATTTATAAGTTTTATTGTAATTCAAATTTTAAAATTCCTAAATATTTTAACACTTGATGATAATTAATATTATATTTAATATTATAACACCTGAAGCTTATTTTTATTTTCTAAAAATTTTAATGCACCGTTTTAAGAAGTTAACATGTTTTTAATTAATTTTGGGTAATTTTTTTATTTTCAAATGCTTCAAAATTCCTTTATTTTCAAAAATTTAATATTTTAATTTTTTTAAATATGCATTATGCGTTTTCATAAATTTTAATTTGAATTTTAGTATGTATAAATCTTTGGATGATTTAATGAATGTCTTCAATGAAGATCCTCGCCGATATTAGTAATGAAATTTTAAAAAAAATCTTAAACCATTAATTGTTAAATTGAGAATTTTTTTTCCAGTTGAGTTCAAAAATTAATTTTTTCTAATTTTGGATTTTTTAATCTAAATATCCAAATGATTGGCGAATGACCACCTTTAAGTTGAATTACTCAAATTAAAATTTCAATTTAAAAATTTTCAATTAGTAAAAAAATTAAGTTTTAAATTATTATTTTTATTAATTAAAAAAATATGAAATTAAAAAAAATTATATGTGAGATCCCTAATATGGTATATGGCTGAATTTTAAAATGTTGTGTTCATGAATTAATTTCTTAACTAAAAATTAAAATTAAAAATTTTAAATGCCATCCTTTAATTATTGGAAATTTCAAAATTCTAAATTATTTGTGAATTTTTACAAACCGAATAATTTCAAAAATTCTGAAATTTTAATTTCTAAATTACTAAATCTCACAAAAAAACGAAAAATGTTTATCTGATTTTACCACCATTTTAATTCAAAGTGTTAAAGTAAATGAACTTAAATCGTGAAATTGTAAATTTAATTTGTTTACAAGTTTAGAAGTCCGCATAACTACGTGTGGCCAATACAACACAAAATCCAATCGTGACATTTTCATTTGTCGCACCACTCTCGGGAATCGTATACACCAAAGCTCATGTTTCATATTCTACAAATGTTTGGTGCGGCATAATATTTTGACAATAATATCTTACTTCCGTTACAATCTCTATATATATATATATGTATATGAATATAAATGAAATGTTCATTGACCGCGACAAACCAAAAAAATTCAAAACGTAAATACCTATCACAAACCTATAGTAACAGTGACTAATTAAAGATCATTAATTTCGCGCGCACATTCAGTCCAATTCTAATCGTTACAAATTGTCTTTAAATTATTAAATTTTAGTTTTTGTTATTTTTGGTATATTCAAATTACACAAAATTTTTGCTAATACCGTAAAAAATCGTTCAAAATTTTTATTGAATTGAGATCGCATATCCCATTGATCTCTTAATATTTTCTATTTAATAATTAATCCGCCAATTTGTACCGTTATTTGGCGTTTGTTTTAAATTGCATCAATTAATTTTAATCAAAATATCGTAAATCGCGCATAATTTAACCACGACATACATACATATATGGCCCATGATTTTGATCGAAAGTTTTGTTTTTGGACCAAAATATATATTTTGTATGTACACAAAGTTGCGATCGATAAAATTATAAAAATCGAAAGCGTTCAATTTGATCACGATTTTTTATGGTTTAATTTGATTATTGTATTTTACTATTGTTGGGATCACTAACATTACAACGATCATGAAAGGAAGTTTTATTATAAAATTTTGCTTTGTTTCAACGATAATTAATGACAATTATGGGAATGATGAAATTTCGAGATTATATGAATAGTTTTTTTTTTTTGACATGATTTCGATTTTTTTTTTTGTCTTCTACAAGATCCCAAAAAAATTATTGTTTTTTTTTAATGTATTTAAAGTCAAATGGTCATGAGACAGATTTTGTTGACAAACATTATGATTTATGATTATCTACCATACTTCTAGCTCGAAATCGAAAGTTGTGTGTGAACCGCAACCAAAAAAAAATTACGAACCCTTTGATCATCTAACGATCGTATAAATCCACCAAACAGTTGGTGGTCAACGCGGATTACACAAAATTTGAATAATAATATTTGTCAGTCTATATGGGAGTGACTCAAATTATTATGCAATTCATTTCGATGTGTCATCGATCGATCGACGGATCGTTCAAAGAAAGTATTTTTTTTTTTTTAATTATTGATCACTTTTTGAAGTTTCACCTCATGTAAACGATCGATATTAAATATGACATTTGTCACTCGATACATAATTACCATGATCAACACGACTTAAATATATATACATATGTATATTGTTAATATTTATACATAATGAAGACTTTACACCAAAATATCGATCAATCGCGAAGAGAACGGATTTTTGCTCTCCTGCGCGTGTATATGTGTGCGATCTTAATCTCGCATTAATTATATTAAATTTAAAACGAAAATTTTAAGCCTGATGGTCATTTTGGCCGCGCACAACTTAATGAAAACATTCATCAATAATAATATATACATACGTTAAATGGGTGGTTTTGTTCCGAAATTTTATATGTACACATATTACACATTGATGATGCGATCAAGATCGAGAGATAAGATTTAAAATGAAAGTTTTTTTTTTTAATAAATAACTTGATTGATTATATGTCGTTCAATCCAATAACAACAACAAGAACAACTTACCTTTGAACAATTTTCACACGGATATTTTCTTAATTCACCATGGACGAGTGCACGATGTCTTAGTAACGATGGCCGATAACAATAGTTGCGTGAACACGAATCACACGGATATTGATTTTTGGGGTAATGATGGGCTATTACCAAATGATCGTCCAATCTGTAACGAGATGAAAACAAAAAAACAAAAAAAAAGCAATAAATTAGTGTTCGGTTTAATAATTATTTTGATGACGAAATTAATTTTTTTGTTCAATTCAAGCCAAATATTTATTTAAATTTATTTAAACGAAAATAAAATGTCATAATTTTTTTTTTAAAAGATTTATTGTAAGACAGATGGATGGATGGTTATAAATCAATTTTTTCGTTTTTTAATTTATTATATTTATGTACTAGTATGTGGGATGAAACAATGATTGTCGCGCGTGAAATTATTATTTTTTTTGGTGTATTGCACCGCGTACACATATATAGCTCATTTTGGGATTGACTTCAAACGTATAATATATTCAAATATGTTGTTGATTTCAAATATGCAAAATTGGTTGGATTTAACACTTCTGTTTTGAGTGCAATTCGATTGCGGTGGGCTAGATATTTTCCTAAATATTGTGCTAAATTTTTGGATGAAGACCAACTTTCTCGTGATTTCATAATTGGAAGCCACAAGTTAATCTAAATTGTGATTTAAGCCCCATGAATGTAGCGTCAGTCATTCCAATCTAGGCTATAAAACTCAATATTGTGGTTTAAACTTAAAGCAGTGTCATGAGAGGTCAAATTGTGTGACAAACTTTCTTATAAGTATAGAGGGCTTTATTTATACTTTATCTGGAAAGACTGATTGGCGAGGCTTCAATTTTAATTCTCAAGGTTCGAACCGTTCAAGTTGTATAACTCCAAGTTTATAGCAAACCTTTCAATTATTTTGCAAAATTCGGTTAAAAAATTTGTTACGTTTTCAAACAAGAGGTTAAAATGGTATTACCATAAAACCAATTACCCCCATCATAACCCTTCCATCAATATCACCTCCAGATATTATCCGCGGGTTTTACTCAATGCGTTTTGTGGTATAATGCAATATACTAGGAGTTCTGTGTCTTAGTTAACTATTTTTCGATACTCCCTATCGAAGCTAATAGTTCCTACAATCCCACTTTAGATATTAAAGTTGTGGCCTTGACTTTTATTTCAAGGCATAGTGATGGAAAGAAAATGAGATTTAAATATCAGTGTAAGGCAGATTTAATGATTGCTTTCGATACACAAAATGTTATGTGTTATTTTTGAATACAGAACTGGATATGACTTAAGTCAAATATGTTAGGCAAAATTCAAACGGCTTGAATAAATTTGCCAACTTATATGTAAAATTGAGCCTAGAAACATATATTTATATACTATATTTGGCCTAGGCTACTGTTCATATAAAGAGAAGTTTGGCTTAGCAAAGTCAGAACATGAATTACTGTGATAAATGCTTAATATGTCCAAGGTGACTGAAGTTATTCATTTTTAAACGAATTCTAATCAAGGTATAATTATAGGAAAAGAGAGATAGAACATTCCGTGTACAATTCAATTTTTAATTTTTTTTATAATTCAAAAAAAACTTCTCGAATTATAAAATTTTTTAATTTGAGTGTCAAATTTTGGGAACTTAATTAAATTATAAAAGCGAATTTGGTACGTAATTTTTTAAATTTAGTTAAAATTAAAACATTTGAAAATTGTTAAGTTATAAAAATATGCCTTTAATTGTGGTTTTTATAAAACTTTGAAACCGAATTTTACGCAACCAACATAAAATTTAACATTTCACTTTGAAGTTATACAATTCATCGCATTCGAATGCCTTACGAGATATTTCAATAAATTTGGAACCCAAATTTCACGTTTAAAATATTTAAATTTATTATTCAATTTCGAAAGTAAAATTTCGGGGTAGATTATTAAATTTGGGGATAGTAAATGTAATATTTAAAAGTTTACTTTAAATTTTAAAAATTAATCGAATTCTGAAATTTTATCCAATTTTCAAAATCATTTCAAAGTTCATTATAAATTTTAGACTATAAATATTTATTGACTATTGAAAATTTTGCGTTTTACTATGTTTAATCGAATCCAAAATTTCCTGAATTCTGAATTTTTTAAAGAGACCTGAATATCTATGTTTAGTTGTTATAGTTTTTAATTAGAAATTAAATTCAAACTATCAAAATCTAAATCTGTAAACGCCAAATTTCGATAAAATTTATAAATTTTTCTGTCCCAACATCTTATATTAAAATTTTTATAATATATCGATCTTTCAAAATTTCGAGTAAGTCTTAAATTTTGAACCTAAATTTTAAAATATTTTAAAATTTTCAATTTTTAATAATTTATTGAATTATAATGTCAAATTTCCAGGTAGGTAGATAAATTATATTCTGTAACCGAATTTTCATATACTTTGATGTAATTTTCATGTAATTTAATGTTTAAATTTTAATTTTAAAAAATATTTAAAATTTTATTTTAAAATTTTTCCATCGAATGTTAAATTCGTATTATTGAATCAAAAAAATATTGATTAGATTAAATTAAGATTAAAATTTCAAAAATATAACTTTAAAATAAATTTTTGAAATCGAAATTTATTTATTCTTCCTTAATGGTTCAATTCTGAGAGCTTAAATGAGTTTGTCTTTCGAGGTACAACTTTATTTAAATGTATTTTAAAATTTTTGGGTATCATTAGATTTGGCATATTCGGAAATTTATAATTTTATGAAATTTTATGAAAAACTGAAAATTCAGAGATCATTCAGTTTTAGAGGTTTAGTGTGGAATTTTTATTGTTTGAATAGTTATTCGTTGGAATTTCAGAGCAACATCAAATTTCGACAAGATTTATAAGGAGAGAATTATTTATTTATAATAGAAGTCCCAAGATTTATGCCACTATGTGAATATCCAATGAAGGTCTATTTTAACGCAGCCTGAATTAAAGTCAGACTTTATATAAAGTCACTTCTAAAATATAATCAAATAAAATTCAAAACTGAATCTTCATTCTGGCCTCCTCGCACAACGCACCATGTGTCAAACAAATTTTAGAATTTGTCTTCCGTCATGGTTGAGTGACTTCAACGTGAAATTGTCGATTTCTGAATGTGAATTGACACGGAGAGCGGCAGTTGTTTATTAATTTAGGTCTGATGCGGATTCAATAAAAAGAGTTAAAAGTGACTTTGGGGGTGACCAAAAAAATTTTTTCGGAATCAGAATGGAACGATTATCATCAATTTTTTAAAATTTAGAAAAGAGACAATTTTGACTTTCATGTTCGACAACATACCTCAAACAATGATTTTGGATGTGAACTGGTGGTATTGAAATAAGAGACCCTATTTTGGCGGACGTTTTCTAGTACTCTTATATCACCGTTTAGTATGGTATTGGGATGTGGTTTTGACTCAAGCTGTTTTCTAAAATGATAGATCAAGAATGATACTCAAAGCTTAAGGGAAGTTAAAATTTTATATAAGAAAACGATTGTGGAACTAAGTCAACTGGCTTTTGGCCGAACCGGTTGCAGAAAAACTCGATTTGCTCGAAAAAAACAAGCAAATTAAATGATTTTTGAACACAATTCTTGAATATGGCCAGTTAGAATTGAAGTAAAACTTGGCCCATTGGACGCTGGAAACGGGATTGTCAAATTAATTTTGAATAAACGTCTACTGGAACGGGTATGAGTTATTGGTTAACCGATTAATATGAAATTCGACATATTCGATTGATATAAGAATTGTTACATGCATTGAGAAAAATTTAGATCGTTTCAGTTATGGCCAGGTTCCATTTCCAGCTAGCCATATTACAGAACATTTTCGTTACTGCATTATATAAAACACGATAAACCAATGTAATAAAATATTTGGAACTTAAGCTACGATCATCAATTTTGGTTCAATCTTTGCACGAGGTTTTAAAATGGTTTTAAGATCCGAAAAACTTAAAATCCTATTGAAATTAATCGAGAATGACTTCTGACTCTAATTTTTTTTAGAAATACCCTAATTTTTCGAGTACAATTAAATTAAAAACCAGAAACTGCGGTCCTGTGAGTGCAGAAAGGTTAGACCTGCGTAACGTTTAATTATACCCTCCATCCAATACTATCATGTCTCAATAGAATATATCGCTAAGTTGGTGAACCACTAAGCCCTTTACACTTTCTACCGTGGGAAGAGCAAGAAGTTTAAATCAACACTGATAGAAGATTTTTTCTTAGGTATTTGGATCTCAACAGAGGCAGGATGTAAATATACAGCGTTCAAAACAACGTGCGAGCAAGCCTCTAAATCAGTTAAATCTAGTTTTGCTGGTGTGGATGATATGACCCTATATAGGGAAAGTCTATCTGAATTTACCGGTTCTCTCGAAGGTTCTAGAGAAAATACTTAAAAGTCAAATTCTGCATCACTTAGAATTACATAAAATGCTATCCAATGTTCAATCGGCCTACAGATTTAATCATAGTTTTTAAACTGATCTAATATATATAAGCGATGATATTTGCAGAGCTGTTGATGACGGACGGGCATGTGCATTGGGCATTTGATAAGATTGATCATAAATTGCTAATAAATAAGTAGTCTATCTGATGTCGCTATAGACTAAAGGAACAGCAGACAGACTACTAATTTCCGCGCAGAATTTTAACCATGAAGCTCTATGAGCCGATCTTAAACGTCCTAGCTTCCTAGTGGATTCTCTTATCTTTTAAGTTCAAAAAAAACAAAATTATTCCGCGTCATTTGGCCAATAATAAGACCAATCAGGTGCTTGGATATGCGGATGAGATATGCGTGATTGGACAGAATAAAAATGGAGTGCAGAAAATACTTGATCCGGTGGAAGAGTTTTCAGCTGTTGTTGGACTCCAGATCAATGAGTCAAAACAAAATACATGATCTCTGGTTATTGGGACAATAACACACCAGATTTTGGTGATCAGGTTCAAACATTTAGTCTCTCTTATCAATCACGATAACAGTGTGGGTGAGGATATTAAAGTGAGCCTATAGCAGCTGGCAGTGGTGCTTTGAATTCTCTAAGACCGCTGCTAAAGGCTGAAGCTTCACAAAGCATTGATGCATTGAGATTAGAGATCTGATGAAGATCCTGATATTGTACATGAAATAAGATATGACCTAATACGCTAGATTCGTGCTGATCCAGAACGAATTGTGCAGCGATCTCTGAAAAGAGAGCCCTCATATAGAAGGCGCAGAGGTCGTTGCAGGCGACGATGGTTCCAGATTGTCTATAAGACAGTATAAAGCTGTATGAGCCAAATTGTTGATAAAGGGGCTAGTAATGGCCTTTAGAAACTGTTTATTATTATTAAGTAAGCAAGCCAGCTCGAGAAAGAAAAGCCTCCAATCGGATAATTGAACCTGTCGTTAGTATTTTTACTACCCCAAATCGAGTGATGAGCATTAGCATCAGGTTCAATCACAAGGAAAATTTAATTATGCTTGCCCCCTGATAAAAGATTAGCCAGCACCTTCTTGCATGAGGGCAGCATTAGTATTGCTATACCAATAACAATTCATAAGTTTTATCGAGACAGAAAAATCTGCCACTATTACAATTCCAGAGACAGCATTATAAAGAAGAGACGATTCCCGAATTAGAAAAATATCTGTATGCATTACAGAACGCAACCTGATGATTTCGCCGAGTCAAGTCACTCGACGATTTCCTGAATAATTATGTTTTGCTTTATTGACTTTCCTCGTAAAATTCTTGATTCGCCAGTATAAAGGATCTAAATTTTTATTCTAATTTTTCGATCTAATTTTATGGATCGAAGGTAATCTTGCGGTGTAAACGACATTCCGAAATGCTTTGAAAAGGTAAACCATGATATTAAAAGCATTGTTCAATGGTCAACAAATAATAGGTTGGACCTTAACAGCAATAAAATCCAATATATATTGATGGCTTATAGAACCTTCCATCTTCCTCTTGTAATACGATCTTCCTCTTAAGACTATTAATCATTACATAAACTTATATACGGATACCAAACCGATCCACGTTCAGATATACAGCAAAAAAAAAAAACGTATTTTTATATATGCATATGGGCCCATTGCGCCAATTACAACATACGGCTAGTGTTCAATGATTTTTCACAGTAGGTGGACATCATGTCAAGTTGAAAACAAGGGAAACTTTTTCCGGGACTCTTGGTTCTCGAGAACCATTAATTAAAATCCGTATTTTTATATGGGGCCATATTCAAATGAATTTCCGGCCTATTGTGCCAATTACTTCTTACAAAAAGAATATATAACCTAACACGTCGTTTGCAAAATTTTAAAATGATGATATCAATTTTTCGGATGATTTTTAAAATCCTGGGATGGGATGAGAATAGTATTACCAGATGAACATTTTTAATTTTTCTGGGATGGAAACCTGGGATAACTTCACACACTTAATTAAGAATATTATGGACAGCCACAAAACATTTCAATTCTACACTTCGCCTTCAACTTGTTAAGACGTACATCTTACCTCATATTCTGTATGAATGACCTTCAGAAGCAATATTTCAATTATTTACAGTTATTATTCAACTCATACAAATAAGATACGTCTTTGGACTAAGAAAATATGATCAAATCTCTCACAACTTGGTCACAACTTGAACCATTCAATTAAATAAATAAAAAATACCAAATTTTAGTCGGCCTTGCGAAGCACTCACATAGTAAAACACACGAAAAATTGTGTGGCACTGATGCAAGAAAATTGTTCGTGTGTTTTACTATGTGAGTGCGTGGAAAAGTTGACTAAAATTTGATATCAAAATTTTATTTTATTTTATTATATTATTCTAATCCACCACATCTTCATATATTGACATAATTAGAAAGCTTACCGCTCTAATTTATATAATCTTGTAATACCCTATACCTAATACCAAATATTATTTTTATTTAGTCATGACTAACAAGTATAGAGTTAAAGAACTATTCATCAATCAAAGTTCAATTTCCTTTTTAACTGCTTAACGTTTTATACGATTTGCATGTACTTTTGATATATATACCCAAACACCAAAAAAAAAAAACTAAAATAAAAATCGTGTCATTAACCATCAAATTGGTAACGACGAAAATATAATTTTAGTTTTAGGTTCGTACGTACATAAATAATATCAAATCTATCATCATAACTATAAATGGGTGGTTGTCGTTTTTTATTTTTTCGACACCAACACTTTTCTAATCTTAAATATTTCTTGTATTAGATTTCGTGTATATATAGAGTTGCTCTATAGCTGGATTCGAATTCATCCATCAAATTTTCGATATAATTATAGAAACAACATCGGCCTACGTACATTTACATTATATTTAGGTACTATATAAAGGTGTATATATGCTATATACATAAAATCATAAAATGCAACATAAATTGTATATAGGTATATATACTATGGATTTCACACCTTTGACGTGTGTGCTTGAGAATTCTGTCATTTGGTCTATTAATTAGAGGTTCATTGTTTAGTCGCTTCCATAATCGATAATTTGATAATAAACGTATAAATGTATATTCGACGCCGTATATGGATATTAAACCACCGATGCCATGATGATGTTGATGGCGCGGTAAGGTGGATTATTAATGAAATATCAATAAAATTTTAGGAATGTGGTTTGTATATACATACATGTATGTTGAGAGCTCGCGGTTGGTGGATTGTTGATTATGTTTTGGTAATGACACTTTTTAATTATTGTGTACGAACATATATACCATACCTATATATAGTTTTTAATTAAAAAGTTTTGTTTTCATTGGGGTGTTGTAATTAATATATGGTTAATTTATAATTCAGGTGTGTTGTGACAATCAATTCAAATTTTTTTCTACATAAAGTACTCGCATATATGTACATACATATATCAATAATAATTGAAATCAATCTTTTTTTTTATTTTATTTATACGAGGTGCGAGCAAGAAGAAGAATCGATATATGTTTGATATATGTACAAACTCTAAAAATGTCACACACTTTCACTTAGCGACAATGTACATATATTTAAAATAAAAATAAAAATTCATTCAACATACACACAACAATCTTGTAGGCTTGTTGTATGTATATATACATATATGTTGTCTTGTCTTCCTGTCACATCTGATTTCTCTCCCACAACATCTTTTTTGTTTTTCTTTCTCGAATTCAATGCTATTGTATTTATTTATTTATAATTAATTAATTCTAAAATAAATTTATTGATTTTATACATCACTGTGACAATTTTGTGTTTAAGTAATTTTTTTAGTTTTGTTTGTTAGTCGATAAAATGTAACATACATTATTTTGAGAGCGTTAGAGATTCTATCATCGCGCGCACAATATATACATACAAATAATATATATTGTGTTATGGTAAGAAGAAGAAAAACCCTCGCAAAATTTGTTAATACTTCATGATGATAGAGCTAGGAAAATATTAGTCAACTATATATATCGGTATGTATGTACTTTTTGAGACCACAAAACTAAAATATACTTGATATTGATTGATATTTATGTGTGCTCGTATATATGTACATATATCCGAGACGATGGATGGGCGTCGGATTAAAAATAGAAATAGAATTATTTTTATTTATCTAATCGAGATGATCTTTCTTAAACTATAGTACATTTATTGGTTGTATATTTACAAATACGTAATATAAAAATGGATTTGGATTTATATATGATTGGGTTTCGGCCTCGAATTCTTTTTTTCACCTCGGAACCAAGGCTAAATAATTAACTCTTCGGACTTTGTTTAAATTTAGTTGGTCACCACATATAGTTTTCAATACAACAGAATTGTCAAATTCCTGTGACCCATGTAGAACAGATCAGATAATATTCCAGAACTCAAATTTTTTATCTCAGAATTTCGAACAAAAACTAAAATTTGGCGAAATTTTAAAATCGGAAATAACTAATAACTTTTTACTCTAACCCAAATTATTGAAACGTCTCAAATTTGGGCAAATGTGCGGTTAACCAATCCATTGTTGGTAACTGCCCAAATCTTTTTGCTAAAATTTATTAGGAATGATTTAATAAACTTTCACAGTTTGCTCTAATACTAAAGTATCGTAAACTCTATATAATTGAATATACTTCAGAATTTGAAAATTAGAAAAAAATTAAATTTACAATCGGTCCAAAAAGAATTTAAACCCCCCCAATTTAATTAATTCATAGTGTTTGCAATTTTTTTTTTCTTAATTTTTTCAAATTCAGATTTTAGGGAATGAATGAATCTGAGAATTTCATAGATTCGGGTACAGCATTGGTAAAGTAATCCATAGAGTTGTCTTGTTGCTATTTGTAACATTTTTTCTATTAATTAGGAAATAATTAACCAAAATGCAGGTGAGTTTGGTTGGGGGCATAGAATCTTATTTAATATTGAATTTGAGAAAATGTTGAATTTTGTAATATTTCTTAATTTTGGGCTGGATTGTTTAAGACCAAACCACAATTTGCACATAATCACATTATCCAAGATAGTTCAAAATTTCGATATTTCTAGATGGAATTTCCAAATTTTCTAAAAAAAAGATTTTTGTAATTCAAATCTGGTGAAATTATTCTAAAAATATCTGTATGATTGATTAGTTGAGGCATCATTTAAATTTAAACGGAATCGGCATAAATATTAAGTTCACAGGAATTTGGAATATTTTCAAAATTGGGGCATACAAATATTTTTGGAAACTTAAAGTTTTCAGAAATTGAGGAAAAAAACCAAATTTGACGGAATCTAGAATTTTACAAAATGTACCACACAAGAAGTTTAATAAAATTTAAATTTGATGGTTCAATCTCGAATTTACAATTTTCACAATTTCAGAATTTAAAATTATTTCATAGTAAAAAAAAGTTTAAATCCAGAATTGGCCAAAGTCAACGTACCAAACCTAATTTGATTATTTTAAGAAGTAATTCTGAAATATTGAAAGTTTCAGAATTCAAATCTATTTTCTCTGAATTTCGAATAAAATTAACATTTGTCGAAATTTAAAAATCGCAATTAACCTCCAACCCCAAATTTTACCTCTTTACCTCAACCCAAATTATTAAAATTTCTCAGATTTGGGCAAATGTGTGCTTAACCGATCAACTTTGGATTGTCTTAGGCCAAACCACAATTTGTAGAATCGGGCTTGAAAATTATAATAAAATTTCTAGTATTCAAATTCCACATCCAACAACAAATCCAAACATGTAAATTTTTAATTCAACAAAAAAAACTGAAGAATATTTCATAATTTTGGGTTTACTGGATTGATTACGACCAAACCGCAATTAGTTAAATATTTTATCCAAAATACTCAAAATTTCGATATTAATAGAATTGAATTTCAGAATTTTCTAATGCAAGATATTCGGAAGTAAAGAAAAATTGTGAATTGAACAAATTTTGATTTTCGAATTCAAATCTGTTGAAATTCTAGAAATATTCGTAAAAAAGAAATTCCATTGTTTAGAGTGAGGGTTCATTTAATTTTACACGGATTAAGCATTTCACAGGAATTCAAAAAAATTTCGTAACTGGGGAAATTCAAATATTTTTTCGAGACTTTAAATTTTCAGAATTTTACAAAGTTCGGAATCCAAATTTTATTAACAAATTATTGGTATTTTAATGATTTGGGCACAGGAAGTTAATTAAAACTTCAAACATTCTGAACAAATTGATTAGTTTACGTTAATGGTTGTTCAACAAGTCAAAGCATATGTAGAAGAAATGGAAAGCGAGTTATGCAACAAAATTTCGATGATTTACGTTCGAAATTCATTGAAAAATTTAAATTTGATGGAATAATTTCGGATTTACAATGGGCAACGATTCTGAAACATGGTGAGTGTTAATCACACTGATCAAAATGTTGCACAACCTTGAATTCTATTCACGGGATGGTGGCGAAATTCGTACAAATATTTTTGCAACTGATCACAATTTTTTTTTTGTATTATGTAAAGTGGAAAACGCTGACTTCATCAATTATTTATTTTTAGTTCTAGTAACAACACAATTTATTGAATTGGTTTGAGTTAACCCGCAAAAATCATAAAACTTTTAAAGTTTTAAAAATGGTAAGTTATCACCTTATAGTCTTAGAATTTATAAAATTTTAGAAATATTCGAAATTTCATATAAAACGATCATTAATTAATCCAAAATTAACTGGGATGGTCATGTGGTGGATGGAATTTTTAATTTATTGCGAACAAAATTTGATTTTATGCAGCCGAGTGGGGGTGTCAGCTTTGGAATTCTACCATAAAAAATCTCTATACGATAAAGATATTAAACATTTTTAAATTTTAAATTCTGAATTATAAAATTTCTTTGAGATTTGAATTTTCAAAAAATCCATATCCTTCAAAAATTCCAAAAAAATTTAAATTGATAAACAGTTATTGGTTCTGAATAAACATTACAATAACTCCAATTTTCAAATTGTTATAAATTTCAAAATTAAACTTCAAATTTCAAATTTTGAGGTTTTATACGAAAGATCTCAAAAACCAAAAATTGGCAAAAAAAACCAGGTAGTATAAATTTGCAGTTTTCAAAATTTAGAATTATATAATTAGGTTTCAAATTTTATTTCCAGAATTATCAAAATTTTTGAAGATTTGAATACAAAATTAAATAATAAATTTCAAAACTTTTTATATTCCATCTCAAATTTTTGAAAATGACGACCATGCTTTGGATTGCGAGCTATATAGTTGAAGACTCATAACAAATTTCTTAATTGGCAATTCTAAAAGGCAAATTTAATAAACTCCACTAAATCTGGCACAACATTAATTTAGGATAGAAAGGAATTCCACGATTTTGAATGGAAAATTGTAAATTTTCAGAATTTCAAAGTTTTCTTCTTCCTAGCTTGGGTTATAATTTCGATATTTCACGAAACAAATTTCGAAATTTTAATAAAACCTCAGAAAGTAATGAATAAAATTAGAAAATAGAGAAATTTCGGTAGTTAGGAAAAATTTGAAATCTGATATTTATACAACATAAAAGTCACTTTTATCGAATTTCTGGCATTCACATCCCACAACCAAATCAGTTTTGGTTCTAAAGGTGTACTAAGGACATCGAAGTTTGTTTCAAATACTGAATTTGACAGTGAGGACGTATCTCATCATAGAAACTCCAAATTTTATTCTTTTGGCGTGAAGTAGTGTATATGCGCCATTGTCATTGAGAGTATTTGAAAATATTGGGTTAACTTAAAAATGTCTAAAACATTTGTATTGACCAAATTTTCAGAATTTTGGTTAATGACTACTGATATTGCAAATATACGATACGAAATGTTACGAATTTGGTAGAATAGAAAAATGTCAAGTTCGCTTTTACATTTTATTTCTAATTTTTGTAAATCATTAAATATTACAAATTTTCAGAATTTGAGAAAAACCTAAAATTATTTTCCGATCAGAAATATTTAAGTAATTTGAGGTCTCTGAGAATATAACGATTCACAAATTATTCGCTTTGAGAATGGCAGAATTTCAAAATTTCTCAGTTTTGGGCTTAAATGATTTTAAGACAAAGCAAAATTTGCCAGTTGAAGGCGAGTTAACGAAAAATTGGTCAATAATTCTAATTAAAACGTGAGTTTCTATAGATTTTACATAAATTTCGAAATTTCATTTCATTCATTTCTGGTGAAATTATTCTAAAAATATCGGTCTGATTAGTTGAGGCTTCCTTTAAATTTAAACGGAATCGGCATAAATATTAAGTTCACAGGCATTTGGAATATTTTCAAAATTGTGACATTCAAATATTTTAGAGACTTAAACTTTTCAGAATTTGAGGAAAAAAATCACAATCTACCATCAAAATCAATTTTTATAAAATTTGAGTTAACAAATTTTTGGAATTTTTATGATTTGGGCACAAGAAGTTATATAAAATTTAAATTTGATGGTTCTATCGAATTTACAATTTTCACAGTTCAGAATTTAAAATTATTTCATAGTAAAAAAAATGTTAAATTCACAATTGGCCAAAATCAAGGTACCAAACATAATTTGATTATTTGAAGAAGTAGTTCTGAAATCCTGAAAGTTCCAGAATTCAAATTTATCAAAATTTAAAATTCGCAATTTACCTCCAAGCTCAAATTTTACCTCTTTACCTCGGGCCCAAATTATTAAAATTTCTCAGATTTGGGCAAATGTGTGCTTAACCGCTCTATTAGGGGTACGGAAGCTATTTGCATAATATTTTTAGGTAACTGTCCAAATCTTAATAGAATTTTTAACTTTCACAGTTTGTACTAATATAAAAGTATATCGTAAAAACTAAAAAATGTATAGCTTTCTTCAGAATTTCAAATCTGTTGAAATTCTAAAAATATCCGTAATAAAGAAATTCAATTGTCTGATTAGTTGAGGCTTCATTAAACTTTAAACAGATTCAACATTTCACAGGAATTCGAAAAATTTTACAAAATTCGGATAATTCAAATATTTTTGAGACTTAAAATTTTCAGAATTTGAGGAAAAAAATTAAATTTGACGGAACCTAGAATTTTACCAAATGTACCTCAAATCAAACTTACAAAATTTGAAATAGCAAATTGTTGAAATTTTAATGATTTATGGCCACAAGAGGTTTAAAAAAAACTCGTCGTTCATTAAGTCCAACAAAACTTCGAAGAACCTGTTCGAAATTTATTGAAGAACAACCTAAAATTCTACATACTGGATGGTGGCGAAATTCGTCGAAACAATTTTCTCAAACTCTCAGTGGGAGTGTAAGTTTTGGAATGCTACCATAAAAAAGGTTTATACCTAAAAATCTGTTATAATTGGTTGGGATTGATAACTACAATAACTCCAATTTTTCAAATATATTATGAAATTCAAGTTATAAATTCCAAAATTAGACGTGAAATTTCAAATTCTGAATTTTTATGCGAAAGATCTCAAAAACTTAAAAAATTGGAAGTATAAATTTGCATTTTTCAAAAATCAGGATTATAAAGTTAGGTTTCAAATTTTGTTCCCAGAATTGTCAACAAATATGTAGTTGGATTGGTGTATGATTTGTTAAAAATTAGAAGCTATATACACTTCTCAATACTATAGTTGAAGATAATAGCAAATTTCAGTATTGGCAGTTCTGGAATTTCATATTTTAACAATTGAATTGAACAATTTTAATAAACTTCACTAAATCTGAGAGTACATCAATTTGGGATAGATGGAAATTCCACGATTTTGAATGGAATCTTTTATTAAAATTTTATAATTAAATAATTTCTAAAATTTTATGTTTTCAGAATTTCTTGCTTGTTGGATTGGGTTATAGTTTAAAACCAAACCATAATTTGTACCTAAAGCAAATTTCGAAATTAGCACATAGAGAAATTTCGGGAGTTAGAAAAATTTTGAAATCGAATATTTATAGTTTTATCGAATTTCTAGCATTCAAATCCCACAACCAAATCAGTTTTGATTTTAAAGGTTGGTACTGGCTACTGGTATTCCAAACATTCCAAATATGTGATACCTACTGACTCTTATAAATTTCAGAAGTCAATAAATGTCACGAATTTGGTGAATTAAAAAACATGTCATTTTATAACAGTTTGAATTATGCAATATTTCTTGGTAAACAAAATCCAAATATAACCATATCTGAATTAAAAGTCTTCATTCTGTTCAACCAATATCCGAATCTTACTGGTCAAGTCAATCTGATAATTTTATAATTCCATGGGAAAAATCGTTTTAAAAAATAGCACGGTTTCTTCTTTTTGAAGGCAGCAACAAGAATGGTGAAACTGATAAAATGTGGAAACTTTGTTCTATTACCGACCATTTAAAATCAAAAATGAACAAATATTTTGTAAGCATATATAAAAGGCACATCACTAAGTTTTGAATACAAGGCCTGGTCACACTATATGTACTCGTTCCAGGTACGTAATCAATTTTGAAATTTACAAAGACAAAAACCCTACAGCAAATACAGCATACGAAGACAGCTTTGAAAAATGTATTGCACCATTATTCAACATGCTCAATGATTTTGATTCAGATGTAAGATAGCTTACATTTTCGTTAATTTTTGATCACCTTTTTACTGGGATTCTAGCTTAATTAAAATCAAATTATTAACGCAAAAAAAAAACATCTTAAACCTAAAGTGGGAAAATTTTTGACAAGCAAAACAATTGAAGGCTTCGATATTCATCTGACAAAATGGGTTGATAATGTTGTAGTATCTTTGGGCTCAACTTCTTTTGGAATAAATCCTGTGTCACAAGTAAAAAGGTATTCTGCAGCGGTCAAAAATAAGATATTCTATACATGCGTGGAGTTGATAAGATGGACCGAAACAGCATGCATCGAATTAGTATCGAGGGAAAGAATTGGCGGAGCTCAATTTTTACTTAGTTAAGGAATAGAATTGAGTGCAAAAAAAGAAAAGAAATTATTTCTGACCGAATTCGGGTAAAACAAACGAACTCAATTTTCTTTATTCAGACAAATTTTGAATTTTTAACTGATTGATTGAAATTTCGGAATATTTTCAGAACTCATATATTTTTAATGAAATCGAAATTTGAAGCTTAAATAATTAAGGCTGTTTTAATAATTTTCGTAAGCTCGGGTTTTGAGCTAAGTAATTATAAATTGCAAAAAATTATAAATAGTCACCTTAAAAGGGAATATTTTGCAAATCATTTTCAATAGTGATGAAGAAAAATCCGAAGTTGAGACAGCGATTGCGAAACTTAAAAGTAGTTTTAGAATGGCCGTGCTGTAATGTAAAATTACGTCAGATAGACACTCAAGATTGTGCCTTTATTTCGTTATATTTTATTTATACTATGCAGCTGAGTCGTGGATCAAAAAGCGAAAACCAAATCAAAACCTAATTTAAAATATTTTTTGGGTTACAAATAAATTTTCTTAAATAAATTTTATCTTTGCCTATCATTGTATTTGTAACGTGTGTAACGTGTACATAAAAACCTTAAAAATCAAAATTCATCAATCGTGCTAAATTAAAATTAAAACATGATTTTTATTTATAATTTATTTATTCCTCTATATATGTATGTATGTACTATATACACCCAGTATATATAGTTGAGTGAATCAAACACGCAAATACATTGTGTTTATGTGATGCGATCACATCACAAAAGTTTTCGACGACGACGACGACTATTTTATATAAATATTTAATGAATTCAAGTATATGTATGGTATGTATGTTACTCTATACCTATTTCCAATTCAATCATAATTGATTTTAATATTTTATTTTAAAGTGGATTGATGATAAATTAACTAATTGAATGGTATAACAACATATATTCGTATATATGTATATATACCTATAGTGTGCATATGAAACTACTCAAATCACAACTATAATAATATTTTTAATGTATCCTCTCCACTTTGTACTTAATTGTAACAGATTTTTATTGTTTTTTTTTTTTATTTAGTTCTGTTTATACATTTTGTCACGTGATAATGCGTGTCAAGTGACCATCACAATATATAGCTCTATATAAAATAACATTTTCATAATTTTCCGATTTATATATGTATGTACAGTATATGATGATGAATGGATATTTGTTGTATTGTACACCCATAAACATATATACTGTACTCGAAATTCGAAAGTGTAATTTATAAATTGACTAATTTACAACACCCAAAAAAAATTAAATCAAGTAGCCCTATTTAAATATACCTACATACATAGTTCGAACACAATTTGACCATGTCCCTTTCACAAAAAAAATTAAAATCCCAAAAAACATTAATTAAACATTTACTCATCAACAATAAACGCGCAAAGACAAGATAATTATAGGCGTGCGTACGTATATAAGGAATTAATAATAATTTCTAATAGCCACCTTTACACAAAATATTGTATCCCAAAAAAAAAACCAGTGTTCATAATCAATTATCTAATCCACCTGTCAAACAATTAAATTACCCAACTAATTACGAATAATTACGCGCACTGTCAACACAAATATATTTATATAATTAATACAAGTTTTTTTTTAATTTTTATAAACTCACTGGTCTATATCATGAAATTGTCGATCACATACAGTACATCTACAGTCTATTCCATCCTCATCATCCGATTGATCATTATTGATATCGATATGATGCTGATTTGAGTCTAAGTCGTTTGATGTATTGTAATCCTCTTCGCCGGTGCCACTATGCTGCGAACCTGTGAACAAAACAAATTAGAAACAAAAATTTTATTAATTCGCAATTTAAATAAATTTATAAAAATTTAGTATAAAATGTTATATGTACTGTAGATAATTGTACTGTTGATAATTCAAATTTTACAATTGTAAATTTTAAAAATTAATTTAAAAAATTTTATAATATTGTTTCTCACATTTTATTCCAAAAAGACAAAATCAGACTTATAATCGTATCGAAATTAAATATTAAAAAATCAAGAAAGTCAATAATTTAGAATTTTGTACAATTTCGGCACAAAATTTAAAATTTAGAATGAATTTGCAAAATTTAAAATTTGAAGTTTACCAAATTTAAAAATTCGCCAAATTTTTTGAAATTTGGGATTTTAAATTAAAATTTGTTTTGATTTTATTTCACTCGAAATTCGTTTGTTGAAATCCGATTGAAGCGTGCAAAAATGTTCAAATTACTTGTTGAGTATTCACATAGATGTTTAAAATTATTAATTTATAACTTAATATTTATTTACAAATACGAATTAAAAAATGTAGATATTAGATTTTGGGTTCTGAATAAATTTTGTATTATTGTGTCTGAAACATTTTCGATAACGGCCCAGCCTAGTCCAAAACAATATTTCTTTAAAATTGTGTATATTTTAACAAGAATTATATTCAAATATTTTACAAACTTGCTATAAAATCTAAAATTATTTATTGAATTTTGAGATTTTCTTCAAACAGCTGGCAAAGTCAAACAAAAATTATTAATTAAGGAATTCAATAAAAATTTATAAAATTGTGAAATATTTTGCCTAAAATTTCGAGTATTTTTAGGCCACAAATTGATATATGTATAATTTAATTCTCGAATTGAAATTGAGGTAAATCCGATGTTTCATAAAATAATCAAATTCTGAAATTTGAACTGATCAAATTTTTATTTTCAATAATTGAAATTTCATGTTCAATAACACGAAATTTTGCTACTTTTCGGTAGCTTAATAAAATAACAAACTTTACCATTTATTTGTGGAATTTTATATAATTTTAAAAATTTATTAAAATTTAAAAAAAATTAAATCTCGCGAATTGTTCTCCAAATTTTCATGTTTTCTAATGTATGTCAAGGATTTAAATATCTCTAAAATGTAAACTACATTACAAATTAAAAATTGGCGTACTGTGGTTCCAATTGATTCCACCAGTAAAATATTTTGAAATCGAAAGTCTTCAAAATAACTAATTTCGACTTGTATAACTCGATATAAAACATTAATGTTAGTCTCTTTAGAAAACTTTGAAAAATTTATATTTAAATTTGTAATTTTAAATTTTAAAAATAAAAATTTTACCTTAATATTTAATTATTGAATTTTACCTGACGTTGAAATCCGAAATTTGAATAAAATTTTTGAAACACTTTCGATCTCGACTTAGTTCGGTTCAATTGAAAATTGAGAGAAAATTATATCGAGTTTGAATAAGATTTTAGCAACATTTTAAAGAATTTATAACAATTACCTATGTACAAATTTAATTTTATAATTTAAATATTGTCAAACATTTTGACTAATTCTGGCTAGATATGTTTGATATATCAATATTACTAAGAACAAAAAACTTTAGGCTTTCAAATTCTTTAGTGTTTGGGAAATTTATTCAAAATCGGAAGTTTTATAAAATTCTCAAATAATCAAGATTGTGATATATGAATTTCATTATTAAATTGAAATTCAGCCAAATTCGACATAAAAAGTTAAAAATTTGAAATTCTAACATTTTATTGATATTTATGAAGAAAAGTCTTACAAAATTCTTAACAATTAAATAAAGTTTTTGGAAAATATACATTCAAAAACCTATATATTATGTAAAGAACTTCGAAAATTAAAATTCATAAACTTTAAAATTTGTTAAATTTATGCTTTATTTAATTTTTAAAATTTAATTTCGAAGTTTCAATTTTATTCAGAATTTTACACCTAATTTATTGACTAAGGTAAGAACTAAAAGATTTTTCCACAATTTTAAAAATTTTCTTTAATTCTTGATATATTTTGAATATCAATTCGTAATTTTAAATAATTCTTAACGCAAAATTAGAACTGGATTACAATTCTAAATCATTTAAATCGGTAGCAACCGAATTTTCTTCTCTCTTCGTTCATTTCCTCTCAAAACCAATAAGAACTTATTCCATATGTTTAACGAAATGGATCCAAAAGTTTTCTCTGCTGCAAAATTTTATAATATTTATAGATATTTAATTTTATCTTGAAAAATCATCCAATTGAGAATTTTTTTTTAACTTTATAACAAAACAATTTGGTCACAATTATACTATGAACTTTTTGGTAAAAAATTATTTTTATAAAATTCTTAAATTTCAAAAAATTTTAATTTAATTAAAATCAGAATTTTTAAAAAATGCCATGCTCTTTGAAAAATTCTG
Source organism: Tipula unca (assembly GCA_951394425.1). NCBI lineage: Eukaryota > Metazoa > Arthropoda > Insecta > Diptera > Tipulidae > Tipula > Tipula unca. The sequence continues at coordinate 168,430,280 of OX596381.1, read as the reverse complement.
ACTATTTACGGTTGAAACCAAAAAATTTTTAGCTTCATTCAAATTCTGTAGCTCTTGCAAATTATGTTCACAAAATGTTATCAAATTCAAAAGTTATATGAAATTTTTAAATTTACCAATCAATGAAAGTTAAATTTATTCTAAAATTAAAGTTGATAATTTGGTCAAAAATTCTGAAATTTCTTCAAAAGAAATTTGTAAAATTTACTTTCAAAACTAGGAATTTTCAAGTAAAGTAAGCCGAAATCTCAATTACAAAATTGTTTGAATATTTCAAAATTTGTTATTGAAATTCGGGTTTTGGGATTTTCGTTTTCAGAATTATACTAATAATTTTCCCAACAGGTAACAAAAAACTAAAAATGTTAAATTTTAATAGTTTTGCAATTTAAAAGGTGTTTAATGCAGAAATTTAAATATTTTTCAATTTATTTTAAAATTTTGCAAAATTTATCAAAATTGGAATTCTTTTTTAGATCCATTCACTAGATTATTCCTCAAATTCTGTAAATCGTACAATTTTAAATTTAGAAATCAAAATATCGGAATTTATTTCTCTCTCGATTTTATCAGAAATGCTGTATATCGATTTATGTAGTTTAAAAATAACTGTACAGAGATATACTATGCAATTGAAAAATTGAGGCAACACAACGTTAAATTTTGAATATTATATTTCAACAACGAACGAACGGAATTGTTCAAAATTGCTTCCAAATAGTTAACGAAATAGATATAAAACAAGCAAAATTTTGTTTTGGTGATTGTGAAATTTTTTAAAATTTTATAAAATTCGGAAAAAATTACAACTGAAAGATTGTGTCACAAACCTCAAATTTCTGGTAATTTTCCAAGCTTTCCAAAATTCATAACAAATTTAAAAGTTTTAGGAAAATATACATTCAAAAACTTACATTTTATGTAAAGTAGACCGAAAAACTAAAATTTAGAAAATTTAAAATTTTTTTAATAATTTTGGTTAAATTTAAATATATTTAAAACTTTTCCGAATTTAGAAATAATAAATAAACATTTGAACAACCAAATTATTACTAATTAAATTCTACACAATTTTTAAAATTACTTCAATTCAAGGCACATAAATAGCTACCCAAATTTTGAAATTAATTTTGTTCAACGAAATTTTAAATAATTCTTAAATCCAAATTAGTACTGGATTACAATTCTAAATCATTTAAATTGGATGCATGAATTTATTTCTCTCTTCGTTGAATTTCTCTCAAAATTATTTTAACTAATTCAATAAGAATTTATTCTAAATTTTTAACGAAACGGATCAAGTGTTCTGCATAATCTTATAATATTTATAGATTTTTAATTTTATCTTGATAATTCATGCATCTAGTTAGGGACTTTGTTAGGGAATTATTTTTACAAAATTTTAAAATTATGTTAATTTTAATTAAAATCTGAATTTATAAAATATTTCAAACCCTTTGATAAATTCTGACTATTTACGTTTGAAACCCAAAAATTCTTAGCCTGTCAATAATGTCATAAAATTCAAAACCTATACGAAATTTTTCTATTCAATGAAAGTTGATAGTTTTGTAAAATTTATAAAATTTCAAAGCTACATTAGTGAATAATCTGCAGTTTTAAAATTTCATATTTGGAAGATTGTATTTAAATTGAAATTCTAAAAATATTCTGAATTATATACGAAATTAAATGTATGTATTTGCTAATTTCCATGTAAGTTAGAAAATTTTTGAATATTTCAAAATTATTCAGAACTACTATACTAATAATTTACTCAACAGGTAACAAAAATTAGGATTATGGAAATTAAAAGTTTAAAAAAATATAAATTAAAAAATTTATAAATTTATTGAAATTATTAATTTCTAAGAGTTTTAAAATTTTGCAAAATTTTAATAAATAATTTTAACTTTTTTGTTATATTTGGGAATCTATATTTTTAACATAATTTTAAAATTTATTAAAATTGGGAAACTGGTTTAGATCCAATCCACAATATTAAATCTAGAAGTCGAAATATCGGAATTTATTTCTCTCTCGATTTTATCAGAAATGTTGTAAATCGATTTATGCTTAGTCTAAAAATAATTGTACATAGATATTGAAAAATTGAGGCAAAATAATGTCGAATTTTGAATTTTAAATTTAATCAACGGACAGATTTGTTAAAAATTATCTCAAAATAGCTTTTTATAATTTAATAAGAATTGTTCCAATTTGTTAACGAAATAGTTAGAAAACTTGCAAATTTTTTGGTGATTGTGATATTTTTTTTAAATTTTATAATATTCGGAAAAATTTACAACTATTGGATATCTATGAAGAAAAGTTTGTAAGGCTTTTCGAAATTCATATCAAATTAAAGAAGTTTTTGGAAAATATACATTCAAAAACTTAAATATTATGTAAAGTAGATCGAAAACTAAAATTCAAAAACTTTAAAATTTTTAAAAATTTTGCGATTTAAATTTTAAAATTTAATTTCGAATTTTCAATTTTATTCAGAATTTTACTCCTATTATTTTATTACTAAGGTTAGAAACTAAACAATTTTTAATAATTTTGATTTGAGAATTTTCCGAATTTTGAAATTGTATCACATATAAATAAACATTTGAACAACCTATATTTTACTTGTGAAATTTTACACAATTTTTAAATTTTCTTCAATTCTGATATATTTTGAATATCAAGTCACACAAATTGCTTCTTAATTCTTAAAGCGCGTAAAATTCTTAAAATAAGTACTGGATTTTACAATTCTAAATCGTCTAAATCGGATGCATCGGAATGTATTTCTCTCAAAATTATTTTGACTAATTCCATATGAACTTATTCCATATTTTTAACTAAATGGGTCCAAGAGCTTCTTCTGCTGCAAGAATTTTAATTTTATCTTGAAAAATCATCCAATTGTGAGTTTTTAAATTTTATAACCAGTTTTAAAGCTTCCATTCGACGGATCTAGTTCGGGACAGAATATTTCGAAATTATTAGTGGTAAATAATTATTTTTAGAAAATTCTAAAATTTTAAAAAATTAATTAAAATAATTTTTTAAAATTTCAAACAATTCTGAGTATCTACGTTTGAAGCTAAAATATTCTTAGCCTCATTCAAAGTCTGTAGCTCTTGCAAATTATGTTCAGAAAATGTCGTCAAATTCAAAAGTTATAAAAAAATTTTAAATTTCACCAATCAATGAAAGTTAAATTAATTTTAAAATTAATGTTGATAATTTTGATTTTCCGTTTTATTCATTATTTTACTAATAATTTACTCAGCAGGTAACAAAAAAGTAAAAATTATAAATTTGTGGAGTTATGCAATTAAAAACGTTTTTAAGAATTATAGCTTTGAAAGTAAATATTTTTCGTCTCTTCGGATTCACTATACTTATTAAAATAGTGATTTAGGATTACGGTAATTAAAATGAATAAACAAAGTTTTTGGAAATCATAAATTTCGAAATTAAAGAGTTTTAAAATTTTGCAAAATTTTTTAAAATTGGAAATCTTTTTTGAGATCCAATCACACAAAATATTCCTCAAATTCTGTTAATCGTATATTTTTAAATCTAGAAATCAAAATATCGGAGTTTCGATTTTATCAGAAATGTTTTATAACAATGCTTAGTCTAAACTATACATATATATTGCACAATTGTAAACTTGAGGCAGCACAATGTCAAATTTTGAATAATAATCAAGAAACGAACGAATTTGTTTAAAATTATCTCTAAATAATTATTTATATTTTAATAAGAATGGTTCCAAATTGTTAACGAAATAGATACAAAACTTTATTTTGGTGATTGTGAAACTATTTTAAAATTTGAGGGAATTCGGAAAATTTTTACAGATTTTAGATTTTTTGGATATTTAAATTGCAAATTTAAAAGTTTTTGGAAAATTTTGGATCAAAATGATTTAATCAGAAAACACAAAATTTTTAAAAAATTTTAATATTCAAAATTTGTTATTGAAATTCGGGATTTGGGTTTTATTCCGTTTTATTCAGAATCTCATTAATAATTTTCTCTGCAAGCAATAAAACATTAGAAATTTTAAATTTTAGGAGTTAGCAATTCAAAAGGTTTTACAAATTTCGGATTTGGAAGTCAAATGTTTAATGCAGAAATCTACATATTTTCCGATTTTTCGAACAAATATAAATTAAGAAATTTATAAACTTTTGGAAACTATAAATTTCCAAACTAAAGAGTTTTAAAATTTTGCGCAATTTTAAAAATAATAATTTTAACTTTTTATTAAAATTGGGAATCTCTTTTTGTATCCAGCCGCATAAATTACTCCTCAAATCCTGTGAATTGTTGTAAAAGAAATTTTGTGAAATTTATTTAAAATTTTTGTTAAATTCGGAAAATTTTTGTCAAAAATTATAAATCTTTGGTAATATTAGAGGACATATTTCTATCCAAATCAAAAAATTTCTAAATAATCTAAAATTTTGTAATTTTTCAATAATTTTCAAATTTTTAAATTTAATTAAAATCAGAGTTCAGAGATAGCTTCGTTTGAAACAAAAATTCCATAAGCATATTCAAATTCAGAAGTTTTATGAAATTTCTATCTGAACATTATTTAAATTTAAGAATTTCAGTGGATAATTTTGTCAAAAATTTTTAAATTACGAAGCCACTGAATGGTGTTAGAATTACGGTGATTTTAACTAACGACTTCAAATTAATTTCATTAATTATAAATTGGAAAGGAGGAGGATTTCAAAATTCACCGAAATTTGTAAAATAATTTAAAATTCTGAATTTAAAGTTACGTAAAAAATTTGCTATAAAATGTTTTACAAATTTCCAAATGACTTTATAAAATTTACTTTCCAAAATAGAAATTTCATGTTAACACGAAATTCAAATTTTGAATTTTTAAAATTTTTTCAAAATTGGTAATTGAAATAAAAAAATATTATTTCGAGTTTTAATCAGAATTTTACTTAAAATTGACCCAGGTTTAATAAAATGTTTTAAGAATTAGATTTATAAAATTTAAAAATATTTTGATTTCTTTGAATTTTGGAATTAAAATACACTAATGAACAAATGCATAAAATTTAAAATTTTCTTAATTTTCAGATGTTGAAGTGAATAGGAAAATTAGAAATATGCGAAATTATATAAATTTAAAAATCAAAATTAAATTTGATTCCAAATATTTATCGAACAGAATCTGAAATTAGTATAGATACGAATTTCAATTCAAAAAGTTCAAACTTTTCCACTTCATGAAATTCTGGAACTTTACAAATTGTGTTAATAATTAAAAAAAATCGTGATTAATGCATTCTCCAAACAAAAAAAAACTGTATGTAACACCGGATTAGTGGCTTAGGTCATGTATACACCACACAAAGTATTACAGACATTTTTTTAATTCACCAAAATGTATGTGAGAAATTCCGCAGATCAGAACTCTTTCAATAGTTAACCGCCTTGTTGTGTTTTTAAAAAGCCGCCGATTTAAGTAATTTACTAAATGATATGCGCGAATTAAGCGGCGGCAAAATTAAAACAAATAAATCATATCACGCACGACACGCACACCTCCTCCAATCCCTATCGCACATATCAATAAATTCACGAATTCGTAAAAACATTTTTTTTTAAATCGCCCAATCGATCAATTTCATATATATAATATAGTAGCATACATGATTTTTGTAATCATCATCATCGTACCATCGAAAAAAAAAGAAGTTTGTTAACAACACACACACACACACGCTCATACACACCACTTAAGAAACTACTTGAAATTTATTTTAAATATGCTTGCACATAGGGTACAGTACACTATACACATATTATAAATTATGATAAATAGCTTTAAACTAAAGTAATAGTTTTATTGTTGTTATTGTTGTTGTTGTTGTGCCCAACTTCCAAATTACGCTTCCAGGTATATACAATTAATAATCTTATTAAAAAGGTGTTATAATTTGCGTTTTATGATCATGATCTTAAATGTACATATATATATACATATATAGATGATGATGATGATTGTTAATTTTATGATTTAAATTTTCACTTAATTACACACTTAATAAATAATTGTAAATTACAATTACCTTCTTTGAGTTTTTCGATTTAGGTTCTATTTTTATTTTTTATTAAACCGATTTAATTAAATTACACCGCGCGTTAATTACAGCAAATCTCTTAGATTGCACTTGGGATTTTAATTCTAATAAATATAACTGTTTTTTTTTTTATTTTTATAAATAAACAAATTAAATACGCGCCGATCTGAACATCAAAACACCTCATCAACAATTGACCAATATTGTTTATATCCTTAATGATATTCATAAACAATTTCATGACAATAAAATTAAAAAACGAAATAAAAAAGTTAAATATGTGTGATTAGGACATTTATTTTCCATATATGTATATACATAAACACACATATGTATGTACATACATGAAAACAATAAATAATTATCCTTTTCGTATACACATATAACCCTCCCACCATACCGAACGTACATACATATATGTAGAAAATCATTTGCCGTGAACACAAAAAACTATAAAAAAAAAATTTATTTACATGACTGTGTCCTGACCATATGGCCTTTCTTGAAGTATCCTCCAAAAAATCATAATTCACCCTTAAAAATGAAGTCAACCGATTTATATTTTTATGTTGTACAGGTGTGTGTTTATATACAAACATATATGAGCATATTAGGTAAGGGATGATCGTGATATTTAAATGCAAATTTTTTTATTTTATTTTTTTTTTATTTTTTGATTGACATACGGAATAGAATTTTTATAAAATTATAAAAGGGATGATAAGTTAAACCGTATTTCCCACGATTTAATACCAGTCAGACCATATTGCACTAAAAACGAATTCATCCTTGACTTTTTATGTATATAGTTAAATCAGGTGAACTATTTTATGTACATTATCGCGATGTTCGTGGGAAGAGTATATACACCTAGTTGTAACGGTTTTCGTTGTACGTAAAGTTTCTTAAAATTAGATTGAAAATTATGATTGGTGCAGTTTAGTTTCTTACCGGGCGTCGGGGCACAAGCCAACAACATCACAATAAAAGGTGACCAGAATTTAAGAGTCGTATAGAATTTGTTAATGGTATCCCAAACAATTTAAAATGGAGACTGAAGGGCACCAGCGATACTAGTATGATAATAAATTTCTTGGCTATTGGACAAAATCGGTCTAAACAGTAAGCTGAATTATAACATATCTGGTGAGTTGAACCGAAAAATGCCAAACAGTTAATACGAAAGTTCGGGTAGAGGAAGAGAGAGAGAGACGGTTAGTGGGGTTTGATAGTTGAAGAAGAATGGTTCGCCACTCTTCATTCTTAATCTATCACAATATTTATGTGGCGCAAGATTTATGTTAAAGACAGCCCCTAAAAATTGTACTTGTAGTGTGTTCACACTTTCACAATAATCCTTATTCCGACACATATGGCAAGTTGTAGTTTTCAGCGAAAATACGGCTACTATATGGCCTACACTAGACCAACAAGCAGCATGCCTATTCTTAAAAGCTTGGTTGCCGTCAAGTTAGAGCGACTACAATATCTCGGAATATTTGTTCAAAGTATCCATATTTCTTATTTACTGGACAAAATCTATCTATAGACGGTAATCACATTTTTCTAAAAAAATTCCATTCTATAAACCCGGAAGTTCACAGAGGATGTTAGCTAGGATAAGTGGGGGGTTTCTTAATTTACTTTCACAAAATTTAAACAAGCAGCATGTTCTGAAAATTTTACTCATAGATGTGTTCACCCTTTCACAGTAATCCTTATTCTAACACATCTGATGAGTTCTAGTTTTCAGTGAAGACCGCAACTATTAAAAACGATTGCTCGACACAGCCGCCCATAATTTAATGCATTCCGACAGTTTACTGTCATGTAATAAAAACTCTTATCTTGACTTGGGCCTTTCGAAAACATACCAAAACACCAATCAAAAGTTCCAACCGTAGATGATATTGGAAGAAGGATCGGTAATAGCCCTTCTGATCTTAATTGGTCTGACAAGATTAATCAACAATCTAAAAATTTTGATGAAAGCTAATGACAATTTGAAAACGGTCTCGCACCCAGACAAAATGAACCCGATCGGCTCAGGCACAGCCGATCAATAACTACCAATTTTTAAGTTTGGGGGTCCGAAAAAATCCGAAATCAAAACTCCAAATGAAAATAAAATACGAAACGACACTGTAGTCAAGATCAAGAAGCAGCATGCCTATATGTTATAGAATAAATCTGAATTCGATTATTTTTTCAACAGACCGATGAGTCAATAAAAAAAATGATTTTGGTTAACGCTCTTCAAATTAGAAAAACGCTCATAAATCGGGTTTACGATATAATACGATAATCCTGGGTCGCGGAGCCCTAACTGATTACGATTATCTATGAATACGAGTATTTAAATTGATCTTTGAATTCAAATTTCTATATGAAAATGTGAAAGGTGTAGTTTGGGATGGCAAAATTCATTGACTGCAGTATGTTCATCGATGTTATAATTGAATCACATCTTGCAAGTAGAAATTTTCTAGAAAATCTGCTAACAAATCTACATAAAACTGACACAAAGGCAGCCCATAATAAAAGCAAGATTGATTTTTTGCTGCGACAAATATATCGGACTGGTGAAACTACGACAAATATATATGACTGGTGTCATACAGCGGTCAGCCGGATTGTAGCCCAAAAAAGCCCAAAAAATTGAGAATGAAAACGAACTCAATACAACTTCATGCCCGTAGAGACAATCTGCGGTATAAAAATTCTGTAGACATGATATGGTAATAGAGCAGCATGGGCCCATTGGTGGCACTGAGTGCTGAAACTCTTGAGGGTTCCAGTAATTTTAATTTAACACACCACAAATTTTAAAAATTTAGAACGAGTTTCGACGAATTGAAAATTCTGACGAAGTCTGTTAGGTTTTAGGGCGATTAACCATCTAGAAATTATGCTTTCTTTAACAGACTGATAAACTCCTTCTCAGATATAAAAACCACAATTCACATCATGGCAGTTGAAATACAACTTGTGATCTGTTCGGTCACAAAATTTCGTCCGACACAATTTAAACTTCCGACAAAATCATATACTAACAACGAAAGCAGGCGCATACCAAACCACTTATCTAATCTAAAAACAAACAAGCATCTGGCTAACCATCGCATGCTAATTCTAGGCTGATAAATCGATCAAAAATAAACAAAACAAAAATTTTTTAAGGTGCAGATCGTCCGAAAAACCTCAAATCGCCAATAAGTAATCCCAATCGATCGCTTACAACAAAATGGAGTGCAAGCACGATTTAATACGGATGATATTTATGGTAATTTGAAAGCTAGAGTTCGGAGCGGAATCATGATCAAAATAGGTTTATGGTAATTTGAATTTAATTCTTCGGGAAAGTTGAAATTTCCTATATATAAAGTCTATTAACAAGGAAAGTAAAATTCGGCCTAAACTGGTTAGACTTCAATAAATATTCATCCTACTAGCAAGTACTCAAGACTTACATATACACAAACTAAGCACAAAATTTTGATTAAAATGTGTTTGGCGATGTAAATGACCTCATCCGTGGTCAATATTGTTAAAGCGCAAAAATTATTGACCGATCCACATTCTCCTCGAAGGCAGGCTGAAGGTCTGGCATGGAGTTGACAAGAAAAGTTATCTCAAATCGATCACATATTAAAGCAGGAAAATTGTAAATTTTGACGAAATCTACGAATTTTGCGAATTTTGCCAACAATAAAATTAGGTGGCAAGAGGGTAGCTTAGTTTTGACAAACTGGGATTTGGGGCAATAGTAAGCTACATGATATAAAGGTATGCACAGTGCTGGCAATATAACACCGTACGCCCGAGACATTGAGCGGTGAAATCCTTAACTCAGTTAAGAATTGTCCACCCACACTAATTTATTATGAATCATGATCCTTTCCATAAGATTCTCGGAACGATCTGACCCGCTTTTTTTGCGAAAGTCTGACAAACTGTTCAGTTGAAAAAATTCGTAAGTTCGAAATTAACTGAGGAATTAAACATCGGACAAAACCTGCTAACAACGAAAGCAGGCGCACAAAACCTCTGATCTAAACTAAGCAAACGCGAGCATTAGGCTATTTATAAAAAAAAATTCTGATCCAAACTCTGTGATCTGTTTACGATAATCTCGAAATCTGAAGCGTGAGTTTGAGGCAGAACACCCCACTCCAAACTAGACAGGCAAGCACCATTCCAAAATTATGATTTGTTAAAGTTTACATTTGAATTCAATTCTTGCAGTAAACTAAAATTTCCTTAAAGTCGATTAACAAGGTGAGCATGATTCGGCCTAAACTAGTAAGCCTTATATACCATGCAATAGGTACAGCCCAAAATCTTGATTAAAATATGATTGGCGATATAAATGGATGAGGTCACTCCATTCGAGGGCACAGGCTGTCAATTTGGCATGCAGCTCTGCATTGTGCAGATGTTCATAAGACATCTGGTAAATTTTAATAATCGCGCACCAAGTTTCTCAAACAACGCAATCTCAAACGCGTTTCTCAAACAACGCGATGAAAGAATGGTTTGGGGGCGAGGGACAAATTCAATCACATTTTGGCCAGTTAAAACAGTGAACAAACTGTATTTTCACTAAAACCATAAGGTTTTATCAATATTCTATTTAGTATTGATCATTTCTTGCAATTGGTGTGGTGTTTGTTTCGGGACCCAACCAATCGAAATTTTCCCACCCACACCAATTTATCGATGAATCATCCGCACTCAATTTCACCTCAAAAATAAAAATAAAAAAGTCAGTTAGAAAAACGCGAGGTGCACGGCACCAAAAATAAAAATCCGTTTAACTGCATCGAGCCAATATTGTGTAACGTATTTAACTTTTCCATATATATATAACCCCCCCGGAAATGTAAGTCAATTATATGTACAATACAAACTATAAACATTTTATTTTTCAACCCTCTCTCTCGCGCCCCGGGTATACTTATATGCGCATACTGTACAGGTCACTTCCTGCATAATTGATGTCATGCACTTTTATCTAAATTTCAAATCATTTTGTGGTTTTTCCACATACATACATACATAAAACCGTTGGAAAAATTTATTATTCCAGAAAATACACACCTGTGTGTGTGTGTGTGTGTGTGTTTGTACATACGCGGCGAGTATTATGACATAATAATATATTGGATTGTGCATTCGCGGGACAAAAATAATTATAAATAAAATCCTGATTTTCCCCTTTTCATAAATATACATAATTTCGGGCACCAATTTATGTAGCGCGCATATACATGTATACATAAATAAATTGTTAGCATAAGTCATAATGCCATGTCACGTGCTTTGATTTTGTAAATTTTTTTTGTGTGTTAGTCGTGCTCTAGATACACGCTTCACGACTATATTGTGTACAGTATGTAGTAATTCATTATCGATATTAGAATTTATACGGTCGTGTATGACATTTTATTGTCATCATCATCATCATCATCATCATTATTATCATCACGCGGGCTGAGAAAAGCCAAACATCAAAAAGGTGGATATATGTGCGTTTGTCGATTAATAGCCACGATATGTATATGTAGGGACTCGTGTATATAGGAGATGCAAAACCAAAGTGTCTAATGCGTATCATTAATTTGGAATTTTTTTTATTTTATTTGGGAACAAATATCCACCAACATACAAGTAAAACAAAAACAATAAATCTAATTTCTAATCATGATTAGGAATTGAATTATTATTAGAAAAAAAATTTTTTTTTCTATTTGGTGGCTAATCAAATATTGGTGGAGTAGCTAAGTGATAAAATGATTAATGGTCGCGCATTTTCATCGCGCAACGGTATACACAATAAATATCGGTCTCGCACTATCTATATACATACACAGATATATATACAGTCTGTCGTTTAACGGATATGTGTGTTGTTCAAATGCAAAATGGGTTATTTACATTTTTTTCAAATTATGTATGTCGTAAAGTATTTCGATTTGATTTATATTTCCAAGGGCTACAGTACCAATTTAAAAAAATGTAAGCGAAAGTTTTAACCGTTGGTGCCCTCTGTCACGGGGTACTCACATGTCTCGTAAACCTAAATTGTACGAACATGTTTTCCAAGAATCCCACCACAGTATCCTTTGCCTGTTGTAAAATGAAAGTGAAAAATGGATACCGCCAAAACAACACCGGACCCCGCTTATCCCCCGATCATCCTGCTATGCCTATTTCTAACTACTTGTTTGATTGCATTTATTCCCTCTCTTCATGTGGAAACTCCTTCTCGCAGCCTACGAAATTCTCCTCTAAATATTACACTCCTTCACTATCGCCGAGGACTCTTAGCTTCAAACCTTGCACTCTTCCAATTTCTGTGTTCTTTGCTGGAATAAAGTTGTCAAATCTTGCTTCATTTCCTTAATAGCGGCCATTACTTCCATCAAATCTACATTTCTGAATTATACAGGCATCGCCTAATTCGAGATTGTTGATTCTACGAATTTGAAACTTACCGGATCAATGCGATCCTCCATCACCCTTACATAGTCGTTGCTTCAGTCCATTTTTATGACCGACAGTTGATAAAACACGCCGCTCCAACTCATTCTTTAATTCGTTTTAGCCTTGTGAAACAAGATTCGATCTGGATTGTGAATAAAATAGCTAATTTAAATTCTAAATAACACTAAATTTATTTATTTCCAAACTATTTAACAATCACTAATTTATTTAAACTCAATCATATCTAATCTACTACAGTTTACATGTAGGATAGTTTCTCTACTCAAATATAGATGTCACCACAGTCGTAACATTAGTTATATTTTATTTTATAAACGGCCTACAATGTTGATTACATGACAGTTTGCCTGGCCTGCTGCAGATTTTGTATTCGAATGTGTGTGTATATATTGTTACGATCGGGGTGACATCTCTATTTGAGTAGAGACACTACCGTAAATGTAAACCTGTTATAAAGTAGATGTGTGATGTGACTATTCAAGAATAATCTAGACACTCTCGAACATTATGGAATATTCTAGAAGGTTAGAATATTTGGTATAAATACGCGATAAGATTTTAGGAGTTAGTAAGTTGTGTGTTAACCGTGAGTGTGCTAGTAGTAAGAAAATGGAAACAAGTGAAAGTTAAGTGTTTATAAAGTGAAATACAGTGTTATTGAAGTGTAATAAAGTAATTATTGTGCAGTTGAATAATTAAGTAACTTAATTAATAAGTGAATTAAGAAAATTAGTGTTTAGTGTAATTATCCGGAAATAAATAAATTTAGTGTGATCATTAATCGAACCTTGTTTGACAGGACTAAAACATACCAATCAGTGACAGCGGCGAGATTGTGAACTAAAAGAGATAATTCAAGACGAGTTAAAGATTGCCGGTCAGAAAAATTTATTGAAGCAACGATTACTTCAAGCATTGGAGATGTATGGTATTGATCCGGCTAGTTACAATTATGACGAATCAACATTTTCCGACCTCGTCGAAGGAGATGAAGAGGATGGAGAGAATGAAGGCGCAGTGGTTGAATAAGTACCGGTACAATCGGGAAATTGCGATATAACGCAGTTAATGGATGCTATGAAACAGTCCAATTTGGAAATGAAACAGTCTATTGAAAAGTCAGTTGAAAACTCTGTCGAAAAGTCAATTGGAGAATTAAATCGTAAAATGGAACAGTCCAGTAACCAATTAAATCGCATGGAGCAGGCAGTGGGCGAAATTAATAACAAAATGGACGAGAAGTTTCGAAGGTATATAGCACTCTGCAGGGCAAATTCAATCAACGGTTCAAAAGGTTGAACAGAAAATGCAAACAGATATTAAGGAGCTGCAAGAAAAAGTTCTGGGCTTCGAAAAAGAACATCTATACTTCAAAGTTAACGGAACATCTTCGCAAGAAGGCCAGCCAGGACCCTCGATGAAATTTAAGGCACCGATATTTGATGGCACAACATCGTTTACAGTTTTCAAGTTTCAATTTGAAACAACGGTCAAATAGTGGAACGGCGTTAATAATAGCTCTTAAAGGTGAAGCAGCTAAAACAGTGCAAACTATTCAAAATCCGTCTCCCGAATACATGGAGAGAATTAAGATGCACGCGTTCATTGACGGGATACGGGATCCGGAGACACGGAAAGCAGTAATATTGTCAGCTAAAGCAACGTTCGCCGAGGCCATCGCTTGTGCGGGAGCATGAAAAGCAGTTGGACTGCGGAGAGTCAGCTGCTACTCCATCCCTGTAACAAAATTGGAATGAGGCGGAGACGGTTTAACAGTTAAAGGTGATGTGGACGGGAAGAATTGTATTATAACCCTAGATATGCGAGCAGCTGGAACGTTTGGATGAGAAGATCTAGTCAAGGGCAAGAAGATTGCAACGATAAGGTTCGGCAATACTCAGTTCCAACACGAAATACTGGTCGCAAATATAGTGGATGAAGTCATCTTGGAGATGGAATTCTGTGATAGGTGTGGGGCGAGGAGATTTGCATTGAGACCATCCCATGAGGAATACACTAAGGCCGTGCAAAGACTAAAACGAAACCGCTCACCTGGGGTGGACTGCATTAATTCGCAGCTCTTGATATTTGGAGGGGATACTTTGTGGAACTGTCTTTTTGACCTTATTCGATTAGTATGGTGAACCGAGGTAATGCCTGACGAATGGAAAGTGGAGCGATGTGCCAATCATCTTCAAGAAAGGAGGCCGCTTGGAGTGTGAGAATTATCGCAGTATAGCTCTAGATTTCCGGCAGGCTTATGACTTCATCAACCGAGAGAGTTTATAGTGACTGTGTAGAATGATACTGACACAGTCTCAATGCACTGTTACAGTTGAGAACAGGCTATGAAAAAAGTTTGAAGTTAACTCTGTCCTAATGTTGGAGCACATTTTTCGTAAAACTTCGTAACACCTTAGCGCAACACCTTAGCGCAACATCTTATATTGCCAGTCCAATCAGGTGCTTGCATATGCAGATGACATACGCGTAGATTATTGAACTGAATAGCAAAGGAGTGAAGGAAATACTTTGCGTGTGATTTACGGCCCAAAACGCGAAATAGATGGCACGTACCGTCATTATAGCTCTGTATAATATCGAGATCAGAGATCTGATGAAGATCCCCGATATTGTGCATGAAATAAGATATCAGCGAGTACGCCGGCTCGATCACGTTCTGCGTGCTGATCCGGAACGAATTGTGCAGTGATCTCTGAAAGGAGAGTCACCATATGGTAGGCGCAGAGGTTGTTGCAGGCGACGATAGCTCCATGGTGTAGAGAATGGCTTGGTTTCTTCAGGTTGTCTAGGACAGTATGAAGACCAAGCCCAGGATCGAACAACACAGGTATTCATTTAAATTTTCAAAACGATAAATTAGAAAAAAATATATTTTATTTTAGTCAAAAATATACTTGATTGGCGGCGGCTTATCGAGCTGAATAATTGATGAAACGAAATTTTGAAAAAAAAAAAATATCGTTCAACCGGAAAACGAACTCAGCCTATAAAAAAAATTTTTTTTTCGTGGAACATCAAAATCCCTAAAAATTGAATTTGGTTTGAATTATTATCAATGCGCACCTACGATATAACGACAAACCAATTTTGATCTTATCGTAAACGATTTTTTCGATCATGTAACTGCGATCACGAAAAACCGATCCGAAACGTTTATTTTGCTTCACAGCTGTTTGTCTCCACCAGCGGTTCGCTTGATAACGACATTGGATCACTTTTTGGCAAACATTTAATGACAGCATCAGCGCACATATATTAGAAAACAGAACAAATATTCAGTTTACTTCTCAACTTGAACTTGTCTCACTAAATAACCAATTCATGTAATATTGGTGCATCGTTCATCCTTCATATCGTGTCGCTGCTTAGTCTGTTCTTCATCTGAGATTTATATATACCGAATTGATGACATCAATTTTAGGGGAACAAGTTTGGCAATCAAGAGAGAATTCTTCTATTTATTTCCTTCAAATTGGGATTGAATGGGTTTGTGATAAAAAAAAAAATTAAGACTTTATCCTCCAGTAGCCTATATGGATCTTAAACGAGAGTGGACAATATTTTAATATTGCGAATGTTGTTTAAATATTAGCCAGTATAGTCAAAACGATATACAGAAACGTTAAAATTTAAATATTAAAATCTCGATACAAATTTCGGACGACCTCGGCATAGTAAAATACACAAAAAATTGTCTTGCATCAGTGTTAGGCAAATTTTCGTGCGCTTTACTATGTAAAACACTTGGCAAGGTCGACTAAAATTTGGTATCGAAATTTAATTTTTTTTTTTTAAATTCAATTTACTGTAATTTATAAATAATAACAAAACGAATATGCTCGATACGAAATTTTAGTCATCTGTTGCCAGACCTCACATAGTAAAACGCGTAACGTCTTGAAATTTTGTACGAAGGATGCCAACTATTTACTTGCGGCCTCCGCAATCAATCATAACTGCAATTTATGTAAACGTAAATTATGTTTTATGTGAAATAATGAAATTTTCTAACTGATTTTTGTACAAAACCACAACAAACGCAACAACATTAATTTATGCTGCAAAATTATAATCAAACCCAATCGAAGCATAAAATAGAAAAAAAATTTAATTCAAATCACAAACGCACACACAGTATATAAACCTAAACAACATAAATTACATAAAATTGGTTGACTTAATTATGAGGTTTTTACAGTTGACTCAACATATTATATTTTATGAAATATATGTTGTACACAATATATATTCTATAACAAATTAAATAAACATAAAAATTACTTCCCTTCTAATCTCTTGGTATACATATGTATGTATGTATGCGTATATGTCTGTAACATACAATAGAGATTGAGTTATGTATATATGTATATAGGGACGGGGGTCGCCAATATCCGAAATAAATTTCAATTTAGATTTAAGATTATCCGACAACAATTTTGGTGTATACACGTCGACGTCTCTATTGTCAGCTACTGTATGTCTGTAAACGAGTATATATAGTCTGACACTGCAATGAATATATTAGATTAGATTAGATTAAAGCTTATGACACTTTTTATTGTTGTTGTTGTTTTGGTTAAATGTGCGTATATATAGTTTTGTGAAGCAGATGTATTACATAATGTATCTAGATTTGTTTATTCAAAAGATCACTAATGAATTTAGGGTGATAGACTGTAAAGGCGTTATTTACTGATAAAAAATTTTAATCCCTTTTCACAGCCAATTTAATTCCTTATCTTATCTCCATTTTAATTTAAAATCGTCAAAAAAATATGTTTTACAGTTTATTATCCGCGCAGCCCGGAATTGGTGCGGTTCGATCCGCGCGCACTTCAAAAAAGGAGTTCGTCATTTTAATCCGATTAAACAAAAAAATAGTTTTGAGTGACTTTCGTGAGAGATTTATATGAGTGGTTTTAAAATATGTTGTTCAAACGTAAAGTCAGTCATTTGCCCTATAGATGGTTTCTTATATAAATAGCTAACAACTTACTACGGACAATGTAAATCCTGTACACATATTATTTTTAGCCTAACCGTTTTGTTAGAGCGTTTTTTTAAAACCATCTCCATCTACTTGTCGTTTAACATACATATCGTCAAGGTTTGGAATTAAAGCCAATGCTCGAAGATAACCACGCGCTAATCAAACATTTTGTTCAATAAAATTTCTATTGGGCTGATTAAATAAAGGGAAGTTGGAGACCCTAGCTAGCCTCATTGATGTAAAGTATATATACAATCGAAATATATCTGTGACACTCTGAATTCGATAATATCGGGCAGGAACGATAATGTCGAAAATGAGAAACTGGCCATTTTGATTTTTATACCAACTCAATCAATAATGGGCGCATTTAGACGATTTGAGAATATTGAATTACGTGATGCCATTGCTAACTCTTACTTTATGACCATTCTAATGGATCATTACGGAAAACTCTAAAGCCAAATGATTAATATTCGGAATGGTGAAACAGGGGATTGGCGGCCAAATGTGTACACCATAAAGAATTACCACACCGTTATAGACTTGGACAAAAAATGCATACATATTTTGTTAATTGAACATCACTTTGCTGGGCATTTTTCACTCGAGATCTAAGACCGTCAGAGACATCATAGGTGAAAAGGAAATAAGAGCAAGCGGTATAACGTATAGCTTCGGCATTGTTGAAGTGTTCCACGTTTTTGGTAATTGGTACTGGATATTTCGATATGTGTGCGGATTTCACTGATTCTAAGAGCATAACCGAGCAAATAGCGCAGTGGTTAAAGCTGCGACGTTTGGATCGGGAGGTACCGGGTTCGAATCCCAACAGAGGCTGGATGCAAAAGGGATTTTTCATCTCCCGATTACGATCGGTGATTAAATTGAAAACATCTATGACCCTCTGTTGGAATGTAGAACTCATGGGCCGACCCATCTTCCATGTCACTGTACAATGCAATGCACAGGTGGTATACTGTACTTGTGTGAATGGGATGAATGGGTTGAATGAATTAGTGTGAATGTGGGTATTGCACCGTGGGCCCATTAGTGGCATTGAGTGCTGGAGTAAAATCCGCCCAAATTTAATTAAAAAAAAAATTTTAAAAAAAAGAGCATAAGTCTACTATATTGGGCCAGGTGGGGCAATTACTTTCTGTTCTTCCCTACGGGTTGCGTTTCCTTTGTGTTCTCTACGAGTTCCTTTATTTTCATCCAGAGTTTCAGATTGTCTTCTTCTCAGAATGTCTTCCAAATTTCGATACTGATCGAATCGATTTAGCCCAGTATTTACAGCTTGCCTTTGGATTGCGGAATGTACGGGGTTCAAACCTCGACAGAGGCAGCATGCAAAAATAATAATTTCTCATTACGACTGACCTTCAATATAGGCAACATTCATTACCACACAAAGAAAAATTAAGAACGTCTATTAAAACGACCTCTCTGCCCCTCGCTAGCACTATCGATCAAAAAAGGGCACATATTGTCTTACCCTTGGATTGTAGGTCGAAAGGTATCTGCCAAAAGGCATCTTTTAAATCCAAATGACTAACAATATCCGTTGATCTCTATAGCATCTATATAGGCACTGACGAATTTTGCCATTGGCTCAATGAATCAAGATAATTGGAGAGTAAAAGGAAGTTTAAGATTCCTCGGCATACGTATGCTATTGAATAACCGGTGAGACCGGGTAGAATCGTTTACTGGTTTTGCTGCCACAACATCATTACTATGGCCAGCAGTGAAGATTTCCCCCAAACCCAATCTGGTAATTAATGAAAATAATTCTTAGCATCAAACCAGGAGGAGAATCAGACGAGCCAGAAGAGAGGCCCAAAGAAGAAATTGTTGGTACGAGGTCAAATCAATTTCAAAAATAGCTAACAACGGTGGTAAAAATTTATGTATTCGAAAATTGTAAAATTTGGAAGTGGGATTTAATAAGAAAAAATTCACACCAACCACCGAATACGCTAACTCTGGGTAAGGGTCGCATATAATAATAACAGTTTTTAAAGGTCATTACTCACCCTTATACTGTATATCAACAATTTGGCTCCAACGGTTTCGATCCTGAGCATGGTCTCCATACTGTTTTAGAGAATCTGAATGATGCTGTATGGTCTCTGCCTCTACCAAATGGTGGCCCTCATTTCAGAGATCGCTGATTCGCCGAGAATTCGTTCCGGATCAGCACGCAGAACGTGACCGTGCCAGTGAACTTTACGGCACTTGACAGATATTTAGATTTTAGCGGTGGCCTTAGAGGATACAAAGCAGGATAAGACAGCCCAAATATTCGAACCTCCTCACACCCTCAAACGTGTAGTGACCACTACTAAAACCTGGCGTGCCATTGTCTCAATATCCAGAGATCATGTAATCCGTTTTGGGCTTATTGATCTGGAGTCCAACTGAAGTTGAAATCTCTACAAGCGGATCAAGTATTTCCTTCACTCCGGTTCTATTCAGTCTAATCACGCATATGTCATCTTCATATGCAAGCACCTGATAGACTGGCGATGTAAGATGTTGCGCTGAGGTGTTTCAGTTTAACGATAGATGTACTCCAATAAGTGAGATTAAAGAGTTTCGGGAACAGAGCCTCCCTCTGCCACACACCCAAGTTAACTATGCAAAAATTTGTCGATATCCTGTTCTCAACTTTAACACAGCATTCAGACAGTGTTACTGTCATTCTCCACAACTGTACCAATTTTGTTTGCTTTCCAAGATTGATCGAGTCATAAGCTTGCCGGAAATCCAGGAAATCCTCCTTGATAGTCACCAACTAAGTCCTCCGCTAAAGGGGTGATTCTATCCAATATAATGTAGGACAGTAACTTGTATGCTGTTCCTAGGAGAGCTATACCGCGATATATCTCACCCTTCAAGCGGTGTCTTGAAGATAGGACAAATCGCGGCCACTTTCCATTCGTTAGACATTACATTACGGTGTTACATTACGGGTCGCCATACTAATCGAATAAGGTCGAAAAAACAGTTCTACAAAGCATTCCCTCCAAATATCAAGAGCTCCGAATTAATGCAGTCCACCCCAGATGAGCGGTTTCGTTTTAGTCCTGCACGGCCCTAGAGAATGTTCTCATGGGATATATTCTCAATGCAAATTTCCGTATTTGAGGTGACTCAGCTTCAGTGTGTGATGCATGATGAACACCAACCAAGTCAGTAAAGTGTCCACTTCATGAATCGAGTATTGCATCGATGTTGACACAGAGGGTTGTATATACTCGTACGATTTTTCTAGTAAAATTTTGTAGAGTCTGGGTGTTTTGGTGGATTCACTATGCGGCCAAGCTATTGTAACGGGTTTTCCGCCAACCATCGGAACATGACCTAAACAACTCTCCAATTGCAATCGAAGAGGACAAATTTGGAGAGGTCTTATATACATAACTTAAACTGGCGATTAGAAAAGAGACAGTGGCCTTGACAAATAAAAGGTTTGGGTTTGAAGCTGTATGGATGAGGAGAAGGAAAGTTCACTTCCTATATGCTCAAGTCCGGTATTAGATTGAACCATCTGACTATTAATGACAGTTATTTTAAGTTCTTGCCATGTTTTCCTGATATGTTTCGCTTCCGCTATCACCGTTCTTCCACAGATTATTGGGGGTTTTCCTACCTTCGTTTTCACTATGCCATTTTGGGTTGCGTTTTATAATTTGCGGTTTCCTTTGTGTTGTATTCCAACTCTATTCCCGTGTTTTATTTCCTAGGCGAGTTCGATTATTTTCAGAGCACCGTGGCAGAGGCGGGCTGTACAAATAATAATTGTTCATTACAACACCGACGCGAAGAAAAATTAAAAACATCGATTAAAAACTTTTGCTATTCTCGGCTCCGCGCTAGCACTATCGACCAAAAATGGGAACAAATAGAAGAAGCTACAGTCAAACTCAAGTATCAATCCGGAATAAGAACTGACTCTTAGTGAGATTAAAGATCAATCCAGAGACCTTACTTATCGTGCAGCTGGTGAGGGATCACTCGGTGCATCAGGCGTTTCAGGTACCGTAAATGCTGTTTTACTGTTAATGCTGCCGAAAGTATTTTTTAAATCAATCGGGGATATCCGTTGCCATTGACGTGACAAATCAATCGGAGAGCACCAAGAACTTTGTGATTCCTCGATATACAACTACTATAGAATAGCCGGTGACACTGGATAAATCGCTGTTTTACTGCATTGATATATTCGAACACCCATTGAGGTTGTCCATTCATTTAGGATGCTTGGAGTGTTAATGACGGAGAGAAAATTGAGAAATGTTTAAGTTGGATTTAATCGAAAAAATTCAGTTGACCCACAACCTAATATACACTGAATCTGACTCTACAGTCCATCAGGTTCCTGTAAGGCATGTTATTGATGTGGATGTAATTAAGAAGAGTAAAGTTTTGAACGCGGTAGTCTAGAACAAGCTATTGGGACGATTTTCCCGCCATGCATCGGAACATGATCACCGCCCACAATGGAGCATATAGCGGGTAAAGACAACAAAGAGAGAATGATTATATTACCTGAACTATACATAAAGCAGATACCCTGATGATTTGCATCGATCACCACGGATACTATACACAATTAAAAATTATCCCTGCAACCCTTATACACATATATACCGTAACACCGAACATCTCAATTAACGATGCGCGCGCGTACACAATGCACACGCACAGACAAATTATCTATCAACGCGACTCGATACATCACCCATAAAACCAATTGGCCACACATTAGCGATCCCTTATATCCCTTCACTTTTTGACAAAAATAACAATTCATCTCGTCTCATCAACACAATATATATATATGAAAAGGATTAAAAATTGATTTCAATTCAGACGCATGATCCCATTTTTATGTAATAAAAGCGTAACATATATATTTATGTAGCCCCTAATTTTCTCTATATACATATATATATCAGCATAAACTCACACCCCGTGATTGTATAACAAAATTTTAATTGCGCGACAATATTCGGATACCGCATTAATTTAGTTATCGAACGAGAGATATAGGGGTTGGTTACAGATTTTTGCGAAATGATCACAAAAAATATTATTAATAATTTAGACGAAGGGTAGGTGTGTGTGTGTGTGTGTTTCGATCTTGCGATGATATCTGTATTTTATGTATATGTATATTGTGTATCACCGACATATGACATAATTTTGTGGGAGCCTGCCTCGTCGTCGTGTCTGCGTATATACACAAATAATTTGTTCATTTATCAATTTCAATGGAATCCTTTTATTCATTTTTTTTTTTTAGTTTTGGTGACTTTGATGATGATATTTTTATTATTGTATTTGAAATATGGGATTATTATGTAACTGATTTAACACACATAACACATACATAGGGGTAATTTTCACTTCTATTATTTATTTACTTAAAGGGAGATTTAATTGATAAAAAAAAAAAATATTTTTCGACTTACCAGTCTCCCGATCTGACCGATCATCATTGTATATATCACCTATTTGTAATGGGACACGTGGACCTAGCAATAATTCACAACCCGATGGTATGTCCTTTATTACTTCGTACCATAGCTGGAAATACAGAAAAACCAAATTTAGTACACGATTAGGGCGCACACATCCGCACCAATACAAAATCACAACTCACATAACCCGCTATTAAAAAATGTTGTAAATTTATATTTTCACTATGATTTGAGGAACTACGTATGTGTTTTATCCAATTTGTTGATTCGGCGGTCGCGTCCAACCATCCTCGTGCCTTTGAACTAACAATTATCTGTAAATAAAACGTAAAAAAACATGTAAATATTTCATTCCAATCGAATATTGTTTTTTTCGTGTATCGGCTATTCACCGCTAGATGTCTATACACCGAATTTATCCAGTGCACAAACCAACGAAACGATTTTTGCGTGCAGTATTTCTCAAACTTTTAGTACATAAATATTAGGTTGGTGTAAAAAAATTCGTTTGAAACGACGCTCGATTCTAAGAAAATTGTTTTTTTTGTGTTGTGTATTTTGCTTTTACCCGTAAATCGATTGTTCGACTTCTTTTCTAGAGTTAATTGGATATATCAATATTCAGGTATCTGTCACGTACGTATATATCACGTGTAGATTTAAAATTAAATTGTCTCAGACTATAAATCATTCGTTGGCTGTATATATATATACACATAATAGTCTCACCCCAAAATCCATGTAATTACTGTATATACATTATGATTTGTAATGTACAACATATAGATCCATATATAAAATACATTAAAACGAAGGGTCAAGTGTGCGACTGACTACCCGAGTTTCGTTTATGATTTATTACCCAGCCCGATTATTAGTTTTATTATTATTATTATTAAGCAACCCCCACCCCATCGATGTGATAATAAATTTATCGATTTTATCTTCATTGTTGGTTTAATTAAAACTCGACGATGACCGCACAGAGAACACAAAAATTAATTTTTCTTTAAGATATTAGTCTTGCGCATACATTTCTCGTGTGTACACCGCCCCGCTCCTCGTTCCTTAACTATATATACACATATATACATATTTTGTGTGCATGGATGACCACTGTTTTCACTTAAGAACAGATGTTTCTTATACATAATTCATTTAACAATAACAGTTATGATATTTAATAAAATAAATTCTGTGATTTTGATTTCTAGATGAATGAATCGTGTATATGGTTTGGCGACCCCACCTCCGACGACTCGCATATATATTTCCCGATAAAAATGATATTAAACGAAAAAAAAAAATCTTCTGCTAACTTTTTTGTTTTTAGATGTGTGTGTGTGTGTGTGTGTGTGTGTGTGTGTGTGTGTGTGTGTGTGTGTGTGTGTGTGTGTGTGTGTGTGTGTGTGTGTGTGTGTGTGTGTGTGTGTGTGTGTGTGTGTGTGTGTGTATTGGATCTAACGTTCTGTTAAAAATTTAGATAAATGGTTTTTCAGCAGCAGCCCTCTCGACAAATGGAAACCGTAAAAAAAAATGTTTCCCCCCAAGATTTTTAGGGAGTGGATTTTATGTGAACGTATGTACGTACTATCATTAGAAATATTGCGGTTGCGTTGTGTCGTCGTCGTCATCGTCGTCGTTGTGATATTGTGTCGTTTTCAATTTTTTTTTTTTTTTTGTATCTCGTTGGTACAAAAAGCTTTCAAAATAAAAAAGTTCAATCAATATTAAATTACTATACACACATACATAATTCAAGTGGTAGGGGGAGTGGTGATTATGATGATGGCTTATGATGGCGTACATGACAAATGCGAAATATCTGATTGATTCGTTTTTGTACATAAAGCACGATGATAAGCTAGATAATGGCTTTGAGGTCGTAAACTATTTAATGTGAGCATTTTTGCCAGAACAAATTTGCCATAATTTAAATTTCAATACTATCGTGTTTAATTTTCAAATAGCTTTGGCGCTAACCAAATGTAATTTACATTAGATGTGCACGTTTAAGTACAAAATTACAATTTTTAAAATTCACCACGTCAAAGTTATTTTCACCATCATCGTATTGAATATCCGTCTTATCTGCAAATATGTTCGAAATTCAATGCAAATTAAAAACTTCACGTCGCAGAAACAGTGAGGAAAGTGGTAGGAAAAAATTGGATAACACTACCTCCTACGACGGGGTATGAGTGTTTGGTGGCCAGCTCTTGAAGAAGTAACCTACAGAAATGGAATAGAGAAGGTGCAAAGAAACTCCTGTACATATGCTCATAATCGGGCGCTCAAGACAATACAAACACGCGCCTTAGAGGTTATGTTTCACATTCGCCCTGTCGATATTTATGGTAAGCAGATGGCGGCGAATACGTCCACCCGACTATCAGCCATATCTCAGTGGAAATGTCATCAGGCAGGAAACTCAATGATAATTAGATCGCTGAGGAAGGAACTGGCAAATTGAGGATTGACAATTGAGGAGGTCTTGACTTGGTTGAGATAATGTGGTTTCCTCGAGTAGCCTCAGCGAACGAAAGGTGGACTAACACTTTCACATTGTCTGGGTCCCCGCCCACTCGGACATCATGGGGAACTGCAGGGGGGACAAACTAGCCACGGTAGAACTTTCCAACTGTAACTCGATACTGATCTCCCTATGTATAGATGTGAATTAAAGACGATCATGGAGATACTCACAGGACACTATTTGGAGAACATTCGAAGAGGCTAGGTCTAGAAGCAAATGATTTTTGCAGAAGCTGTCTGAACGAGGAGGATGAAGAAACTTTAGTCCACTTGTTATGCCATAATGCATAAACATATGGGTAGGTTTTTAATGGACACCCTCTCCGATCTCGAAAACTTTAAAGTGCGAGATATATTACGGTATACATACATATAAGTAGGTCTTGCTGGTTCAAAAAAAGATAATAGAGAAGTAAGATCCTGTGATATCACAATGGCCCGTCACTGGCCTAAGTGTAACCTACCTCCAACGGCATTCGCAATAAGAACCAACAAGGCTACTCAGCTTTCTGAACTATAGACTGTAGGCACACAAACACACCGACATTATGTGTAAAGTGACTTGATCCTATACGTTCACAACACCAATTTTTAGAATTGTGTAATGAATTGGATTCTTAAAATTTCAAATTTCGACATTTTAAAATTCAAATTTTGTAAATTCAAATTTCCGTTTAAATTTAAAGTTCGAAATTTCGCAAAACTATTTCTAAATTCAAAATTTTAGAAAAATTACATTTAAGAATTTCCTCATAATTGAAATTTTATCAAAATTTCTGAACATTATTTCAGAATTTGCCAACATTTTAAA
The DNA here is from genome assembly GCA_951394425.1 of Tipula unca. Lineage (NCBI taxonomy): Eukaryota > Metazoa > Arthropoda > Insecta > Diptera > Tipulidae > Tipula > Tipula unca. The sequence goes on along the minus strand of OX596381.1, from coordinate 168,403,799 downwards.
TTCAAAATTTTATCAAACTCATATTTGACAAAATTTCATAAGTTAACTAATAAATTCGGAATTTTCAGAATTTGAAAAATCTGCGAAATTCGATAAAGCATTAAATTAATAATCAGCTTTACGAAATTAAACAAAATATTTTCAAAATTTGGGAAAGCTTATCATTTAAGAATTAGCTCATAATTCAGATGCTCAACGAACTTTAGATTTTAAGAATCAGTTTAGAGGTCAAATTTTTGAAAAACTTAAAAGTTTTCAGGAGATTCTTGAAATTTTTAAAAAAATTTCTTAAATTCTGAAAATGATGAAAATTTAGCCAAAATTACTGTCTGACCTGACATGTATCATCCAACTTATAAGCAAAAAAGTCTTCGGTGATAGGCTGAGTAAAGTCGACTTTATTTCTTGCCAAAATCAAAGATAATTTTAGAGTTGGTACAGGGTTCCATTCTTCAGTAATTTTTTTCGAAATTCTTCGGGTTAAACACAATCGGATTTCGATAAGAATTTTAACGAATTTCGAAAATATTTTGAGAAATTTATTTCGGATTTTTTAAACCAAATTTTCGTTCGAAATTTAAAAATTTCAAATTTTTACAATTCAGGATTGAGCAATTTTCAGGCCAAATGTGGAATGCAATATTACTAAGTTCTGAATTTGATAAATTAAATTCGGAATTTGACCAAATGTTAAAAAATTAGTCAAAACTTTAGAAGAGACATTATTTAAAATTTAAATTCAAAATTTCATCGAATCTAGTAAGGATAAAAGTTCAGAATTAGCATCTGAAATTTTTCAAAATTCTGAAATAAATTCCCTAATATGAATTTGTTAAAATGTCTGAATTTAACAAAACTTCTAAACTTATGGCACAAATTTCACAATTTCCTAGAATATGAGAATTTATAAAAATGTCAAAAATCAGAATTTGACAAATATAGAGATCGACAAATTTTTAAATTTTGACAATTTATTTTAAAAATTTGAAAGATCTGTTTTTCTTATTTTCGTTTTTAGATTTTCAAGCTCGACCGTGTCAAGCTTTCTGAAAATGAATAATTTAATATCTGGAATATTATCAATGGTTTTTAAATTATGTCAAATTCTGAATTTAACGAAAAATTTTAAATTTCTGAAATTACGGATGTTTCAATAATCCCAAAAGCTTTCTGATATGCACGTTCGAGATTGAAAATCTAAAGTTTCTTAAAAATTCTTAAAATACATTTTCTTTTTGTTCAGAAAGCCCTTGAAATATCCATAATAAATGAAAATGTTGTTAAATTCAGAATTTCACAAAATTAGGTAAAACTCCAGAATTTGGATTTCAATTAATTTTAAATTTAAATTCAATATTCTATCGAACTTTGAGAAACATCAATCTATAATTTAACCAAACTTCAACATTTGACAAAATTTTCGAATTTTCACAATAAATTTTTTGTGAACTGGTAATAATGGCGTCTCGGACTTAAAACGAGATATCCAATTTAGAATTTTTTATATTCTTGTTGTTTCAGCTATAAACTCGTATGATCATAATTGACCAAAAACTGACATTTTCGAATATACGTTGGGAGTGCATAGTGTTAGCTTGGTTTATTTATATATGAACCTCCAGTATATAGTCTCAGTTGGCAGTGATCCCAAACGAACAGGAACACTTCAGAAACGAAGTACTGGGATCTAAAAGGCCTTTGCCGATTGTGAAACTGGCCGATTGTGTATAACTCCATCACTGAGCTTTGACGTGGAGCACTGCACAAAATTTGGTTTCAACGATTTCTAAGCCACAACCAAATTGGTCACGGAACCATCAGAAACGACAGACAAGTTCATTCATACATTTGAGTAACTATTCGGATGTTTCATTGTTTTTTTAAATGCAAATTCTTCAGAATTTTCACAAAATTCGTTGAAATTTCAGAATTTAGATTTTAAACGAATAAATATATTTCCACCATTCATCATTTTTAAAACTCATATATAGAGTTTTATTTTATACGATATTTCACAATCTGCAATTCCATGAAGAAAATGAATTTGAAATATTTCATCAATCTTTAGAATCAGCAATCTAGTAAGAAGTTCAGAATTTTCCAAAAAACTTATTTTCAAAAGTTAGTATTTCATCAAATTTTAGTTTAAGCAAAATATTTACTAATTTAAAAGCCTGAGAATATTGAACTTAAAATTAGAATTTTAGCATTTCAGAAATGTTTCAAATTTTATAAAAGTTTCGAAATTAGTGGAATTTAACAAATTTAAAAATTTTAATTATTTACGAAACTTTCAGAATTTAATTCTATCCAATTTTCTAGAAACTTGACAATTTGACAAAATTATAAAAAATTAGTAAAAATTTCAGAGGAAACATTACTTTAAAATATAAATTCAAAATTTTATAGAATCTAGTAAGGAAATTCTGAAAGAATGTTCACTATTATGAATTTGTTAAAATTTCTAAATTTAACAAAACTTCTAAATTTATGGCCCAAATTCAGAATTTCCTAGAATATGAGAATTGTATAAAAATTTAAAAAGTCAGAATTTGAGAAATTTAGAAATTGACAAATTTTTAAATTTCGGCAATTTGCTGCTTTTTCTTTTAGTTCTAATTTTTAAGAAACTTGTGATTTTGAAGCTCGAACGTGCCAAGCGTTTTGAAAATGAAAAATTTAAAATTTAATTAAAATGCCAATTCTGAAATTTTATATAATATTTTAAAATTTTGTTAAATTCTGAATTTAACAAAATTTAATTTCTTTAAAGCATTCTGTAATACACGTTCGGGCTTGAAAATCTAAAGTATTTTAAAAATTCGAACTACGAGGAAATACGATGCAAACAAGATCTTTAAAATTTTGAAAATATATTGTCAGAATTCAAAATTTTGGGGATTTTGTTTTTGTTCAGAAAGCTTTTAAGACAATTGAAACATGCAAAATTTAATAAATTTAAAATAATTTGGTAAATTCAGAATTTGACCAAATTTTAAAAAATTAGATAAAATTTGCCATTTACTTAATTTTAAATTTTTCATTTTAAATTTAAATTCAATATTCTACCGAACTTTAAGAATCATTAATTTATAATTTAACCAAACCTCAACATTTTCAAAATGTTCTAAAATTTTAGAATTTTACCGGACCTAAAATATTCAAAACTTAAAAATTTTCCAAAACTATCAGAATTTGACAAATCTCCGTAATTCAATAAAGCTTTAAATTAATTATCAGCTTTACATACCTTAACTTAAAATAATGGAATTGTAACAATAAGTTTTGAAAATTTTAAAAAAAATTAATAAATTTAATTTTTTTTGTTAAGTCCTGCAGAGTTTGAGAAAATTTAAAAAAATTTTAAAAAATTTTAGAACAGATAATTCAGAATTTCCCATCATTTTAAATTTAATCAAATATTCAAGAATCATCAATCTACAGTGAACAAAATATATATTTCATAAAATTTGAACAAATTTTCAAAATTCTTCTGAAACGACATGGATTTTTAAAAAATTTGGATGACCGTATACACTTATACAGCTTAATAAATTTTGATTTTTTTGTAAAAATTTCGAAATATTGGGTTTAGAAAATTTCTATGACAATATTTTCAATATATTTGCTTTCAAGTCAGCTCCGTAGCACGCCGGACTTTAATTTTGTTGTAAAGGGAGCAAATGAATGGGTGCACATGGTCACGATAAATTTTGCATAAACTGGTAGTAAAGGCATTAAAACGAGATACCACCAACTAAAAGTGGAACGAAAAATTTAAAATTAATTCGAAATCTCATGAAATGTATCAATAAAATCAACGCTCCTGATGGTTAAGCCATCATATAAATTAGCGGTGATCCTAAATGAACACGAACACGTCAGAAAGTAAGGATTGGGACGGATCCTAAGGGCAAAGAACTGGTCGATTTTCGTTTCAACGATTTCTAAGCCACAACCAAATTGGGGAACCATCAGCTATGACAGACAAGTTCATTCGTGCATTTGAGTAACTATTGCGATATTTCTTTGTTTGTTAAATTCAGATTCCTCGTAATTTGTTGAAATTTAAGAATTTAGATTTTAAATCGATTATCAATTGATCTCCTCCATTAAACATTCCACAATTTGGCAATTCGATGAAGAACATTTGGAATATTAGTAAGAAGTAAGAAGTTCAGAATTTTTCAAAATACTTTTTTTCAAAAGTTAATATTTTATCAAATTTTAGTTTAAATCTGAAATATACTATAGGCTTCCAATTTTGAAAAGCTATAGAACGTCACACGTCGATTCAGACCCTGAAAAAAGACAATAAATTCGGGGCCGAAACCAAAAACAACATTATTTATTTTTTATGTTGCGTCGTACACAAAAATCACGTCTTATCTGAATATACCAAATGCCAAAACTATATACAGTTATCTATCTTTCCATACACTTTGTGTAGCGACGTATATGACAACCGGAACTCCCAAACAGAACAGAATTATTATTTTTTTAACAAATTTTACAAAATTTATCAAAAAAATTATTTTATATTATAAATTAATTTGTAGGACAAAATGTGTTTGTGTCTTGATGATAAATATACATTTTTATGAATATATATGTACAGTACCATACATAAAGCATAACTGATGACCAATCATCAATTTTTGGTCATCGCATATCGTTATGTATATATATACAAGTTAGAGTAAAACTCCCCCTTTTATATTTAAAAACGAAAATAAAAATTAATTGTAGTGTTTATAGAGTCGACTAGTAGCGTACTTGACTTTTAGTAGGCCACTACAGAACCCGATCGATTACACAAAAAATTAAAAAAACTTCCAACCGTTTTTATTTTGGGCCAAACAATCAATTAAAAATGTTTTAACAACCAAGTTAATCTCACCCTCCGATTACGTATATAATTCACGACGACGATAATGCCGATGATGACACTCATTAAATCAGTCATTTGGAAAAACGACGTTATTAGTTAAGAGACCCTTTAGTAGTATGTATATATATATATGTATAAAGGGATTTTTGATCCTTTGATTGGTTTTTGAATAAAATCGAAAAAATTTATATAAATCGACCACATGAGGTTTTATACGTATATACAACACCTACCTATCCTTTTCGAATTATCACATAAGTCTTAACTTATAATCCGTGCAAATAAGGATACAAAACGTTTTTTATTTATTTTTTTTTTGTTTTTTTTGTAAAGGACATACAGACAATTGACAACACTGACAATAAAATCATCCTAAATAATCCTATATATGGATTTTGACACGTTCGAAAAGGTGTTTTGTACGTGTTTATCACAAAAAAATTGGAATTGAGATGATTTTTGTTGTTTAGCCGACAGGATGTGTATGTTACAAGGACGATGGATTATAATCCCGTTTACGTACCTAATTACAAAAATCCCTCGACTATTTATGTATCTGAAGAAACAATTAAGTCAATTTATTACATAAAGCCATTATCATTAATTGATATGAACCGCACATACACACATCTTCTTTCTATTTGTAAGTCGTCTTCAGTCGCCTCCCTCCCCCCTCACAAAACACAACTTAAATAAATAAATTACATCGTTTTTGGATAGCGCTACTAGAGGAAGGGGGTGAGATATATATGATCAAAAGAAAAGTGAAAAATTGTGTGAACATTTTTGAGAGGGTGCGGAAAATTATATATTTTCCCTCCACACTATATGTATACCGTGTACATAATCTGTGTGTTATGTTTTACAATTTACAATTTCCTCCCTTCTCAATCATAAAATAATCATCATCATCATCATAACATAATAATAGTATTAGTTTGTTGATCTATAAAATTCACTTAGTTTTTTTGTATATTATGGGGATGAAGATTGATTTGGCAGAAGGGTATATAAGTTATTAGAACATAAAATTTAATAATATAAAAATATGTTTTGTCCCCGATATAAAAAAGGATATATATACAAGGGATGTGTAATCTTAAAATTATTTCCTGATTTTTTAATTACGCGCATAAACTTTTAAATGTTTATTGCTTGAGATGTCATCACCCCAAGCCCACCCACCCTCTTTATAATAAACCGGCTATAAATTATCTAAGATTTTAATTAGAGAGAGAGACTGATAAATAAATGTCGACCCATCCTTTAACACTACCACACTGTGAAACATGTGTTTCACATTTTAATGTATATGTACATGCATTCTGAGGCCAATGATCATAAACTGATACATTTAAAAAAAAAAAATGGTTTGTTATGATTCAAGATCACGATCAGAATTAAAAATGCATCTTGCGTGTGTGTGTATACGCAAGAGATGGAGAAGATATGAATATTTAAAATATATAAATTTGTATAGTTTACGAGCATATATGTTCAGCTAACAGACAGATTGATTTACAAATTTTAATAATAAATCGACAAAAAGGTTATTGAACGAGGTGTTTGCAAATCCGCGCAGCCTCCATATGTAAATATATATGTATATTATACACAATATTTATTTATTTAAACCGGTCAAGTTTCTCATCCATCTCGTCTTACACAATATCATCATATCAATGTCCAAATCGCCTTTCACATCAAATTTACTTCCCTTATGTTTCTTGAAGATTTGCAGCGACAAAAGAAAAGTCAAACACGGACACACTCGCCCTTCATGAGAAGAAACAAATATTTATTTAACCCGTTTTCGTTTGACCATTCACACATATATATACGAATTATTATCATCCCTATATATATGTATATAGATATGGATGGTCACTTCATTAAAAATTCATTTCTTTTCTTTCTTCGTTAATTTTGTAATTTATTCAACTGACCGTGTTCGTTTTATATATAGTTTGCAGAGCGCAATTCGATAAATACATATACAATCAAAAATTTAAATTAACTGATTAAATTATGTAAATTATTAACAAAATATAAAATTATTATTATTTGACATTTGATTGACAAACCGAATATAGGAGAAAGTTGAGTTGGGAATTATTGATCGAAGGGTACATAAATAAATTGATTTCCCATGGATATTGATACCGGGGCGCACATTCGACGATAATTTTATTTAAATCACAAAAATTTTGCCACCGCATTTCTCAAGTAAATGCGTAACGGAAATTTCATGTCCGAACTGAAAATTAATGATTTTCTTTATCTATTTAATTGAATATATACCATGTGGACGGACAACAACGAAGACGTGACAATCCATCGATATATTCGTTAAATAAGAAATGAAATTATCTTAAATCGATTAATTTTGTTGAAGTATATTATATGTATAAGGGATTGTTTGACACACGTTGTAATGAATTTAGATAAAATTGATGACATTCTTTTGTGCACAGTATACACTATTGTTAACTTTTTAAATAAATATTAAGGCATGCGTAAAATTTAATTTAAGGTACACGATACGAAAACAAATTATACAAAAAAAAATCTCATCATGCACAACTTTGTGTATATACATACACTCGTCGTACCATACATATACGATATAAATTATAATTAGAAAAGTTTTTAATTTAAACTTTATATGTCGCATAATGTAGGTACATATACTACATACATACATGAGAGACACCATATATGTTAATATCACGACAAAGTTTATCGTGCACAATTTTTTTTATTAATTTTGCGTTGATTTATTACGTGTCAAGCGTACAATGCCGATTTTAATTTTTATTATTAATTAAAAATGTCGCGTTAATTAAAAACGTTGTATTATAGCCATAATATATCTAAAAACCTGTATTAAATTCAAATTCGGACATTCTAAAAAATTTTAATCGATTTTTTAAATTAAAATAAACTCTACAATTTCATAAAATTTTCAAAAAGATGAGTTTTGTACGTACTAATCCTGTAAATTTAGCCAAATCTCCTAATATTATATAACGCATCTTAAAAATGTTAATTATAAAATTAAAAAATTATTTCTAAAATTTAAGAAGCACACAATGTTAATTAAAAAATTTGCCTAATAATTTTAACAAATTCAGAATTTTTAAGATTTATTTTAATTTTTGAAGCTTCATAAAAATAATAATTTTAACAAACTCTGAACCGGGTTTTAAAATTATATTAAATTCAGAAGTATCATAAAGACTTAACGTACTTTAAAAAAGCCGTAATTAGTGGAATTTAAACCACTGATAAATAATCAACTAATCAGAATACCGCTGCAATCATCTCCTGAATATTTAATTAATTAAAATTTATCAATTCTCTTTAAAACATATTTAAAATAATTTAAAATTTGAAAATTTTTTAAATGTTAACCTACATAAAATTTCTAAATTTTTAATTTATTTAACGAAAAATGATTAGTTCACTTTCATATCAAATTCTTAATATTTTGTACTGTCTTGAATTTCAATAATCGTTTCAAGTCAATTAAAAAATTTACTTAATTTAAACAAATTAAAACTTCTAAACCAATTTTAAAAAATATAAAAATGTTACTTTAAATTTAAGTAAAATTAGATTTTTAAAAAATTTGAATTGATTTTTAAAATTTAATTAAATTTTGAATTTATTAAAACTCAAATTTTTGAACGTCCTATTTCTGAAAATTTATAATCAAACTCTAATCTTTATTAAATCTCATTAGGCTCGCACAAAGCTAAAAAAATTTTAATTTTAACAATGTTTAAATTTGTGATTTTTGAAATGTTGAAATTTAAAAATTTAGAACGTAATTTCATTAGTCAATCCCAATTTTAAATTTTAAACGAAAAACTGAAGTTTCGAATTGGTTGTTACCATTTTATTAAATTACATTAACATTTAAAAATATTAACCAAATTCTGAACTTTCTTCAATGTTGTGTAATTCTGAAAATTTATCCAAAATCTGATATTTCATTAAACTCAGGATTTCTAAATTTTTATTTAATTAACGAAAAATAATTAGTCCGCTCTGATATCAAATTCTTAATATTTTGTACTGTCTTGAATTTCAATAATCGTTTCAAGTCAATTAAAAAATTTAGTTAATTTAAACAAATTAAAACTTCTAAACAAATTTTAAAAAATCAAAAAATGTTACTTTTTGTAATTTTACAAAAATATCAAAATATGTTAATTTCAAATATTGAAAATTATTTTAAAATTTAAGTAAAATTAGATTTTTTAAAAATTTGAATTGATTTTTAAAATTTAATTAAATTTTGAATTTATTAAAACTTAAATTTTTGAACGTCCTATTTCTGAAAATTTATAATCAAACTCTAATTTTTATTAAATCTCATTAGGCTCGCACAAAGTTAACTAAAAATTTCTTAATTTTAACAAATTCAATTTTTCTAAAATTCTTTATCCTGATAATTGGAAATTTTTGCAAATTACATTAATTTTGATTATTAAAATTCTGAATTTAAATCGAATCCGAATTCTGAGAAATTTTGAATTGGTTTAATTTAAGGATGCATTTAAAATAGGACGTTGGGAATAAAAATTAAAATCAATTGATGCATTGTGTTACAGATAGTTACAAAATCAGACTTGGTAATGCATTCATCCGCAGATTATTTAATTAAGAAAAATAATTTAATTAATTTTAACAAATTCATTCTAATTTCAGTGGTCAGTTCAAACCCTGAATTTTAAAAACTATTCGTTTTTGAAATTATATTAATTTCTGAAGTTTCTGTTAAATTCTGAAAATGTTTAATAAGTTATGGCAAATTCTGAGAATTTTTCAAATTTTTTCAAAGATTTCTAAATCTTTTTAATTAAATTTAAAATGTTCCCTTTTGCAATTTAACAAAACTACACATGTTAAGAAAAGCTTATTCTGTATTTTGAAATTTAAAAAAATCTGATTTTTAAGAAATGTTTAATCGATTTTTGAAATTTTTATAAACTATCGTCCTAAGCGTTTAAAGTTTACGTTTTAATTATGAAAATTTTCTGGCGCTGCATAAGATTATGAATTTTAATGAAAGTATAATAAATTCTGAAATTTTATAGCAGTTTAGGGATTTAAAACACCAAAGGAAGAAATAATTCTTGGTTCGGAACTAATTATTGATATTTTAAAAATTTGAAATCGATTCTGAATTTAAAAAACATTTAGGAGTGGAAAATCAACTAATACCAGCAGACTATTTTATTTTAACAAAGCTTTTTATGAAATTCTGATATTTGAGATCTTGAAGATTTAGGAAATTCCAAGTTTAGTCGTTAGTTTAAATTCGAATTTTAATAAAAATGGCTATTTCAAAAGTTTTTGATTCTTTTTCATAACATTTTACAAGATTTTGAAATTCTAAAAATATTTGCCAGACGACAACCATTCGCAGATTATTTAATTTAAAAAATTAGTTTATTCAATTGATTAATTTTAATTAATTAATTAATTTCAATAAAAATTTAAATTCTGATGTTATAAATTTTGACGATTTACACCATCCTAATTTCAAAAGTCAATTTCTCAAGTTTATGTAAGTTTGAAAATTTAACCAAAATCTGGTATTACAACCAATTCTTTTCTGGTGGTACACAAGATTTTTTAACATTTACATATTAAAACATCTTAAAAGAATAATTTAAATGTCAATTATTTAAACTAATTAAGTCGCATTTACAGTTTACACCTTACACAATTTTCAATATCAAGTTTAGGAATAATTTTTAAAAATAAATTTAATTTTAACAAATTCGAAACTTTTTAAATTACTTTAATTTGACAGATTATTGACATTCCAGTTTTACAGAATTCCGATATATATAGTTTATTCAATTTCTGAATTTTAATGAGAATCTAAACTTTAAAAAATGTTAGGTGGGTTTCTAAAATAATACATTTTGTAGTTTCATAACAATTTACCGACTTTAATACCCAACACACCGTTATAAGTGTAAATTAAACATTTAATGATTTAACAATTAATTTTAACAATTTCGACATTTTTAAAAAATTCTGATATTTGGGATTTAGGCAATTCTAGTTTCAATAGTTAGTTTAAATTGTGAATTTTATAGAAAATAAGGATTTTAAATAATTCTGCACATTTTTCAAGGTTTTGTAATTCTGAATTATATCCAAACTCTGATATTTCATTAATTTTTATTATGACACTATACGAAATTTCGTAAACCTTTTTAAGCCTTAAGTAAGTAAGGCCGAAAGAAAAGCTGGATTTTAAAATTTAAAAAAAGGCAATTGTGATATTTAGGGAGCATATAAACCAGGTGTTTGCGGCCGTTAGGAGTGCCAATTTAATTAAATTAAATTAATGCATTAATTAAAACAAAGTAATTAGTTCACTTTAATATGATGTCTTCAATTGAAAAAATAGTTTTAAACCCAAATCACACAACGATAACTAAAATAATTATTTAATGTTTACAAATTTAAAATTTCTAGAATTCCTTTAAATCAATTTAAAAAATTATTTATTTAAATTTTACAAAAATATGGAATATGTATTAAAGTTTTACAAAAAATTCAAACAATTTTAATTTCAGAATTTTTCAAATACACAGAGGAACTGAATAACTGTGTTAGAAGCCACCTAACGGTTCGTAGACAAACATTACAAAAGACAGATATTTAAAAAAGGTTGTTGTGCTCGCCAAGAACTTTGTGGTATTAAAAAGAGCTTGCTTTTAAATGTGCTTTTAATTCTGTTTTAACTGAAAATCGTCAATTGATTGAAATCAATTGAAAATCTACGACTGATAGACACACTCGAGAATCGCTCATAGTGGTAAAGATTATGACGAGGGATAGTCGGGGCCCCGAGTTATGGGACCTCAAAATTATGAGACAACTAAACTTCCTCACCCATGATATTTAAAAAATTTCCGTTTTGTTCGATTCGCAGCATGACAAAATAATAAAATTTGTATTCAAGCGCGACGAACAATTTTTTTAACGCGAAAATTGCTGTAATTAAAGTCGTTTAATCGATTACATCGATATTCCAATCCCTAATATTGTATTACTATGGTTTTACGGACGAATTGATCAAAATCAACGTAAGCGATACTGTTTATTTATATAAACAATGTTAATCAATTAAAAATTAAAGGGCCGTTGCCTAATTGTTAGGAGTATATCAGCTATGAATGTCGTGTTAAATACCGGGGTCACTTTCTTTTGAGAATTTTTTATAAAAATAATTATAAATTATAAAATTATTCATTTTCTCGCAAAATTTCGATAGTTTTCCTAAAATTTAAAACTCATAATTCGAAATTCTGAATCTACAATTTTTACTGAAAATATATTTTAAGAGTTATAATCCTTAAGTTTCAAAATTTTTAGTTCGTTTCCCACTAAATCAATTGAAATGTTTAATTTCTTTAAAAAATTTGAACACGTTTTGAGCATTAAACTAAATTTATAAAATTCGTATTTTGCGGAATAATTTAAAATTTTATTTATTTAAAAATTAAAGCAATTAAAAATGAAAAAATATTAGCTTTCTTTAAAAAATTTCAAAAAATCTAAATTTAGAATTCCGAATTCTTAATTTACAATTTACAAATAAGGAATCTCAAAGAGTATAAAATTTTAATTTTCCAGAATTTAAATTCTACATTTTGATAACGCAAGCTTTTTATTGAACGAGTTTCATGTAATTGAGAACCTCTACTTATAAGTTTACATTTATTTTAAAAGCGAAATTTTTTTACTATGCTTGAACTTAAATTTATAAAATTTTAATCTGAATTAAGCTTAGAATTTGTAAGCCAAAATGGCAATTTCATAATTTAGTATACAAAAATTAGAAGTTAGAATATAGAGTTTTGAATAATTTATAATTTTGAATGTTTAAAAAATTTCAAGTCGAATTTGAGATTTGGATTTTCCTAAAATTTCCATTTTGGAAACCTACATGGAACAACAAAATTATTAGAATTTATAAATTTCAGTATATCGAGAATCTTAATTTAGAAATTGGCGTCCAGGATCTAAACGGTATTAAGAATTTTCAGAATTTGGCGAAGTCTACATATTTCGAATTTAAAATTTATAATTTATTTGCAACTCTAGAATTGGAAATTAACGTATTGCCTCCACTGATTACATAAACTGGACGTAAGATACAACAAAATGGAATCTTGGGCACTTGTACGTCAAAGCATTATACAAGTTTTAAATTCTGATTTATTTAAAAATATTAGCTTTCTTTAAAAAAATTTCTGATATCTTTTCTAAAATTAGAGATTTAGAATTCGGAATTCTTAATTGAGAAATTAAGAAATTTTCAAATGGCTTTGAGTTTTAAATTTTATTTTTAATTTTATCTCAAAATTAAATTTGTAAATCAGCTGAATTTCACCAAATTTTAAATACATTTTTAATCAAAGCTTTAAAGTTTAAGGTTCAGAATTTTAAATTTTTAATTGGCTTTGAGTTTTAAATTTTATTTTTAATTTTATCTCAAAATTAAATTTGTAAATCAGCTGAATTTCACCAAATTTTAAATACATTTTTAATCAAAGCTTTAAAGTTTAAGGTTCAGAATTTTAAATTTTTAATTCTTTGATAATGTTAAATTTTAAGAATACAGATTGTAAACTTTGGTGTAATTGGAACCTCCACTTATAAGTTTACATTTATTTTAAATTATCGAGATTTTATTACAAAGCTTGAACTTACGTTGTATAGAACTTAAATTTATAAAAAATTATAAAAATCGATAAGGAATAATCTGAATTTCTTAGATCTAACAACTTTAGAATTTGTAAGCTAAAGTGGCTATTTCATAATTTATTTTACAAACATTAGAATTTAAGATATGGAATTTTGATTTATTTTTATAATTTGGAATGTTTAAAAAATTTCGAATTTTCATAGATTTCAGTGTATCTAAATTTAGAAATTTACGATATTTTAAAACTGAAATTTGTACAATTTATAATTTGGATTTCGAAATCTTCAAAGTGTCAAAATTAACTTTCTGCAGCTAGAGTTCTCAGAATTTTTAAGGAGTCTATATAAGTTGTGGAAGTTAACGTATTACGTTCACTGATTAAATCAGAAACAGGACGTAACATCCACCAAAACGTTGCAAATTTTTATTTATATACAGACGATCTAAACCACCTGTGATTGATCAAAAATAATTTTACTAATTTGGGGCCAAAAACAACTTAAACCCGTAACTAATTTTGGCATGCAATTTTTTTACATCAATAAACACTTCTAGAAATAGATAAACATCGATATATACGTGCGTACAAGTAACAAGTATAATAAATATTATTATCTAATAGCACTTCGATCATAACAAAACACTAAAAATAAAAAAAAACGTTGTTGTCACGATATCATCATTATATATCGATAACAAATCACACACTTGTGCCTATTATAAACCTCAACAACTTGAAAAAAAAAATAAAAATTACATAAATTCTCCAAACAATCAAAACCCAATCATTATAATTATAAATCACATCAAAGATAATAAATCATTTCATCAACTACCTGTGTGTGTGTGTACATAAAGTCCTCTATTAAAATTAGGTAATTGTATTTACCATATATAGGTACCATAAAATATTAAACTTGCTTCCTTAATTTATTTTATTAAGATTTATTTCTTTTCGACGTCTCGACTCGTATTTTCGGTTCCCTGCTATATAGTCGCTTGCTTAAATTAAGGTGTCAAAACGTATAAAACCTCAGGTAACAAATTGTTATTGTGATCCGAATGAAAAGAGCTATCTCACCTATATATGTGTATGAAAAAAAACATATTCTTGTTTTGTATGTCAATCAAAATACTATATCATATACACACAGGGGGATTGGATATAAAACATATTTTTTTTTTTATCTAAAATTATCTCCTCGATATAATATTTACACTAAATATAACAATATATTGTATGTAACTACCTCGTACTTGGAATTTTCTATATATATACATATGTATACACCTGGACAAACTGAAAATCGTAGTTTTGTATTTATTACCTGCGCGAATATTTTTTTTTTTGCATTATTGGCAATACACAACTATAGTCAGGAATATTTAGAGATTAACACAATTTGGTAACTGCTTGGCTTTATATAGGGGTAATTTGTACGTTTATCTATAATATTCACACATTTTTTATTTGATAAATCCTCGAAATGATATCATCATGACACACAATTTTCTATTGTGTGTCCCGTCCCATATACGCATACACTAAAAAAATATGATTGAAGTGAAAGTGATGAAATGACAGATAATTTGTTTAAATCTGGGATACGGTTTGGTTACGACGACGAAGCTGATGGTTTAATTAAATTATAAAAAAAAAAAAACTATCCCCCTTGGTTAGTGTATATAACTATATATATAAGCAATTACTTCCGGTAAATGTATATATGAAAAAATATATAGAAAATTGGAAAAACCATAAAAACCAATCGTGATAAAAACTAACAATATCAATTTTCTCTCTCTCGAAATTTTTATTATAAAATAATTGAATTTCGTGTTTTCCGCCTTGATGGTGGAAATTGTAATTCGAGTGGAAAGAAAATATGTTTGGTATGTATACAAATACAATAAAAAAAAAAAAAAATCTTACCTCCCATGCAAACCGATGATCAATCGGTTCGTTTGTTAATTTGCCTAAAAATGGTCCGAAACGTCGGCCACGCGGCACTATCGAATTTGCGTACACCGAACCATTCCGTATGTCCAGCTCCTGGGGCGGTGATTGTAATCGCGCCATCTCATTCAATAATTGTTCAGCTTCACGGACCTGTGCGCGCGCGTATAAATCGTACAAAAAATATTAATGGCACCGATGTGTATATACAAAATGACTTACTTTTATCCGTTCCTTGTGCGGCATATCCATTGTTGGACTACTACTGCTCAGCGGTGTACCATGAAAATTTGTTTGCATACCACAATGTGTTGGTATATCGCGTGAATTGTCTAATTCGTCACTACTGCTACCTGGAGAATGAATACCAAAAAAAATATCAAAAATTAGTAACTTTTAGAAATCTGTATATCTGTAATTATAATAAATGTCACCTGCACAATCAAAAAATCGTGTGTGTTTTGTTAAATATTTGGATTTATATCTATTTGATTACTGATAACAGAATTATACAATTATTATGATCATATTTGAATTGTATATGTCAATTGGGTAAATTGATAATGATTGTTTGTTTTATATATATATATGTTGTTGATTTATTTATGATTATTGTTGTCTTCTTTTTTAAAGTGTATGATACCTACATATATCTGCTTAATTGTTGGGGGGTTTAATTTATCGATTTGCATATTTGCATACGGATTATGTTGAATTAAAATAATTTTATTTGATTCTCCTAAGCTCGATTTTAAATTTAAATTTCAGAATAATAAAAACAAATTATTTTTAAATCCAATAGAACTCAGGATTATGGACACAGCCGAAAAGTTGACTATTTTAAAACGATCAAATCGTGGACTCAGCCCATAAATTAGAAACAAAAGTTTTTACGGCCATAATTATCGAACCCCGTATATATTCATTGCCAGTTATCTAATTATAATATTTAACGGCAAATATCAGTGTTGTGGTCCTAACTATTTCCAACAAACTTTAAAAAATATCACATAATTACCAATAAATTATAGAAGACGTAATTTAGACTAAAACTTGAGTTCAGTTATTTAAAATTAAAAAAATCGTAATTGACTCGGTCATTTCCTAACCAGTACTTTCTATTAGGCTACATACTAGCCTTCTCAAAATTAACCATTTCAGAAAACTGACTGAACCTTGCTGATGGGAATTTTCCATTGGAAGTTAAATCTTCAATCAATAAAGCGCAATATTCCTTCAAGAGAGTACCGACAAGATCTTATCTCTGCAATTTTTTAATCAAAATGTAATTAAAACAAACCGCAGATGATTCAAAAAAATTATTTAAAAAAATGTAAATGGCCATTCTCAATCCACAAATATAAAAAACTATATGTCTTCCATCGAAGAATAAAATATTGGATACATTGGGCAAGGTTCATTTAGAACTCTAAACGTTCCTTTCACCAATCCAATTTCATTTACTTAAACACAACTCCGTTAACATTAAGCAAATATTAGTCTTCATAAATTTTAGTAAATGGAAGAACTTAATAATAAATTTAAATTTCGATAATAAATTTTAGTCGACCTTGCCCAGGTTTCATTAGGTAAAACACACGGAAAATTGTTTAGCACTGATGTAAGACAATTTTCCGTGAGTTTTACTATGTGAGTGCTTGAAAAGGTCGACTGAAATTTGGTATTGAAAAAATTTAAAATTTTTGTTTATTATTATTATTGTGTTGATTGGCTACTGCACAATGTTTACTCACGTTTAATACCCACAGGCCGCTATTACAGCCGTATAATTTAATATTTTGTCTAGGTTAAGAATTAACATCAATGGTACCGCTTCCTCTGAGGCGTATAAGAGTTTAAACCTTTTTAAGAGTGGTGAATTGTAGAACTAAATGTTTACCAAATTTTGTACGTACTTTCCAATTCAAACGTATATTAAATAATTAAACCCATAGAATGGCATAGGAAATTAGATGCAATTACTGTCTTAGTTTAATTCATTGAAAATCATGCAAACACGTTAAATCTCGGCTTGTTTCACATACATATTCAATTATACAATTATTTATAAATTCTACTCCGGAATAAGTATGGTTTTCAACACTTAAAGGAATTGAGGATGTCCTTCACCATCCAGAATTTGACTCAACAAAAAGAAACTTGCCACGTTTTTAGGTCGGGCATAATCGTTCTTAGTTCGCATAGGTCTGGTTAATTCCTATAACACGCGAGACTTAAATTTGTAATCTAGACGCCGTCACAGCTACTTACTTCTTACTTAAATAGACAAAATGGGCTTAATAAAAATTAGTTTGAGCAATAACTCGTCTGCAAATGCCCAATATGAAAACATATTTTCTCAGAGCGATTATTAAAAAATTTGGATGATTAAATCACGAGTTTAAAATTATTTTTGATATTGGATCTGTTCTTTCATCACGACGGTACATGAATATCTCCACAGGGCTAATTATGATATCCAAATGGAGTAAAACCTCGCCATTAAATATTGGACTTGGCATTCATAAAATATAACGAGGTGGGTGAGAAAATCAGAAGTGGCATTGGAAAATAAAAATTAGTGACAATCATATCACAAATACAAGTCTTTTCGCAACATCTATTCCCGAGATTCGGCTATATACGGTTTGCCTCCAAACGCACATCAAGTTGTTTAAATTTTAATATGATCAATTCAAGTGTATGTAAGGTTTCAACTTTACTGAGGCTCCCGCATTAGCATTTTCCAAATTAATTTGTGTATACGTAAAGTTGATCCGATCGTACTATATATTGAAGTTTCAACAGCTGCATAGTAAAATATTTATAAACTGTAGTTATGAAAATTTTGAATACCAATGCACTTCAAATTCAATATTTTGCATAAAAATTTAACCATTATGAAAATCAATTTCAACCTTTCGCACATCAAATTCAAAACAACTACAGGCTCTTCATAGGCTATACCGAAGCATTGTTAATTTATTCTGTAGGTCCCCATTTGACAAAATCGACAAAATTTAGAGAAAAATTTCTAAAATTATCAAATCGTATTAATCAAGTTTTAAATTTAGTAAAACTCAACATATTTTCAAACTTCTGGATTATATTTTAGAATTTCACTCAACTCTTTTTTGAGTTATTAAATTTTTTGCGAAGGTTTTAATATCGAGATAGTTGGATTTTGGCTTAAATTCTAAATGGTCTTGTCATATTCATGTCTCACACCACAAGAAAAAATTTGGTAAAAAATCTGTATACCGTGAAACCATAACCAGAGTTGACAAATGAAACATTTTATTAGAACGCAATATTGGGGCATGCAGTATTTTTGAATTTAATTATAACAAAAGAATTAAATTGATTTGCAGAATGGTGAAATTGGGTATGCAATAGGATTGTACCAAAAAAAATTAAAGTTGAACGGATAACTCTAGCACCCAATGCCACAAATGAGTCCACTATGTGCAATACCCACACAAACACAAATACTTAGACATTAAAAACACCCACCCGTGATTTTTGGTCACCACCGGGAATCAAACCCGAGACCCTCGATTACCAAAGCAACGACACTACTTACTGTGCCAATGAGGGTGAATATAAAAAATTGGAAAAGTAAATAAACTCTACAACAAAATTTAAACCATAGGCAAAATCCTCATTAGAATTAAAAATTGTTGGATGAGAAATATAAATTAGCTGATCGCTGATTAACCAAAATTTCTTGGCTTCTTACTCTTGCCAATATATTCACGCAACGAAAAATGTTAATATTTGTACCGGTTGGTTAAAATGATATCACTACTTCGTTAGATAAAATTTTGGATATCAGTCGGTTTATTATATAACAATCTTAGATATCGCCCTCTTCAAGAATATCAGTGAAATAGTAAATGTTCAAACGGTTTATCCATATACGCATTGAAATTCGAAATTGATTTTCGAATTACCGCCATCCGTCCGCATCTTATTAAGTATAAATTCGACTGGGGTTCCAAAACAATATATGGTTTATGAAAGAGTTACATGGCCCAAATAAAATGGAAAACTGGCCGCATCAGAAAATATAAAATCATCAATTAACTTCGTTTTATCTAATTTTTTAAGATTTAAATAATTTTTTCATTTTTAAATAATGAAAACTAAATTAAAATTCTCGATACCAAATTTTTGTTGAACTTTCCAAGTAGTTTCATAGCAAAACACACGAAACATCGTCTTGCATCAGTGCTAGACGGTTTTTCGTGTGTTTTACTATGTGAGTGCTAAGCAAGGCCAAGTAAAACTTGGTATCAAATAATTTTATTATTTTTTTTTAATTTTTGATTGTAGTGACAATAATATAATAAATGCCGCTTAACTAGCCCTTCATCATGGATTACTAATAAGATAGTTTAAAACCATTTGCTTAAGGCTGTACATTAGGATGAGTGATTATTCTCGGCAATAGTTTGATTAATAAAAATATTAAAAATTTGAGGTGTCCTTCCGGAAGAGAAGTATGAAGTAAATGAACTCCTCGAAAAAAATTTATAGCCGATCATATCACTGTTTCGTTAGATTCAATATTCGATATCAGGCATTTCCGAAATATTGGATCACAATCTGATTTATCGCACTCTTCAAGAATGTTATTGCCAGAATCGAACCTTATAGAAATGTATATAAATTTATAGACATTTTTAATTAATTTTTAAAATTTGTATGAAAGCATGACTGCAGGATCAGATCGCTGTAAAATTTGAGTATTTTAAAATATATGGGCAAAGAAAGATTTTCAAAATGTTAGTTTAATATAGATGTCCACTGTCCACCACTTCAAAAAACGATTCAATCATACAAAATTTAAGCTCTAAAAAAGGGCAAAAATTTATGTTTTATGAAAGAGTTCCATGTCCCAAATAAATTGGAAAAATTGCCGTATCAGAAAATATAAAATCAACAATTAACTGCATTTTAACTGTGTTAACTCAATAATTGAGGCTTTTATCAGTTGAAGCAAAATTAATTTAATTTATTTTTAATGAATCATAAAGATTTTGATTTTTTTTCTTTTTTAAATAATAAAAAATTAAAATAAAAATTCTCGATACAAAATTTTTGTTGAACTTTCCAAGTAGTTACATAGTAAAACACACGAAAAATTATCTTGCATCAGTTCTAGACGATTTTTCGTGTGTTTTACTATGTGAGTGCTAAGCAAGGTCAACTAAAATTTGGTATCAAGAAATTTTAATATTTTTTTTTTTAATTTGACTTTAATTTTTTGATTGTAATGTTTTAAAAATACCGTTAAACTATTTTAAGTCATACTCTGTGAGTGATGAAGTGTATAGCGAAAAACTAATTTTGCCCATCATCATGATTACTAATAAGATAGTTAGAAACTAATTTCAACCATATTGTGATACCTTTATAGAGATTCCGGTGATTTAATTTCGATACCAAATTTTTGTTGACCTTTCCAAGCACTCACATAGCAAAACACACAAAAAATTGTCAGGCATCAGTGCTAGACCGTTTTTCGTGTGTTTTACCATGTGAGTGCTTGGCAGGGACAAGTAAAATTTTCCAAATATTTTAAAATATTTTTTTATAATTATGATTATATTTTTGTGTATTGTTTTGGTTACTACTAGTGATAAACTTGATAATTTTAACAAACTTAAGTGACTTTAATTTTTGATTGTAGTGACAATATTTAAAAAAATGCTATTTTTAGTCGTATTCCGTGAGTGACGTGTCTAGCGAAAAACTCACTTTATCCATCATCATGACTACTAAAACGATAGTTAGAAACCATTTGCTTAGGGCAGTACATTATGATTGATTATTTATAATATGGAAAATAATTTTAATTTAAAAAAAAAATTATGGAACCTAATTTGAAGATGAATTTGAAATTTGAATGTTTTTTGGTCAAAATTGTATTCCAGGAATATCAGACTTTAAAATTTCAAATTCAAATTAATCATAAATTTATTTTTAATTAATTATTCAAATGGTAGCAACTAAAGTATATAAAGGTTCACAAGAAGTTACATTTATTTAAAAAAAAATCTTTTTAATTTTACTTTCGATAAGCCGTCGCTAATCCAAAACTAAACTCCAAAATATATTTATATATACGGGACTTCCCAAAACCACACATTATATTAAATGAATTACCTATATATCAATCTCGCACAAACGATATAGACTCTTTGTCTCCATGCGCTCACAACTATATAAATATATCATCCGGATAAAAAATGTCCTTTATTCAAAAAAAAATTCTCAAATTACTTATCAATCAGATTAATCATCCTATATATGAACGCAAAAGATCATTTCACAATTGAATCCAATATTTATTTAACGGAAGATATCGGATTATCTCTTACAAAAATTGTATTTCCTTATTTCACAAAAAAAAGATTATAAAAAAAAAGTAAAACTACAAAAAGGATCTATATATATAGTAAACAAGAAGTAGTAGTACCAACAATAATCATAATAATAGTAAGTAGAAATTTTAGCACACACAAACTATAAAAAGTATACCTGTTTTCGGGTACCTTTATATCGTCTTAAAGACAATCTAAATAAATATCCTTTTGTACATACATATGTATGTATATATATGTAAACGACTTTCGGCGAACATAAATGTGTGAACTGACTTTATACCAAAACATACAAATTAAACAAAAATTTGTTTGTAATAAATTAACAAAATTGTGCCACTTGAGAACGCAGCTCTTATCAGTGTTTAAAATAAATGTATTAAAATATTTTATAAAATTTTTTCAAGTGGATTTGATTGAAATAATTAATTATGTCCCGCGATATATGTATAAATAGATAGTATACAGTCACATGAGGTTAGTGATCTCATACTATATATATATATCTTTATACCAAAAATACTTGAGTTACTCGGCGTGACACGTAATGCGGCACAAAAATGTCATATGACACTTAAGATTAGATAGATATTTTCACCACACCCAATTTTATACGTTAGTAAATTATTTACCATAAATAAAATTATTTTTATGTAAATCACAACACTCAAAACTATTTTAATTTTTTTAATATAATATATGCTTCTTCATTAGAGAGCACAATCAAACTGTGTAATTAATTAATTAGTAACTTCAGAGTTACTATAAACGAATAAAATTTTGTAAAGAAATTATATGAATAAGAAATCCGCTATACATATATTAAGAAACGGATATTGCAAACCTAAACCAAAAATTTCACACGCGATTAAGATATTTCTTATCTAACAATAGACCAAAACACACTTTTGAGAATGTTTCTATATAGTATACTAAATTGTGTATATAAACGTGTTATGAAATTTCGTTAAAAACCTCTAATTTAAAAGAATTATTTTTTATGAAGATTTTATCACAAACTATTTTGTATTTTCTTAATTTGGTCAAAGTGGTTTTTTAAGATTTCAATTTTTTTTTTTTTTTTTTAAGATTTAATTAAAATAAATCTCCAATCTTACGCTGCTCGCAAATAAAAAAAAATATTTTCTTAATTTGCGGTTTTGTTTATTATATTGTATATTATACACGCACAGGGTTTCGGGTTTCCTCCCGCACGCCCGTCACAATTTATAAATATGTACTTTTTTTTCCGAAAAATTTATTACCTGATGGCATTATACAATAATCAATGTCAACCATTTAGTATATATCGTATTATCAATATATTTTAATTTTATTCAAATAAATTATCCAATTTTCATTTTTTAGTCGGAAAATTCACTGTACACTAAATTTTTTTTGGATCACTTTAAATTTATATCTCACTTTTCGTACACTGCACACACCACACTCAACACAATATCTTATAATCAAATATATATATTCGCTTATAATTCTAAAACACACTTTAAATAAATAACAACAAAACTATAAATTAATTTATTATGTACTAACTGTGCACAGTGGAAATTAAAATTTCCAAATTAAATTTCAAAAAAAAAAAATAACAAAAAACCGAAAAAAATTATTTAAAACTGATAGCTCAACACTCTCGTCTGTCTGTCTACAGCACACGGATGGCTAAGGGTAGACTGAAAATATTTTTCTTTTTTTTTTTGCTTTTTTTTTTTGTGTGTTTTCTTCTCAATATGCTCTGCCTGTGTGTACATGATATAATTATTGTCATTGTATTGTGAAATAATATAACAGCCAGCAATTTTATATTTTGTATATATGTATCTACTAAAAAAAAAAAAAAAGGGGCAAATGTTACCCCTACCCCTCGATTTTTCCGCACAACCAAGATATGATTTCTATACTTCTGTGTATATAGGTTTTCTCGAAATTGAATACAAAACAAATAATTTGATGTGTGATATCTCGACTATACAAAAAAAAAAAAAACTATAATACAAATCCAGAAAAAAGGGAGGAGCTACCAAGGCGGGATTTAAGGGATGCTGTGTGTGCACGACGAGCGCACAATGAACCAAACAAAAAGAGAAAAATCCCGAAGATGAGATGAGATTAAAATACATTTTTTTTTATTACGTTTTGTATACATATGTACATAGTATATATATACAGGGAGGACATGATTATATGTGATCTGTCTTCCAAAATATGTATACAAAAAATAACAAGAGAAAATGTGGAAAACAGAATCCAATGTTTTCTTCTTATTCCGCATTTTGTTATATCGATTCAACGAGTTGGCGCAGTATATCGTTATACAGATATACAGTAGAGTGAGATAGTATTTTCCGACATTTCGAAAGATAGTATATATATTTTTCTATTTTTCTTACAACAACAACAACCACGAATTTTCCTCATCTCATAAGATTATATATACGTACGTATACAAAGTATAAAGATTTTCTCTCCCACATATATAATCTTGTTTCTCTTATCATTTTTGTATATACAACAACAATACAACGAGAAAAATCCATCATTTTTCATTTTTTTGTTTTTTTGTTTAGCAATACGGATTGTAGTTGTTGTGTGCTGGGAAAAATATAAGAAAAACCGAAACAGAGAGATACCCGAGAAAAAAAATATCATTGGACGATGCTATGTTGTGTGTATCTGTTCGTTTTTTTTTTTGTTTTTTTTGTATTTTGGAGAGATCAGGGTATATTTATATAGAAGGGAGGACAATTGTGCAAAAATGGAGGTTATATAGATTGTGTGGTATGTCGGAAAATCTATGGTTTTATGGTATGAACAAAATATATAAAAAAAAATTATCAATTTTTGTTGTTGTATTTGGTTGTGGTATATTTATATTTTTTTGTTCGGTATATGCTGTATATATAGAGGGAGTAAATGCGGGAGATGGGATTTTCTGTATATATGATTTATGAAACTAGCTTGAGCTTTATGGGTAAATTAATATATAGCTTTATAGGATCTATACTGGTCATCTTTAACATGACTTTGGGGATGGTGCAGGCCAACATGGCTGATAAATGAATGTGTCCCAAACATTTAATACATTTTGCCAATAAGCCAACTTACATATTTCACAAAAAATTTGGTAAAAGTCATATAACCTCTTGAGTAATTAAGAACTCTCGAGTGGCACTGCTATTAACAGACACTTCCAAACCAAAATGACTAATGTAATTTTATTTTGAATAAGTTCGAAGTATCACTTTTTTTGTTATCGTATGCTGTGATAGAATATTTTCTTGCTACAAATGAAACGATTATAATCCAGTAAATGAATTAAGAAGAAACGATTCTAGTAACAGACTGATATTAATTAAACCAGTTTCGTTCCAGGCACTTTCCCAAAAAATCCTAAATTTCCTAAAAACTGCAATTACGTTTATAATACAACGTATGATGCATTTTTAAAATGGAAAGTATAAATTAGCAATGGCCATCCTTCTGCAACTATATTTATAAGATATCAGGAGATTGCCAACTTTTACTTTCAAAATTCATCATGAATATTTATTAAGGAATGCACGAAATTTCAGTATAATCGTTCTTGAATAAATATTTTGAAAGCATATCGAAAAATATTCAGTTTTTTGAAATATGAACCAGAGCAAAACCGCAGGATCATCTCTTGCACCAGCTCGCAATTGAAATATTGTGGTATTCCGACGGCTGCAACCTGGGGAAATGGGACGCTGGATATAAAAAGTCACGGGGCAGGAAGAGGTTTTGTCTGGGTGAAGTATAACGAAATAACATATTTCAGCTGTTATTTTACCCCAAATGAGAGAATTGCGGTCTTTCGGGAAAAACTCGAATTTCTTGATGATGAAATCCCCATGGTGACAGGGCAAATGGTGGTTGCCGGCGACTTTAACGCAAGGGCCCTCGAGTGGGCCATGGCCTAGTCCGGACACTAGATGCAAGTTTGTACTGGAGATGGGAGCCAGAACAGAACTTCTGGTTCTGGTATTGGCTAAACCACAACTTTCCGTCGCCCGGGGTACATGGGGACCTTACCTGATATTACTCTGGCAACCGAAAACCTGGTGCCATATACGTTCGGGCGTAGAAAATCATGGAGGATTACTCTGGCAGTGATCACCATAATATATACTTCGTATAGGAGCAGATAGACCAGCAAGAAATTGAGATTACGATAGCCTGTTATCAGCGCAACATAAGGCCAAGAAAAAAACTGCAGTAGCAAGAGGTGAAGAACTCCGTAGAAGAACTGGAGGTGTAGCCATCAACAAGAGGTGACGAATTCCGTAGAAGAACTGGAGGTGCAGCCATCATGAAAATAAAATCAAAAAAAGCTCCGGGTCCGGATGGAATACCCAGCGAGGTGATTAAGTTGGTTTTCAAGCACGGCTCCACTCTACTGCTGAATATGTAAAACTCGTGCCTGATGGCAGGAGTGTTTTGGTGCAGCTGGAAGAGGGCGCAACTTGCGCTGATCAGCGCAAATGATCAGACCCCTCAATGGTAGATGCAATCCGGGAAGTGATAGGAGCGGTCCAATTCGCATTGTTCTTTTGGTAATACTAGACGTATAAAATGCGTTCAACTCAGTGAAATGGAGCGATATGCTGATGCACTAGAAAATTCGTTCCACATACCGACGCATCTGCTGCGGACCTTAATTGACTATCTAAGTGACCGCAGACTGTTGTATGACACACTAGAGCGCCAGCAGAGCATGCAAGTAACTGCTACTAGTATCTCGGAATTACCATCGACTCGAAGTTCAACAGATAGGGCAGTTCTAGCAGATAGGGCAGACAGCAGACAAGGCTAGGAAAGGAGTTACGGCTTTAAGTCGGCTCATGGCAAACGTGCATAGACAATCCAGTCCGTTCACCTATATGGATCAGAAATATGGGCCGAGTCCTTAAGTAAGGAAATGTGTAGAAAGCGCTTATTGCAGGTGCAAAGACGGGGTATTTCGGGTAGCCTCGGCTTACCGACACTAGTTTACGCAATTTTTAAGCGGTCGCGGATACTATCGATCATATCTTCATAGAATGGAGAAGAAGCAATCTCAGTAGATGACGCGGAGCACACTTTCTTCTCGTTTGACATGTGGACACAGCAAAGGAGCCCACTGTAAGAGGAGGTAGGATGGTGGTCTGCGGAAACTGCGGTCGATATCATGCTACGCGGTAAGGATACTTGGGACCGCGTGACAAAGAATAAAAAGCTGACCTGGACAGAAGCCTTTAAATAAGAAGCACGTTCAGTCAGAGCACGAGACAATAGTAATGTGTAAAATGGTCCGAGGCTAATCATATAGTAGGAGGAGGTGCTTTTAGGTCCGTAGGTCAGAAATTCAGAAATTTTACAGAGTCCGACTGTCCCTAAAAGCATTTTACACCTCCTCATAAAAAATGAAAAAAAAAATGCAATATTAAGAAAAGCACAAAATTTTACTATAGTCGTCCTTGAATTAATATTTTGAAAGCATACCGAAAAATATTAAGCTTTTAATTAGGGCAAAAACTGGTAAAATATTACTGAAATGGAAGCAAGAGCTTAACAGCGTTTTTTATATAAAGCTTGCCCGAATGTCTGAAAGCTTTTAAAAATCAACCATGAATTTGTAAACCAAAAATCCATCATTTATGTTTACTTGATAAAATTATAATAATTCGCATACTTTAGGCAAAAGCTTAGCAACACCAAATGAAAACTTGATTCAAGAGCTTTTCTATTTGATTTATATTTAATAGGAAAGCTTAACAAAGTAAATAAATATATTTTTATAATTTGCATTCGAATCTGTCTGGAGATATTTAAGCTCTCTAAGTGATAAAAGAACCCAAAGCTTCCTGATGGATTATCTAAAAACTCTGGGTGCAATCTTTTGAATTCTCATTTAAAAAGTTTATTTCAAGATACATAGATAGCATCTGCCATTCTTTAATTTATCAACTCAACAGGTATCTGAAGGATCTAAATCAAATCTGATATCACAGTTTAAAGATTTTAATTAAAAGGTTTGGTACCAAAATGTGTGTATTCGAAAATATTCAATCATAAACTATTGTTCAATCATTAGAAAGCTGAATTTGTATAATTTAACCGGATAGCTTTCATGAAAACTATGCATTAATTCGAATTTACTTATCAGTGGCCCTAGTCTGCTTTTTCCCGAGAATTGGGGAAAAATATTTCAATAATTCCTAACTACAATAATTAACAACTTTTTTATCCATTTTTTCCCTCAGTTATTCTGCCAAATTGGAAATAATATTCCCTTAAAAATGTCAGAATTTGCTGTCAATTTATTAATATAAATAAAAATAAAATTTGAAAAACAAAAAAATTGAATAAATTTATTTAATGTGTCACGATTAATTCACCTTTTGGATTTGGCATTAAAAGAAGATTCTTGTATGGGGTTGTCTACTATACCAAAAGAAATTCGCGTTCTAGTTGCGCTGAGTTTTTTGGCTCAAGGTAAACATGATGTAAACATTTTATGAGAATCGGTTGCAATTAGAGTCGAACATGTATACCTTAATCGGCCTCACTACCATTTAAAGAATGTCCAATTCGTAAGAACACAGGTTCCTTTACGTAAATTATTTGTTATAAATTCAAGACTCAAATTATTTATAGATTTGCGATTTTAACTTAAAAATTTTAAATGTTAATGCTTCATAAATGTTAATGCTTGGAGGGTCATTGAAACTATTTTTTATTTCGATTTTGAAATATAATATTCAAAACTCCCATTTAATTCCCCCAAAAAATATGCAGGGAAAAATAAACGTCAAAACTGCAATAATATGGAATTTTTATTCCCCCATTCAAAAAAAAAACACCCAATCACCAAAATTCACTTTGGGGAAAATAATTCCAAACTGCTAGAAACACGTCATAAACTCCAATTCCCATTTCCCGGGAAAATCAGAATAGGGCCGCAGGAATAACCAATCTAAAGAGCTCAGTATGTAATATCTTTGAAATTAGCAAAAGCTTTCTGAACAAATAAACTAAATTTGATTTAAGAAGATTTAATGTATGAATTTTAATTTATCCGAATTATTTTTTTGTTAGAGCTTTCTCAAAATACACAAATAATCCTTAAATTTAGGTATGTATATGGATATTTTAAACATAACCTCTTCGAAATGGCATTTAAATTATAAAGCTTCTTCATAAGTTTCATGCGAATTCTACAAACTTAAAAGTGAGCTTGGGGACGTTAACAAAATCAGAAATAGCAAAAGTTGTATATTTTATGTGAAAGCTTATCGAATAACTATCAATTTCTGGTGATTTCAATTAATATGAAACTTCTATTAGGAGCTTTCAGAATTAACGTTCATTAATTACGGAATCAAAATTCTATCATAAACCCCCTCAATTGTAAAAGGGCTTATTTTTTTAAATGTTACTCAAAAGTTGTCATAACAGCAATGAAATGAAAATATTTATACAAAAACCAGAATGGAAGAAAGGAAACTTTTATTACCACGGCGGTGTCAGTTAGTTTAAAAAATTGTTACAATTTAAAATTCAAATTTTTCGATTTATTTGTTCAATTTAGGATGAACAAACAAAAATTAATTTGAGATTTCTTTCAAAATTTAAATTTTTAAGAATTTTTTTAACTAATTGACACACGGCCTAAACTTATGCTATCTGCTGCCTTTTTCAATAGCTAGACTTCTTGCTGATAAATCCAGTTAAAAAATAATTTTTTATCAATAAAAATTAAATTTTAATTTATATCTTAAAGGTTAAAGTAAATGAACATTTTTTGTAAGCTCACTAAGTGAGAAAAGCTCTGCAATGTAACTGAACGAAAATCCAAAAACACAATATACTCTCGGATACGTGATTTGCATTACTGATGGTAAAAACTTGTGAATTCACATTTAAAAACCTTTCGTTAAGATATTTTCTGACAAAACCACTTCGAAGTACCTGCCTTTCCGGTAAAAGCTCTATATGAAACTCTGATAAATCTATAAAGTTGAAAAAGTCATAAATACTTAAATCTCTAAAATGGTGGGTGGTCCCATGTATAGCTAGAGATAAAGAATAATTTTCTCTGAAAGCTTTAAAAAAATTGACATATAAAAACAATACTTAAATTTTGTTATGTAGATATTTTGACAAATAAAAAAGCTCTCCGAAAATGTATTTAAATTTTAAAGCTTTTGCATAAGATTCATATAAATAAATTCTACCATAACTTAAGAGTGGAATTGGATCTGTTAACATACACATGTACTCGTAGTTTATAAAAGCTTAAAATTTGAAATTGCTTTCCTCATTCGCATATACGTATAAACATTATTTCTAAAATATAATTTCAAAGCTTGAGGCAATTCATTTTTTATATTAAAAATTAGGCAATAATGAGATAAACTTTCACTGCTTCGCTTATATATGATCTGACGCTTTACTGATAAAGCTTCCTGATATCAAAAATTGAAAATATGAATCAAGAAGCTTTTGAAAAATACCAAGTGAATTTGTATATTAAAAAGCTTATTGGGACATTCCAAATCATTAAGATTATCTGTATCTCCACAGTCAGATGATCTTTCTTACTGATAAATCCAGTTCATAAACAAATTAGTAAATTAATGTGATCAAATATTAATAATTTATCGGATACCGCCAAAAACCACCGGACCCTCGCTCAAGTACCCGGACACGAGATTGGCACGTGGAACGTGCAGTCAGTTAAAAAAAAGGAGCGTTGGAGGGCTTAATCATGTGCATGAAGGAGTATCGGCAGGAACTCGTTGCTCTTTAAGAAACTTGCTGGCCTAAAAGTGGAGACCATGTGTCCCAGGGCTAAGCGTTTTTATATAATGGAGATAAATTCGGAATTCGACAGTCAATGAACGATTGTATAAGCTTCGCTTGCGCCATCAGATTTTGGTAGTGGCCACTACACGTTTGTGAGGAGGTTCAAATATTTGGACTCTCTTATCACTCACGACAACAGTGTGAGTGAGCATATTAAAGTGTGGCTGACAGCAAGCAGTCTTGTTTTGAATCCTCTAAGGCCACTGCTAAAATCTAAACAACCATCAAGCACCGTGAAGCTAAAGCTTTACAAAGTTTGTGATCATGTTGATAAGACATGTAAGTACAAGAATGTATCCTTACATTTGAGAGAAGAGTCATTCGTGAGATTTACGGCCCAAACCGCGAAGTTAGTTTTTTTATGTTTTCCGTTTTGTGTTGCAATTCACTCAGGGATTTTTTCACGGATTGTCATAATTATTTGTGAGGTTGTGATGAAATCTACACACATCTACATTTAGATCCATGCGACTGTGGTTATATATATAGTTACTACTCAGCAACTTTCAATATTACGATAAAATATTTTGAGGAATTCGGCTTGATTGACATTCGTGTCACGCAAGTTCTACAACAAAATATTGTCCCACCATACTTACATACATACATATATATATGTGAGCTCGTAACGTTTTATATATAGGATTTTCAGATGTTGCGCAATCTCCGCACATAATATTATTACAATATTAACCCCATCCCGTATGGCCAAGATATTCATGAGAACTGATAACTCATTTGCGTCAACAAAAAAATTTATATTTTTTTTTTATAAAATAAAGAAACTATTAATTAGCAGCATGTAATGCGTCTTATCAAGCTTCAAGAAAATAAAAAATTATTTCTTCTAATCTTAAAACTCTTAATCATCGGTTGTTGTGGTTTTCGTGTGTCCGCACGAAAATTTTAGACGAAATAAAATGCCAAATATTTGAAAAATGTGACCAAATATTAACGTTTTCGCGGTAGATAAAAATTTGTGTAAATGTAGAGTATAGAGTAGATATGAAAGTATTGTATGTAGATGCGGGAAGGGTTGAGATCAGATGCAGACATTTATACGAAAATCACGAATGTCTCACGAAAAATTGCGGATTTTGAAAGATGGCCCATGGTAGGGTTGCAACCTGTGTGCGCATTTTCTTCAATCTTATCACCAAATAATGGTTTTCTTAAGAATTGTTTTTCTTAAAACACAATTTTAATCTTTCCATTATTCATCGAGCTCTGTGGTTTTCTTCTGAGAAGTTGTTTTTTTCTTTTCGTACACAACATTTTGGGGGGATATTTTATGATAAAAAAAATTATTGTATATATATTATACGCATTTCCAGTCAATTATAAAATATTATTGTTGCACTCCTGATATAAATTCCAGATAACAGATATATACGATAAACGATAAAAATGTATAACACCACTGTGTGTGTGTGTGTATTATTATGTATAATGAGATTACCAACAAAAAAAAAATCAGTTGCAATTTCTCACAATTCCTTAAATATGTGCTTAACTTCTTCCGAGTCAATAAATCTCAATAGTGATTATGCTAATTACGCATCCTCGGTACCTGAGTATAACACAACACATATAGATAAATACAATAAAGGATTCACGACGAAACGTTTTAATTTATTTATGGTTTTTTAACTTGAATGGTTATTACTGTGCGTACTGTATGTATGTAGGGTTAAAGGTTTTCAAAACAAAATGTTAACAAATTTATACGCGATATGTGCGTAATATGACATTGGGATGTTACCCGAAAAGATTTATGTCAGTCTTATACATAGAAAGATATCGAATTGATATTTAAAAAAAAAAAAAGGGGTTGTTCGAATGATGCGGTGCGACATCTGTATCATACATATATATATGTACGGTATTTTCAATTAAAAATTAATTCTTATATGTTGGTTGTGACACGACGTCTTATTTTATATATAATAAATATACTTATATATAACATTCATATATGTACGATAATATTTTTACTGTTTCCAGTTAAAAAAAGCTTCAGTCGTTAAAATATTGAATATTAAATTTAATTTTTTTATTGGATTTTTTTTATATTTTTATTACAACACTATATGATGTATGCATATATTTAATTATATGGCGTGGTGGCAGTGGAATATGCATATATATGTACATAC
The DNA here is from genome assembly GCA_951394425.1 of Tipula unca. NCBI lineage: Eukaryota > Metazoa > Arthropoda > Insecta > Diptera > Tipulidae > Tipula > Tipula unca. Next base: position 168,370,777 of record OX596381.1, on the reverse strand, counting down.
GAGTACAATAGAAGAGTGTGCGGATGAGATTTTGTTTATTTTCCATATAAACGTTATAGACGTATGGGAAATGAGATCGTTTATAATTTATGAGTTCTGTGAAATTTAATTGTGATATCTGTGTTGTTATGGCGGGTGATACAGAATAGCTATATACACGAGTTGGATGATTCATTCGGCATATTTGTGTCATTATTCATGTTTTATGTAGATACGTACATATAATTAATTAGTCACGTATGTTAAAATTGGTATGCGAGACTTACCTTATAGTAGACTGGCTAAAAAAAATTTATTTCTTGTGCCAAAATAGCGTTACATCAAGAAAATATAAAAATTTATTACTTCCGCGGCAAACAAAAGTTTGGAAGTTGGGCGTAATTAACTTGTAGGACCATACATCTTTTTAAAATTTTTCATTTTTTTGTTTCGATATCTATTAGCGGTATGCTATAGCTATAGTCTTTGAGATATAGAGCTAACTAAATATCACCTGAACGAAAATATATTTAAAAAAAATTAGGGCGTTGTTAACAAAAATTATTATTTTTTTGTTGTTTAATTTGATATTTTGGCCCCTGTGGTCGGGGGCACTCACATGTCTCGTACATCTAAATTGCACGAACATGTTACCCAAGAATACCATCACAGTATCCTTTGCTCGTCATAGAAGGCGACTAAACGGTTGGATCGCTTGGCTGACGACCCGCATCCGTAAAAAAAAATCAACTGTTTATAAAGGGACCGCACCCCCGCTCAAGTACACGGATACAAGATTTAGGATCGTTAGAGGGCCTAATCACGTGTATGAAAGAGTATCGGCTGGAACTCGTTGCTCTTCATGAAACTCGCTGGCCTAAAAGTGGAGACCATGTGTCCCAAGGCTATACGTTGCTCTACAGTGGAGATGACATCGGAAATCTTGGAGCTGAATTTAGTCTTGGGCCACAGGTAAAGAAGGTTGTTTTCGATTTCCAAGCAGTCAATAACCGCCAATAATAAGTTAGCCAACCGATCGATAATTTGTGTACATGCGCCCACAGAAGTTAGCCAGCCCCAAGATAAAAAGACTCATTTTACAATGACTTGGACTCCCGACACGAAACTGTGACGATGATCTTAAAGTATAGCAAGCACGTTCTTCCCTCACAAACAGATACATCAAATTGACCATGTGTTACTTTCAAAAGGACGGGCTTGGGTTGTGCAGGATACGAGAACTTATCGGTCATCATTTGATCGCTGCAAAGCTACGATGGAAGTTTTCACAAGTACAAGTCTGGGAACACAGCGAAACGCTTGGTACGTTTCGACTGTGAAGGTCTGATAAATGAAGATCAAAAGGAACGATATCAGGATCTTGTCAGCGACAACATTGAGGGAGCTAATTACCAGTCTGGCTGCGTGAACTCTGTCTGGGAGGTACTGAAAACTTCGGTTGTCAGTGCTGCTCAACAGACTTTAGGTATAGTGAAAGTCAGACCCAAGAATGATTGGTTTGATGACGAGGGTTGTTTTGCAGTTGAGCAACAAAATATAGCCCATCGCGAGGAAAAACAAGGCTGCTCTTGCAAGGAGGGCAACTAAGCGGATTTGTAGACGGAAGAAGCGAGAATGGTGGAAGGCCGAGGTTCTGAAAGTACAACAACTCAGCAATGAGCGCAGTTCGCGTAATTTCTTTAAAGGAATTACTGTACTGCACCATACTTTCAGGCCTATGTCAGCCGCCATTCGGGACCAGGATCATGCGTCACAGACTGTTGTTGAGACACCTCTAAGACAGACTGCGGAGATTTGCACTGAGGAGCCATCCCATGAGGAATTCACTAAAGCCATGCAGAAATTGAAACGAAACCGCTCACCTGGAGTGGACTGCATTAATTCGGAGCTCTCGATATTTGGAGGGAATACTTTGTGGAACTGTCTTTTCGACCTTATTCGATTAGTATGGCGAACCGAAGTTATCGTCCAACAAATGCACTATTCGCGAAACAATCAATAAATTTCGAACCACTTTTTAATTATTGGATATTCTTCACCCGACTAGAGTGCGTACAAGTCGATCAAATGTGAATGCTGCGGTAGCTGAAAGTGTACGTGAAGACCACAATCAATCAATTCGTCGCCGTTCTCAAGCTCTGGGTCTCTCATATGGGTCAGAGATCTTAAAAATTGAAGCAGGTTGACCATCCTTTGCGTCATTGATTTGGTTTATGGGCGTTGGAACAGCTCCAAAATCCGTTTTCTTAACGAAAAATTGTGTTCAGCGATGAAGCTCATTTTTCGGAAGGACAGCGTGTAAACGTCAATGGTGCAAACTATACAGAGCTATGATCAAGGAATTTTTATTGCCAACAATTCAAGATATTGGTGTAGCCGACTTGTGTTTTCAACAGGATGGTGCAAAGTGCCACACAGCAGGCCAAACCATCGATTTGTTGAAAGAAATTATTAATGAGAACATCATATCAAGAAAGGGACCCGTGAAAGATAGATCTGTCGTCGTTAGATTACTTTTTATGGGGGTATCTCACTTGTTTACATCGATAAACCACAATCGATTCCTGAGTGAGAAGCGAACATAACAAGCGTAATTAACGGAACATCGGCCGAAATGCTCGAAGGACTACTCGAAATCTAAGAGGCAGTCGCGCACATCATTTAAAAGAAATTATTTTCAAACATTAAATGTCGCATAAACCGAACTTACGTCACAAATACAATTTTTAAATATTAAATTGCATTTAATGCGTTTTAGTTCAAAGAAACTTCCGGAACCTCTTATTGGATCACCCGTTATAACAGATAATAAAACAGGCGATCTAAATTACAGTGCGTTAATGATATTCTAAATTTCTTGAGATAAATTATGGAAATATAATATTTTAAAAGTTAGAGTCAAAATGCATAGAATGATATTTTGAAACTGTTCCCGCGTCCGAATCGTATTGTTATCCTAAAGAAATCTGATCATAGTATAGTTTAGAACTAGTTTACAAAATTAAAAATAATCGAGCGATATCTGACTATGACCGTGCCATAAAATTAAGTATACACCCAAATTAAGTAAATGTAAGGCGAATACAAGATCGGGAAGGCTTAGAGAGCAACCGAGTTATGAAAAAGCCAAATTGTTCAAATAATCCGAACTTGTCCGCTAGACGAACCAGACTACTCTATGATCAAGTTTTGACAAAATTTAGTGAAATTGGATTTGAAACAGATTAACAGATCAAAGTTATTTAGCGAACAACTTACATATTTAATCAGATATGACGAGCCCCTCAGGGGACGAGAGGGCCCGCAACGTGAGTGGCTTGTGGGGGTCTTTATGGTTGTACTCATTAGCAGCCCATGGGACTTAAACCAGAGTAGGCAGTATTTTAATATGGAAAGTTAAAATTAAAAATGAGAAATACAATCGATACATCGCAGTATTAAAATTGTGCCAAAGAATTGATGGCGGATTATACAACTTTTCGATTGGAATCAAATCAAAATGAAAAGGATCTCGTTCATAATTCTACTTTCAAATTGAAATCTACGCAAAAATTTGGCTTAAATTTCCGCTCATCAGCACCACTTTTATCTTACCTATTTTCCACCCTTAAGAGGTGTAAACACTTATCCATCCTAGATATTTATCGTTCCTTAAAAAGTTCTACTATCGACGTTGATTCTTAGCCTAGAGTACATATTAAATAATAAAGCTTTCCGTAAAGTTTAGTATACTTAGATAGTAATGAAATGCAGTAGCAGCCTGTGGGTCTTAAACCAGAGTAAGCAACATATTGTAGCCAAAACGATAAACAACAATCAACACAATAATATTAAAATTTCCCGACATCAAATTTTATTCGAACTTTTCAAGCACTCACATATAGTAAAATGTACAAAAAAGTATCTTACATGTGTAAACAATTATCTTGTGCCATACAATTTCACAGCCTTGTGAAAGCTGGGTTAGGTCGACTATAATTTGGTTTCGACATTTTTTTTTTTTTTTTAAATAAAAATTCTTGACACCAAATTTTAATCGACCGTTTTGCACGTACTCATATAGAAACACACGAAGAATTGTCTTGCATCAAGGCTAGACCATTTTTCGTGTATTTTACTATGTGAGTGCTTCGGAAAGTGGGCTAAAAATTTGTAGCGAAATTAATTTTTTTATAAATTTCCATTTGTTACCACGATTCAGCAGTAAAATTTTGGTTCGATTAAACAAGTTCACACTACTCTAAAGACGCAATAGATTGGTACGAGACCAACTCAAATCGATGGTATCTTAAAGTATCTAAGCCGACTGGTTTTCGACGTATCAAAAAATATTTAGCAATAGTGAAAGAATAATGGTGGATACATTAAGGTTACTGAAAATATGCGTCCTGAAGGGAATAATATTACTGCCAAATACACATCGGAATACACATAGGTTGTTGACATTGCCTTAATTGTCGAAGTCAACAAAAAATACTGCCAAGTAATCTACGTATATTTTACGTGTCGACAACCGTGTAGATTATAAGGCGTAACCTATTTCGCCTATCCCTGCTTACGACCCCTTTAGCATAAGATACCTTTAGATTATCGTTCCTGTAATATACAGAAACAAACCATGGTCTTGACCAATAGCTAAAATTTTGTACAAGCCCATAGAATTTTCACTGGAATTTTACTTATGAAAATCCACTCAACATACATAGTTTATATAGGCTATTCAAATCTACAAATACGATTAAACATTCATAATTTAAAGTTGCACTCAACTTTTGTTCATATTCAGCTGAAATATTAATTTATGTTCACTCGTTCAATTTAACTAAAGATTTTCTTTCAAATTTACTTAAATTTTGCTCTAAAGTGAAATTTAAACTTGACTAAAATTCTTATACCATAAATTATAACTCAAAATATTTTTTCAACTTATTGTTTAATATTTAACTCAATTTAAAATGTACTCAAAATTTGGTAAAAGAATTACTTTGTTTCCACTCATACAATTCATGTAAAAAACCATTAAATATTTTGACACAAATTCATTCTAGGATTCTATTCTGGAATTTCACATAAGCAAATCCACTCAAAAAATATATACTTCGAAGTCTATGTAAACTCAAATATGAGTAAATATTTATAATATAAATACTGAAATAATCTATAAATTTCAACCTCATAGTACAAATTGTACCCTAATTTTAACTTAAAAAGTTCCACTCAAAATATATAATTCAAATTCTACTCAATCACAATCAAATATAACAAACAATTATTTTCTAATCAATGTTTGAGTTTTAGTTGATATTTAAATTGCCTCAAATTTTGTTGAACTTATATACGTTAAAACGTCTGCAAATCGCGTTTAAAATTTAACTCAACTCCGTAGTAGAATTCTACCTTTAATTTCACTTTAAAAAAATCACTCAAAATATACAACTTTAGATCTACTAAAATTCTAATAAGTATATATAAATAAATTAGATTTTGAAAATCGATTTCAACCAATGGTTTTCGTTTGCTATTTTTCTTCGGAATTTTAATAGGCAGTTTTTATATGCTGGATAACTGCTCTTCTTTCATGTCACAATAAATTCGGGATAACATATCTGTGCGCCTGCAATATTAAACACCAAACGTGTAAGTCTAACACTTAGGTGAGCCATTTCAGACTAGCGTGATCTGTGATTAAAGTAAATTCATGACTTTCCACGTATGGTAAGAATTTATTAATCGCTAATATTGGTGCCAAGCACTCATATTGGTGCCAAACACTCAGCTTGATTTAGCTTTTGTGACATAAACGCAATTGGCCTTTCATTTTCTTCCATGTATTTCTGGTACAAGACAGCCCTCCATGTATTTCTGGTACAAGACAGCTACTCCTTTCGTACTCGCATCGCTGCGTATATAAAATGGTTGGTCATACGATGGATTTATCAATATCGGAGCTGTCGTAGGCAGTGTTAAATGCGTTTTATGTATCTGGAGTTCAAGAAAACCTACCTTTCTTTAAGCAGTCCGTTATAGATGCTGTGATTGCTGCAAAGTTCAATATAAATCGGCGGTACCAGCCAGCCATTCCGAGTAATCTTCTGGTGTGTTTTACATGTTAAGGTGCTGGAAGGTTTAATAATGCCTCAATTTTTTTTCAGATCTGGTCTCAATCCCTTTTCACCTATCTAGGTACCCCAAATATCTCTTCTCTCTCTTCATAAAATTGATTTCTCCAACATTAATCGTCAGTGCTGTTGTCTGTAATAAGTATGCGACCAACTCTAGCAACCCAAGTTCATGCGCTATTACTTGTTGCATCAGCCGACACATTGTGTGAGCTGCATTACGCAGCCTGTAATGGCATCACTCTGAATTGATAGACTGGTCGCCCTGGTACTGTAAAAACCGTCTTGTCGTGCGATAGTTCCGCAACGCGCCTTTTAAGTCAAATCCATTCGATTAATGGAATGGGATATGCGTATTTTTCTGTCACCGCGTTAAATTTTCATGCGTCTAAACAAGGTCTTGTGTTTCCGTTCGGTCTTGTTTAATTGGTTTAACTTTATGGACAACAATTTCATGCGCTCATACAGGTTGGACTTATACTAAGTTCATTTTTAGAATATGCGGGAAATAGATTTACTGTTCTCTCGAATTCTTCTTGTTCTACACAGTCCGACACATGTGAATTTGCTTAGTTTAATTCGGTGTCTCGTAACTCACTAACGTTAAGGCATCTATTCCAAGATATACAGGCGATTCCAAACTTGGCCACAATGCAGAACTTAATTTTTTGTATTCGAGAGCTGAACGTAACGGGTAACCAAAAGTAACCTTCTATATATAATTGTGTGTTATACCGTCTGCTGTCTCTTAATGTATGAGTTGAGCTTGCTGTATTTGATTTTAGCGTCAGAAAGAAACTGAAGAGAATCTTTACCCAACACGCTTACTGAGGCACCGCTGTCTATAGTAAAGTATGCATTGGAGTTTGCAAGATCATTTTGCCGTATAGGCGTGAATCGTTTTTAAAAATATTTTTGTAAATCGATGCAACACTTTGTTTAATGAAAGGTTTTTTATTTTTGAAATACTTTATTGAACGAAAATGTCTTTTCGGATTTAGATAACAAATAGTGACAGTTTTGTGTATTATTTGATGAAATGTATGTTTGATTATCAGCTATATATGGGTATTCTGAGTGTTGTTTTGGGATCTCATATTTTAGTGTAGTGAGCTAGCAGCTGGGTGAATGGCGTATTCTTCAAAATTTTGGAAAGAACCAAATTACTTAAAATTCTTAAAATTTTCTAACCACAACTTAAAGGATCAATAATGAGCTGGGCGACTCATCATTGGATCGTAAAAACTAAACGCTTGTCGTATTATTTTGATTAACAATGCCTTCCTAAAGAAACAATAATGTGAACGATATAGAAAAGGCACTCGAAAATATCAGAAGTGGGACTACGGTTCATGCGGCTGCTAAGATGCAGAGGTTCCCTAAGAAGAAAACACGAAGTATTTGGGGTAGTAAAGGGAGTACATGTTTGTTAATAATCTATCTGGCAACATATGGTATTACGCATTTTTAAAAAGGCACCCAGAGTTGTCTATAAGAACACCCGAGGCTGTAACTAATTCTAGTACCTACGTATCAGAAAAAGACATCAGAGGCTGGGTTCAACAAATTGAAGATTATTTTATTTCAAAAAATCTAAATGATGACATGCTTAAAGATCCATCAAGGATTTTTAATTGTGACGAGTCTGGATTTTCGCTATGTAAAAAAGATGGGACAGCCCTGGCCCTAAAGGGAGGTACAAGAAAGCATTACTGTGATGTTAAGTTTCTCTGCTGATGCCTTTGTGATTCCCCTTGATAGTGTTTCAATATAAATTGTACTGAAGGATGTAATGGATTCAATCCAGGAGGGCATAGTTTACACAAAAACATATTCCGGGTGGATGGCTTCCGAAGTGTCTAAAAATATAACTTTTCCACTAGTGATTTTTACCGGTGGTCAAAAGACACATCTGACCTACGCACCTTCTAAATTATATGAGAACCTTAAAATAATATTCTTCAATTAAGGGGTTGCTTTAAACAGATTTTGAAAAAATAAAGAAACTAATGTTTATGATAAAATAAAAGTCAAAACTATTGCTAAGGCGGGGGTTCAAGACTGGGTAGTTTACCCCATACAGTCGAACATTTCTCTCACAACACCTATATAGATGTCATCACGTAAAACTACTTGGTCCGTGAGGATGAACCCCGATTTTTTTCAAAAGAAAAATATTTTTGGGCTAGCTTAGAACCATCATTAGTATACACATCAATTTAGGATTAGTTTTCCAGGATTTTCCAAGAAAATACAAAAAAGGGTCATACCAAAAGCATAAGAAAAAGATTTTTACATTTTTTACGTAAACATCTAAAAGAATAGTCTTAATTACTAGTTAGCTATAGCAGCTAGCTTTTCTATATGGATTTTAACTCAAATTGCAAAAAATCTTATTACATTCCGTTTTTACATGCAAATATTTAACCTGCTATTTTGTTGTGCGAAATTAAAGTAACTGAAATTTGAGAAAAAATTATAAATTTCAATACAAAATTTAGTTGATGTTGCCAAGCACTTACATAGTAAAATACACAAAAAACTGTCCAGCACTAATGCAAACCAATTTTTCGTGTGTTTTACTAGGTGAGTGCTTGCAAAGGTTTGACTAAAATTTGGTATCGTGAAATTTTAAAATTTTTAAAATCATCCCATGAGTTCTGGCGTACAGCAGTGAGAAACTATTATTATATTGATGGGTTTTGTAACAATCTTGGGCGCAATTTTAATATAGAAATTTTTTGGTTTCGAGCACATTACATTTTAAAGTAGCATCAAACTGAACTTAACCGAAAAATAATATGTGATTGACAAAACCTTCATATATACTAGATTTACTGTATAAATAGCACGAATTTGTGTATTTTAACACTTATCGAAAAAGAATTTATTTATCAATTTGATTCAAGGTGGTCCATTATATGCGCTATTTCTAGTTTAACATTATAAAATATAATTATTTATTCTGACAAAAAATATCCATACATAATGTAAAAAGAGATGACGTTAAATCAAGTAAACAATTATTTGCCTTACAGTTCGTTTTCATTTTAAGATGATGAATACTTCTAATTACTATTATTAACAAAACGTCATAATTAAATGTGTTCATTCGTTCACGTTTTTATTTTATTTATTTAATTTCATAATTTGTGTTGTGTTATTGTTTGCATCAAAACAATAAAAATAAAAATCATTTTCTTTTTCAGAAGACAAACATTTTTCAGTGCATACCTTTACACGAACAAGCCGCACCACAGAATTTTTTTTTAAATAAATTTTGAGATGTGAAATCCATAGAAATGATATTTGTTTGAAGGTAATATAGCGCAGGCTGGGTTACATAATAGACGCACAATAGAAATGAATTTAGTTCTAAGGAGTAGTTGATGATTGTCAGAGGGGAGAATTCCATTCTTTTATCAATTTTAAATTACGAGATTTAACTTTATTTAATTTTTTTTTCTCATGTAAATAATTATCAAAATAAAATTGTTCGACGTACTGACTTGTTGAAAAATCAGACCGCCGGACTTTCTAAATTAAACTTAAAATTTATGTCTCTGGTGCTTGAAGTAATCATTCCAATTTCTGATCTAATCGAAGACTAAATATTCGTCGAAAAATAAATATTCCGCGGCACAAGGATTAAGAATCACTGAACGTTTAAGTCAAGCTGGTAATTAAAACTAAATCTGTCGACTTCCCATTGGGTTCCTATATACTTATATACACATCCATATGTATGTATATAAATAAAAAAGGGTAAAATTTATATTTTGGAATATACTAACAACCACGTTTAGAATTACACATTCATAATTTTAACTTTTCATTTTTTTTTTTGTGTTGTGTTCAAAAGAGTCGCGGCACAATGGAATAGACACGACATTTTCTATTTTTAATAGACTCTAAATGACAATAAATTTTTTGTTTGTGTTTAATAAAAGGACTGGCTGACTGACTATATACACGGTACCTTATGTAACAAAAAATAAATAAATAAAAAATCCCGCTGTGGTGATTTACGCTTATTGAAAGCTGAATGAATTTTTTGTGCAATTTTTATTATTTTTTGCATACATGTAATGCAAATTTATGTGAAAGTCGGATTTTTGCTGGTACATAATTTAATTAAATTATGGTATATGTGTGCATAGATAGATGCGTGTTATGAGGGGTAACGCGCGGCACTATTAGTAAATGATTCTATATATACTATAGCATCATAGCCTAAAGGTAATCAAATTTTTTTTTTGCGCCAGTAGAAAATCAAACAATCAAATTGAACAATCAAACTGATATATATATACATATAAGCATAAACATATTCGTTTTATTTACATTTTCCGTTTATGTTTTTACTTTTCACGAAAATAAAACATATTTTCCCTAACACAAACAACAACACACATACAACATGAAAAAAAAAAATTCTTGTGGGCTTATCATCCGAGTTAAAGTTAATGCTATGAAATATTAATTTGTGTTGTTGATCTTTTTTTTTTTTTTGGTTCAAAATTGAATCAAAAAAAAAATCTGTATTATATATACATACATATTAGGAAAATGTATGGATGGAAAAGAGGTGGAAAAAAAATATAGAAAGGTATAGAGTTAATTTTGTATTTTTGTGTGTGCGGAATCGGTTTGGTTTTGGGTGACATTATATTACATTTTACGAGTATATTGAAATGTAGGAAGTGTATATATATTGAGGACCGAACTTTCACATTTTTGTACACTAACTAGCTATACATATGTATAAAATAGTTGAGTGTGATTTGATTTGGTATGAATTCGTCCACCAGACGAATCTCTCTATTCGTCCACCAGACGAATCAATTAAAAAATGTTAGGCATTTGTCATCCAACTATCTCAGTGAAAATGTCTTCAGATACGATACTCGACGATAATTGGATCGCTAAGGAAGGAACTGGCGAATCTAGACTACCTTACACTAACATTATGCTTCGAGAAAGGGTTCCGAACCACGTGCTCTTCAAGAGGATCTTGGAGGAGTGCGTCGCTATCAGAAAGAGAAGCATTACAGTTCTTTACGGACACACGGTAAAATAGGAGCTGGAGTCTTCTGTGATAAATTGAAAGTAGATATATAATATCAGTTGATTACTGCAACGTGTAACAAACAAAGGTGATAGCGATTGAGTAGGTCTTGACTTGGTTGAGACAAAATGTAGTTTCCTCGATTGATATCGGCAACGCGGACGTCATAGGACAAACTAGCTAGACATGTGGTACAACTCACCAACTGCTTCCGGAAAGGGCAAATTTAGTAGCATCAGCGAAGGAAAGATGAGCTAAGACTATCACATTTAGTGTAGCAAGACAAAGCACGACTTGAAACGCCCAAATACACTGATCTCCCTATACGTAGACGTGAATTAAAAACGATCGAGGGAATACTCACAGGGTATTGTCTGCTTGGAGAACATGCTAGTCCCAATTACTCTGCTCATGTCCGGCTTTACGACACAGAAAGCGAATAAACATATGGGTTCTTAATGGTTCTTAATGGACAGCCCCTCTTATCTCGAAAACTGTAAAGTGCGAGATATATCACGCTGCATAACTAGCTCTAACTGGTTCCAACAAAGGTAATAGGGAAGTAAGAACCTGTAGTATTACAATGGACCGTCACCGGTCTAGGTGTGCCGTAGCAGCTAATCTAATGTAACCTAGGCATTTTAAACCCAACATTGAAATGGATGATGGGTTAAACTTAAAACTTAATTCAGTTGTAATTTATTCGGTGAATATTTAACAGGGAATTTGACGTACAGATAACCCCCATTCAATGCGGTACTTCTACAACGTTCTATATTTATGATAAACACAAAAATCCTAGTACGATTTGTATACATACTATCATCTGAATAACAAAAACTAAATTGGAAGATTATTTTTCAGAAAATGATCCTGCTTATCGGCCTATTAGAAAATCTATAAAGATTTATAAATCATTAAACCATTTTTGTAAGACTTTCGGCTGTTATATTCGAAGACAGATTAAGTTTAGACAGCGATATTATACCTTAAAAATCCATTTTTAATTATTTGGAACATAATTCCAATTTTTAACCGCGATTTCTTAATATGGCATAAAATTGCCTCGGCGGATCTCGATGCAACTTTCATCCTAGACCATTGTGCCAAACTTTATCGAATCCTTGGGTCCAGGAATATGCTTGAGCAAACTTTTTTACGTTCTAACGTTCTTTCAAATATATTTGTGATTCTATGTACCTATTCAATTGTAGAATGCTTTTGTTTGAATCCAAATTGATGTGGAGGAATTAGTTGTCGGTCCTCAATTATCGGTATTTAAGTCTCTTTAGTTACATTTTTTCAAACATTTTTGACATAATTGTCAGCACAGGAATTACCCTGTATTATTTTTTATCGTTAGGTGATTTTTCAGGGAGAAAAGTCGCCGAAAGGTCTAATCATGTTACTTTTCACTACTTCTTTTAAGTCTTTGAGAGACATACGCCCAGTTAGTATGTCAAACAAAAGATTAAAGGCTTTCTTATTTTATATAATGGGGGTGCTTGACAAACCAGCATAGTGAATTGTTGCATAGTGAATTTCCAATTCGTCTTCCAACTGGTGTTAATTTCTTATCGTTACCTGGAAATCGATTTTTTGCTCCATTAATTCACGAAAGAGTTCCCAGTTTGTTTTTGAATAGGTTAATCTGGGTGTACTTTCCCTTCGAATTACCGGTTCACTGACTGTCACCGGTGAGTGATCCGATACTAGAGAATTGCTGTTTTCAATATGGATGTATAGTTCTGAGATATTCCTCTTGCTACATAAAAGTCTATTATAGGTCCGGAATTCATTGGCTTCGTCATTAGCCCAGTAACCTTCAATAATAAAATCACGTCCTAGCGATTTAAATAGTTTAATGCAGTCCTCTCTTTTCAAGTTATACCGGGTTGGACGGTATATTGCAGAGACAGTAAGCTGTCTGTGTTTGTTCTTTCTTCGATTTTTATTTCAACCTGGTGTTTTATATTTACTTTTATCAATAATGCCGAACCACCTCTTGCTCTTTCCGCTGGATGAATGAAATGATATAAGTTATAACCCCGGATTTTATCAAACGAATATTTAACAAAATAGCATCAGATATTAGGAAAATTTAATTTTGTAAGTTGTGTTTTATTCTAATTTTTTATCGGATTGCGTTGTGGGAGTAACATTTCCAGTTGATCATGTATCATGTTGTTCAGAATACTTTGGTCATCTAGCCGCTTTGTAATAGCTTCAATGCTCTTCATAATGTTTTCCATAATTCGGAGGCCATATATTTGGTTGACACGAACCTTTCACTGCAGCAAATGTTATTCTTTGCGTTGGGTGGTTGTGTATTTTGATCCATTTGATTAATTTCTAGGTTTATAGCCGGTTGACCGTAACAATTTATATACTTGGCTGTCATCTCTCCCTATAGTACATTACCCAATATGTTTACTGGGATCCCGATTGCAATATCTTTGGGTGTGATTAAATGCCTGTCATTTTTTACATTGGGGTATGCTTGTATGGGTTAAGAATTCATTTTCTATCGTGTTAATGTTTTGAACATTTTCTTTGTTATCAAATACCAGCATAAAAAGAGAGATTCCTTTTTTTACTGAAAGTTTGGATTACCTCCTGGTTTTATGTTCTTTCATTTTTAACAATTTTCACAGCATTTAGTATTTTAAAACATTTAGTTTGTAGGTCTTCCATTATTTCTTTGCTTGAGCAAGTGTGGTGTAAACCTCTTGCCACAACTTTTATATAGTTCGAGCCTGTTTGTCCTCATCGATAAATCACTGAAACCAGTATCTGAGTCCAGAGTATTAATTTTTCAAAACGTCATTGTTTGGCGCTGTTACTGACTCTTTGTCAATAACCGATTACATCAAAGTGACTGAATTTCTGGGTTACTATAGTTACGTCCACAATATATATTGGCCTGGATGGTGATTCTTTCGGTTGCACTCAATTTGGTGCAATGTTGTTGGTAGATATACTATAGATTTTGGTTGATTGACCTCGGCTTGGACAAATTTAGGTACGGTACTTGCAGTTCCGCTACGATTGTTCAGCCTCAAGTGATGATTCATCTTTTTTCACATATTCTTCCTGGACTCTTTTTTATTCTTTATAATCCAGTCCGTTTTACAATCTTATTCATCCTCAACAATGGAGTAGTTGAATTTCTCTGGTTCAGACCTCCTATTTCGCTATGTTTTTTTGAATCCGGCAAAGTTTAGTTCGGCAAGTGATTGCCCCATTTGCTGTAGCCTTCGACAATCAAAAGTATGTGTTTGGTCCAGTTTTAGATTTACGAAATTTCCCATTCACCATTCCTGGCACATTGAAATGTTACAAATGTTATTAATGAAAGTGCTGATACATACAAATATCTTGGGGTATAATACTTGAAAAGTACAAGTCCTGGAAAGAAGATATTAATTCAGTCAAAACTTGGAAAAATCGTAATTCTAGTAAATGGTTCGTGAAATAGAAGAAAGTCTCAATTATAAACTATGCGAGGGTTCCCATATTGCCAGTGTTGGTGCCCCATTTGTGGCTCGCCGCCCATAGCTTGAGAATACCTGATTTAGGATAAGCAGACTACGCTAGAACTTAAAATTCTGTTACAAAATTGTTTGTGGAATTTCGCTATAAATTTATTTTCATCGTCAACCGAATACGCTGCACATACGTAGGTATAATATAAATCTTGCACCAACTCATTTGGGATTTAAAATCACATTTTTATCTACAAAATGTAATAAAATTGTAAAATTCAATTTAAAATATTTTACTTTAAAATCGCCAAACAGTATAAAATCCTTTTGTTATCTGATCAAAACTACTCTTGTAAATAGTTTCCATATACGAGTATGTACACACACACCATATAAATGCAATGTTTATCTTTTGGATATATTTTCCAAATTGAATTTTTTTTTTTGAATTTTCGTCTATTTATTTAATTTTCCAATTTTCTGCTATCACCAAACAAGTATACAATAATAACCACAATATAGCACCTATATACACTGATCATACTGTTCCCAAGCAAAAAAAAAAAAACATAAAAATTTCCATTTTAAAATTGGTGTTCAAACACAATAAGAAGGTTTTTTCCGCTTTTTCAAATCGTTTGTATATAAAATTGTGTGCGAGCTCTAGATTTCGATTTATTTAAAATTAAATAAAAATAATGTTGGGAACATTGAACATTTTACCAAATTCTTATCAATTCTTTTCAACAATACCACACCACCATCAGCATCGTTCAATTGTGTTTATATCCTCGGATTTGAGAGTTGACCAAGAAAAATCGAAAATAAAAAAAAAATGTTTTAATTCGAAACATTAAGAGGGTTGTTTCGCAAAAAAAAAAAATCAATTTTCGATATAAAGATGGACCTATTTGAGATGATGGGAGGTGTTAATCTTATATATATATATACAATAAAATAATAGCAAAGCAATTTCTATTTCTTCTCCGTTTTGCGAGGCGAGAACAATAGAAAGCAAATCGTTAAGATTTTTATATATATACATATCGTTGATGTTATGCTCATACATATATATACACCAATGGTTTGATGTTTAAAACGTGTTTTGTATTTTAAATTGAAGACAATTTAAAAACTCGCAAAATTATAGTCTTTTCGATAAGAAAGATTTCGAATTTTAAATTGGATTAAAAAAAAAATAAATAAAATCAGACAAAAGTTTCAAACGATTCGAATTTTTCTTCTATTGTCCAAAAAAAAAAATAAATAAAACTGGATGGAACATTAAATCTTAAGTGTTTTTATTTTTATACTAGTATATATGTATATATGTATATATACGAAATAGCTTCGAGCACCAAGTAGGAAGGAGGTTTATACAGTCGAATATCAAGAAAAACAAAAAATATTCTCATCATTTAATCAAAATGTCTATATTTACATAATTTGATTAATTTTCTATTAATTATTAATTATTTTTTATACATAGAACAAAATGTCTTCGGGCGTTTATTTATTTTATATCAACATCCCATTATTTAGTTACGGTTGGCCTTATATATAGTGGAACAAAAAACAACAAAATCTGAATTAAATAATAAATTTTTGATAAGATCATAATTTTTTTTTTGGTTATATTGTATGATACGAATTGTAACAATAACAGGATTATTGTTTATTTTGATAAGGAGGAATGTACATTATGATATGACACACTCCTGGGCTATTCAACAATTTTATATACCTATATTCATATAAGAGCAATTGTATGTATAGGGTTCACCTAAACAAATTTATTTAAAATGCCTTAAACTATTTGATTTGATTTTCAAATGGTTAATGGTGATCTACATAATAAAGGGTTAAGCTGAAAAGTTGATGGCGTCTACTATAAATTTGTTTGGAAAACTAAATTATTTTTATAGCCTAAATACAGATAATTCGAATATATTATGTATTTCGTGCGAAGTTTCTGTTATATATTCATATCACTAATCTAAATTATTAGTGTATACTTACGCATGCAATACAAAATGTATTCGAATTAAATTCGGATAGCTTATGATTTGTGGTGTAACCGAACTATGAAATTGTGAGTTTGTGAGGCTTGAGTTCTAGAGTTCAAATATTGACTTTAAAGGATACCTTAAAGACATTTAAAATTTGAAGTGCCTATTGATTACTGAAAATAAACCTTCAACTCTATATGGGCTGATTCTATACCTGGGCATACATTGAATTCATATATACAATAGTTATTGAGAGAGTGTCCTCGGATCATAAATTTCAAAAATTTAAAATTTTATTGTCAATTATGACGTATCTGATTTACAAACTAATATTTCTAATTCTTTTTAAATTTCTAAGTTGGTACTCTTGTCGCTCTAACGTGTCTGCTTCTAAACTTCATAGTGGCATAATCACCTATAAAAATTGAATTTTCACACCAAATTTCTCATAAATTTTAAACATTTAGTTTTTGTTAACAAATTTTTTTGAATTAATTGAAATTTTTAAAATTCGTTCAAGTGTTCACTTTATGATATTTGAATAATTGGGTTTAGTATAAACTAATCGATACGAAATTTATTTAAAAAACCAAACAAAAATTCAAATATATTTAAATTTAAGCCTATTGGCAATTTTTCGAATGATATTCAAATTTGAATTTATTAAATAAATTAAATATTAATTTTCTTTTTAACGTTTCGGAGAGTGCTGAACTTAATCAAAATTTAATCAAGATTTCAGTTTAAATTGAAATATTTTAGAAAATGTTGAGAATTTTTAGAAATTCTACTAGACAATAATTTCAATTTCGATTAAAAACATTTTTAAATTCATAACTCATAATTTAATATTTTAATTTAGTTTTTCTAAAATTCACGTGCATATTTTAAACTAACTATAACTATTCAATTATGTAAATAAAATTTTAATTTTCATTCTATATACCTCTGCTCTAAACATCTATAGGACGTACCACCTATTATTGTATAGTGATCCGCGTAACTTGGATTAAAAAGCTTAAGCAGGGAGACATTTTTGAAATTTTAATTAATATCTGGAATACCTAACCGATATTCAAATAAAATTAAATTACTAATTCAAACTTATTTAATTCAATTTACTATATAATTGAATTGGAATTTTTAATTTGTATTTAATCAAATTATAAAAATCCTCTGTTGATTTAATTTTACGTTTT
Organism: Tipula unca; assembly: GCA_951394425.1. Lineage (NCBI taxonomy): Eukaryota > Metazoa > Arthropoda > Insecta > Diptera > Tipulidae > Tipula > Tipula unca. Next base: position 168,352,897 of record OX596381.1, on the reverse strand, counting down.
ACTGAATATTGAATTAAACTAAAAATTTTAACTCTATGAGACCATCATAGTTAGTCTAATTCTTTCATGTTTATTTTAAAATACCAACATTTAAAATATCTAAAGATTTCATTTTAAATTTATATATTCTAGAAAATGTCTAATAATTTTAAATTAAATTTTACATTTAAAAGAGAAAATTCGAAATTCGGAAATCAAATTAATTTTTTTTTATTTTTTTAACATTCACAATTAAACAAATAATTTATTTACATCAAACTCTCTAGAATTGAAAATTTATAAGAATTCTAAAATTTCAAATATTTTAAATTTTTCCTGAATATAAAAAATCTTAATATTTTAAAAAATTCATTCATTCAGTTTGATTTTAAATATTTTGGAATCATTGGAAATATAAAATAGATTATTAAATTTAAAATTTTCTGAATACTTATGTACGTACTTATGTATTTTGAAATTTAAAAATAGGATCCCGAGAAATATATAAATACAACAAGCCGAGGACAACAAGGTCGACCGATAGTCAGTTTGTTTGAGTTTGCCATAAACGATTATTTAAATAAAAGTTAGTTTGAACCACAAAAATGTATAAAAATTTGATAAACTATTAGAATTTTAGATATAAGCTTCCCGAATTTTTTCTCGAAAATTTACTAATTATCTAAACTTGTCGTTTCCTTAAATACATACGTCATATTCCCTGTCCGACAGTCATCGAATAAATTATATTTTAAGTGTAACCCCTCGTACTTCTCAGTATTCGATTTAAAATGCCTAACATTTTTAAATTCAATTTAATATGAAAATTTATATCACAGATCTTAAATTTGAAAGCTGCATAAATACATCCGTTAAAAATATTATAAAATTCTAATTTTTAAAATTATTTCAAACTTTCGATTTTTGATATTAGTGGAACTTAGTATAAACTAATCGATACGAAATTTATTAATAAAAACAAACAAAAATTTAAATATTTAAATTTAAGCCTATTAACAGTTTTTTATCGTTATTCAAAATAAATAAGCTCAAACCTGATAAATTTATTGAAAATTAAAAATTGAATTTCTATGAATTTTTAACGTTTTGGAGAGTGCTGAGCTTAATCAAATTTTGAGAATTTTAGAATAATTTCAAATTTAATTAAAAACATTTTTAAATTCATAATTTAATACTGTTAAACAAACAACTATTCAGCTATGTAAATTTAATTTCAATATTCCCATTTTCAATCTATATACCTCTTCCCTATACGTCTATAGGCGATCCATAACCTGAATTAAAAATCTTAAACCGATAGTAATTTAAAAAATTTCAAATAAAATTAAAATTCTAAATCAAACTTATTTAATTCATTTTACTATTTAATTGAATTGAAATTTTTAGTTTTTATCCGAATTCTAAAAATTCTCTGTTGATTTAATTTTAAGTTTTACTGTATATTTAATTACTGATTAATCATAAGTTATATGTTATTCAGAATTTAATATTTCATTTTAAATTTAAATAATTTAGAAAATAACGAAAATTTTAAAAATAAAATTTCAAAGAATTTGAAATTAAATTTTACATTTAAAAGCCGAAAATGCAAAATTCGGAATTCACATTTGATTTTAAAATTTTTTTGATATTCCCAATTTCCCAAATAATTTATTAAGAACTCTAGAATTTTAAAAATTTTCAGAATTCAAAAATTCCAAAAATTTTTCAATTTTTCTTGAATATTGAAATTTTTTATTAATTTTCTATTTTTGACAGCAACACTTAAAAAATTCAAGCCTTTATTTAGTTTGTATTTAAGTATTTTGGAATCATTGGAATTCAGTTTTGAAATTTATATTTTCTTTTAATTACAAAATTGTACTTATTTGGAAATTTAAAAATAGGAATTTAGAAATATATAAATACAACAAACGAATATTAAAAAAATATTAGTTTGATCCACGCAAATGTAGAAAAATTTGAAAAAATATTAGAATTTTAGAATTCAGCTTCTCGAATATTTACAGAAAATAAAAATTTTAAATTTGTGATGTAAAAAAATTTACTAATTTTCTAAACACGTCGTTTCCATAATACAGGGAAATCTCTTATAACGCTATAGATACCCAATCGCCATTAGCAATTATTGCGATTGGAAGTAAAATCGCCGATCCAACGAACAAACTCAGCTAAATACCTTGGCATGATCCTCAAAAAAGAATAACTTACTCGGTAAATACTGAAGCCGATATGGACCTACGGTATCCAACTCTGGAGATGTACCAAGCAACCAAATTTCAAAATGATACTGACGTTTCAAAACAAGGTTTTGACATCAAAGATGAAATAAAATGCCGCCAGACAAGAAATAAGGCTCCAGAAATATGGAAGCCCTTATATGTAGCACTGTCGATGAAAGAAGACATTTGACCTATAGTGAACTTACCAAATTATAATTAGTAAACAGGTTTAATCAATTATGGAACTTACCATTGGGTTACACTCCAACAAATGAGCATTTATAAGAAATGTATTTGGTATTTGAAAGATAAATTGCTAGCGTAGAGCGTAATCTCAGTTGTAATAAAAAAAGAAAACAATAAAAATCTCTATACATGAAGAAATAGCTGAATAATTGTTTATATTAAATCCAGTATTTGTAAACTTTTTCATTCCACAAACATTGATTTGCAGTATATTCAAATTATTGAAAGTTGAGATAATATCATTCACCGACAGCTTCGTTAATCGTTAATCGCATTATTAAACTTCGATGTAATGGGTATGTGGAATTCCAACATTTTTAAAATTACGCAAATTTGGCAAAAATACCAAATATTTGTTATGTTCTATCAACAACAAATATAAATTGATAATATCAGTGCTTTGCTACTTCGCTGCTTTAGCGAATTAGTTGGAAATATTTGGATTCGCCGAAATTGTTTGCGAATTGTGGTATTTTATTTTATGTCGTTTGTATTTGACTATATACCTATTGTAACACCACGGCTGTTTTAATTAATCAACAATTTTTTTTTTAAAATTCGTAAGATCAAAAGTTTTTCAAAATATTGGTTATTATAGAAATTATCGGAACCGTGTCGTATTCTATATATTTTTGTAACATTTCAAACAAAATCCTATATAACTGCGCCTACACAGTGCAAGTGACATTTTTAATATCAATTTTTCAGAAGGTGACAACTTTTCATTTTAAAATATCATTTTTTTTTTTTTATCAATTTTAAATAGAATTAACACAAAAACAGCAAAACATCAAATAAAAATTGAATCCCTTGGGTATATATGATAAAAATAAAAATAAAAATAAAAACGAGCCAGGGGTAGGTTACAAACATGTCTCGATATATAAACCTACTTTAGTTTTATTGTTAACTAAGATTTAATATGTTATGTGTACATAATATATTTTTCAATTGGCGGTCAATATCACCCACTGTGTGAAAATTTTTGTTTTGTGTGAATATAATATTTGTCAAAATATGATAGACGAAATATAGTCAATGGGGGACATTATACGTATATATGTACATAAATTTCCACCCCTTATTGACTTGTCACATTTCTCACCGTGTATCGGGATTTCTTTTCAATCAAAATGAAAATTATTTTTCAATAATAATTTGAATATTTATATACTCGTATATATACGAAATAAGGATTTCTTTTTATTTCGAAATCGTATCGTACCTATGTATACATGCATCCCGATATTCAATCAATAGGAATCAGTAAAATTATTTTATGCTTTTTCCATTATTCAAAAATATAATAATAATTCCAATGAATAATAAATGAAATAATAATTTTTATGTTTTTTGTTTGTTTGTATTTATGCTGCTATGCTGCTGCTGCTGCTGCTATACTGCGCTACTGCTGCGACTTTAAGACATTTTAATTTGATTTACATAATTCGTATATAAGTGAATGAATTGATTTGTTTCGTTTATTGTTGGATTTGCAATTTTATTCGATGGTCACTGGTCATCCAAAAAATATTTTGAACGTAAGTAAGTTCAAGAGAAATTTAATACCTTAGAACCGTGTTTGGGGAATACAGTTTCCCAATACATTTTTAATCAATACTAGAACCTTCTTCTTGATGGACCGATAAAGTTTTTGTAAAATTTGATAGTTTATAACATAACTTTTCAAAAACAAACAGTATTCAAAACCGTTTTGGGAATGTAGTAGAGGCACAGAACAAAAATAGATTTACTATCCATTTTGGAACTGTATTCTCCAAAACAATATTAGAAGTAATTAGTGCGCAAATAACTATTTTGTACCGATATTTTAGAGTTTATTTAGTTTTCAAATTTCCCGATAGTGGCTAATCAAAGTAAAGTCGTTTCGAAGGTTATAAAAGTTGTTATACTTGATAGATGTTTCAGATCCTGCTGTACTTGGTAAATCGCGGTGATAGTAGAAATTCAGCGGAGAAAAATTAATTTCAGGATTTTTGGAAACTAGGGATAGGTGATGTAAATGATTATCCAAATTGTGATCTGACCGATCGAGCTGGTCCTTATGCTTGCAAGAATGTCACGCGGATGAACCTGATGTTCCAGTTATTGCAAATATGATAAATAATAACGAACATCCACAAGGCATGCGCAACACAACTATTTGGGGGTCATTTCTATACGCTGTTCCATCCTCAACAGTGATTGGCAGAACGCAAAATTTCGTGTCTGGCAGAAAAAATTCGAAACCTTATTCTTTAACAAACGAAGAAAAGATGCAACCTTCAAACGTCTTTTACCTCCATCTCTAATTGAGGAAATAGCGACGGAAACAAATCGAAAGGCAAAAAACAATATGAGGAGAATAGTTGATTAGAATATCGAAAAGCGGGTGAACTATACGGTAATATCAGATATTTCGACCAAACATATATGGAATTTTATAGTACAGTAATGTTATTGGAAAGATTTGAATAGCTCTCCAGGTTTTTACGTTTTGTGATAGTACAATATTCCTAAATAATTCAAATGGACCCTTTTCTCCAACAAAAGAGACTGTGGACAAACAATTTGTGGCAACAAGAGGAAGATGCTCTTTCCAGTAGGATATATCATCAAAGCCTGGAAGGTATGGTTTAAAATATTGGCTTGTAGATACTAAAACAAACTATCCTTTATGTGGTAAGATTTACTTGAATGAACAAAGAACGATGATAACATATTCCATATCTAGTTTGGATGAAGAAATGGATAAGGAATTATTTTCAGCAACTGCTTCATTAATTCGTATGTACCAAAAAGCCAACTTTATTATAGATTATTTTTTTAAACTCTAGGTGTTATCAACCAGGAGCTTTGGAAGGCCTAATCACATGAATGAAAGATTATCGGCTATGGAACTCATTGCTCTTCAAGAAACTCGCTGGCCTAAAAGTGGAGACCACGTGTCCCAGGGCTAAAAGGTGTTATATAGTGGAGACCACCTCAGAAATCTTCGGGCTGGATTTCTTCTTGGGTCGCAGGTAAAGAAGGCTGTAATATGTCGAAGCAGTCAATAACCGACTGTGTAAGATTCGTTTGCTCTATACCCGAACACGATGTTATAAGAATGGTAATTGGGGACTTTAATGCTAGAGCTGGCAGAAATCAGGCCGACTTGTGTGAGAACATAGGTCCGTAATTGCTCACGATCTTAGAGTAACATACACATTTTCTCCTTAAAAACAGATACAATTGGAAATATGGACACATCGTCGCAAAACTTCCCGCAGCCAAATTGGCCATGTGTTATAATTTCAAAAAGGCGAGCTCGGGTTGTGCAGCATTGAGAGACAACCTTGAGGAAGCAGTCTGATTGTGTGAACTCTTTTTGGGAGGTACTGAAACCTTCGGTTGTCAGTGTTGCTCAACATGACTTTAGGCATAGTGAAGGTCAAAACCAAGAACGATTGGTCGGATGACGAGTGTCGTCTTGCAGTTGAGCAACAAAATATAGCTCATATAGGCTGCTCTTGAATTATACATTCCTGTAACCACGAGCAGACCAAATAAATTCCCTTCATGGTAAGATGGCCAACTTATCAATCTTAAAAAAAAGAAAGACAAGGTTTATAAAGGAAACCTGAAATTCAGTTTCCGGGATAGCAAATTGAAATTCACCATGGGTCTATGTGTAACTAAGATTTTGAGTCCTATTTTGAATTAAAATACAAGAGCTATATTAGCGACTTAAAGAAGAAAATAAAAAGAGATCCCAAACATTGGGGCTTTTATAGAACCATACGAGAAATTGATGGTTGGCTGGATGACATTTAAAGAACAGACGTCCTGCGACCCGCTAATCATATCCAATATGACTTTGCAAGTTCTTCCAGTCAGTTTATAATCCAGAAGATTACAGGGATCCAGCTATTACTGATTATAGTGCATTGGATGGTTTTAAAGAAGGATGTGGTAATATTGGCAATTCCACTAAGTATGCTATTTGATCAATCATTCCAATTGGCAACATTTCCACGGAAATGGAAAGTAACCAGAAACAGAAGTGATATCTCATGCGCTACAGAGGTATATATATTCAATACCAAAATTATGAGACTGGTAGTATGCAGGTCATTCAAACATATGGTATCACGGTATGTGTCTCAGAATCAACATGGATTTTTGTCCAAAAGATCAACATCGACCAACCTTATCGAATTTACCAGCTATTCGATTAAAGAAATAGAGAACTACAAACAAGTTGACGTGATCTACACCGACTTTGCAAAAGCCTTCGATTCCATCAGTCACTGTTAAACTTTGGAATACATTCATAAGTTTAGGTTTCCCAGCCAATTCGTAGCTTAATTTAAATCATAAATCATACTTAAGTAATCGCTTACAGTATGTTGAGGTAGGAGTTTGGTCATCATGTTGGTCCATGGATTTTTATAATTTTTATTAATGGCATTACTGAAATGATACATCACTGCAAAATCATAATGTTAGCTGATGACCAGAAAACCTACAGAACCATTGAAACTCTTGAGTATACTAAGAAACTGCAGGAGGATATCGACAAACTAGTAAGTTGGTGCGAGTCTAATTCACTTAGTTTCAACATTGATAAGTGTACATTGCTTGTTTATGCAGATGACATATGCGTGATTGGTCTAAATAGCAACGGAGTGATGGGAATACTTGATCAGCTTGTAGAGTCTTCATCTTTTGTTGGACTCCAGATCAATGATTCCAAATCGAAATACATGATCTCTGGTTATAGGGACAATGGCACGCACACCAGATTTTCATATAGTCGCCACTACACGTTTAAAGGCAGTCGTGCTGTGTATCCTGTATGGCCACTGCTAAAATTTAAACACCTGTATCAACTGGCGTGAAGCTGAAGCTTTACAAAGCGCGTTGATCAGAACCATTGTTTATGTTTGAATGTGAAATTTGAGCGCTGCTGAATGAGTATTATGAGAGATGTCTCCTTAAATTTGAGAGAATTTTATGGCACAAAACGCGAAGTAGATGGCACATACTGAGCACTGTACAATACCGAGATCAGAGATCTGATGAAGAACCCCGATATTGTACAGGAAGTAGGATTGCTGCGAGTACGCTGGCTTGGTCAGCAATTGTGCAGCAATCTCTGAAAGTTGAGCCAACATATGGTAGACGCGGAGCTCGTTGCAGGTGACGATGGCTTCACGATGTAGAGAACGACTTGGCTTCTTTAGATTGTCTTAGTCGGTATATGAAGACCAAGATAAGATTTGAAACCGTTGGAGCCATATAGTTTACTCAGTAAGAGGCCAGTAATGGCATTAAAAAACTGGATTATTATTATTATTAGATGTTAGAAAATTTATCAGAAAATCCAAAGTATAATTTCTTAATTTTGAGAATTTAAAGTTAGTAATTCTAGAAAATTTAAAATTTTCAAGAGAACTGCTATACAATGATGTTAGCGTAAACCAAGTTCTATAAAAATAAAAACTTTTAGCTAAAAATAAAATAATATTTTACGGCAACACAGTTTTCGCATTTTTCTAAACTAAGTAAAAAATCTAACTGGTCCACAGCATCTCGGTACTCTTACCCACATAACTTAAACTCTCAACTTCATATATAACCTCGAAACTATAAGCTATCCATTCAGTATTATTAGAAGAATGACACGGCACAATATAATGCAACATCTCCCCCAATGTCACATTTCTCGCAATGATTCTTTACTTTAAAACACACAATGCTGGTTATGTTGCCACAGTTTTTCATTTTTTTTTTTTGTTATCACGAAAAGAATAATAAATTTCTCAATTCTTGATTTGCTTAAACAATAGGAGCCCCTATAAATGATAATGCTTTTCAGTTCTGAGCGCACAAACATTTTGGCGTGTATATATCAAAAACAATTAAAACTTTTATTTTATTTGTTATTATGTGGATTTTTTATTTCTATTAAATATAAAAAATGAAACATTTTTTCAACAAAACAACAAAATTATAATTTTTGTCATTTTTATTGTTTATAAACACAATAACATATAACCCACCACCGCACGCCCACCACCATCGACCACATATATTACAATAACGCCAACAGAAATTCGTATATATATTTATATAGAGGAGTAGAGTACCGCACGAGAAAAATAAGGAAACCTTTTCTATTCACCATATTGTGTATTATGAATATGTATATATGATGATGCTGATGGTACATAAACATATAGAGAGTGGCATAAACACAATCATCTTCATTATATTAACGCATAAATTGCACAGTTCAAGATTTCTTTGTCTCGGCTTCGTATTAATTGGATTTTTCTCATTACACCGTATATACATAAAAATTGTTCTACATTTATATAAACTCAATAATGCTATACTCGAAGTTCAAAAAGTTAATTTTCTTGTCTCTTGGTGATGGCACTTTTTTGTGTTGTGGCGAGACCACCAATGAAGAAAATTAATTATTATAACACAACAACAACAGCAAAAAAAAAAGGTTTTGAGATTAAAATTGATAATTTCAGAGTGATGATAAATAATATTAAACCTTCCAACCCCTTCTGCTCAGCCGTATAGTACCGAAAAAAAAAATGTTTTCTTATTATATTTGATTTCTTCTATGTTATTATTACATTTCCCAACAACAATTTTCATGTAATTACCTTGCCAGCATAATATAATAACAAGCACACAAAACACACACACAGCGAGAGAAAGAGAGGGAAAGCCACATAACAACACCACAATTGAAGAAAAACGACAACAATAAATAGGAAAAACAATTTTCCATTTTACCTTCCATAAAGTTTTTTTTTTTTTTTTTTTTGGAGAATAGAACAACAAAACTTTTATGATTAAAAGAATTTTTGTTTGCTTCCTTCCCAGATTTTATTTATTTTATATTTCTTTTTTGTGTACGAGTATAAGGACATAAAGATAAAATGAAAAATTCTGATTAAATTTATCTTTGAAATAAAAATAGAAAATTACGAATTTTCTTGAATTTCGAAGTAAGTCCCCTTATAATAAATAAAATAACAAAAAAAGTTTATTAAAAATAATAAATTTATTTTAATTGTTGTTGTATTTTATTAATGGCAGAGCATTTGTTTTGTTTTGCGCTATACCCCGGTGTATAAGAAAGTGTATCTCCTTTAAAAAAACATTATTGTAATCGAACTATTGATTTTCCATCATCATCATCATCCGATATATATAAATCCTCACGCACTCGATATGCGTAACACAAATAAACAAATTTTTTCCCGATTTAATCTATTTTTCATTTACCATAAATCAAATTGACTTTCAATTTAAAAAAAAAAATTTTTTTTTTAGATTACAATCTGTCTGTGATCTCAATTTGCCATACCGTCGTCGTCGTCGTGACTCTACACGTACATAAGTAATATAGTCTGTTTTATGGTAAAAAAAAAATATTGTTATGCTGGTGTATGTGTATTACATCAGAGAAGTGAGAAAATTCATAAAAAAACATAAAAATGAAAATTATGTATGTTTTTGACATTTGACAACACTTTCTGGCAAATGTTACATCGCAAGAAAAAAGTTAAACAGTTATTATACAAGAAGGAAATTGTGTTCTATCCTATATATTATCGGTAGATAAAAGTACAATGATGAAATAATAACACGAGTGTTTGACACAGTTGGTGTACAAAATGCTTGTTGATGGGAGATAAAATAAAAAAAATTGGGTCGGCATATATCAATGATGGGATTTTAAAGATGATTTAACGATAAAATTTTTAATTTTGAGCCTTTGCTAGGCGGATTTCATAGGAAAAACATCCTAATTGGATTAGTACTAGAATAAATAACCAATTTTATATAAAAATAATTAGGGCGTTGTTTTCATTCCATTTTCGTTTTTCAAATCATCAATAATATCTAAAAATTGCTTGTTTTTTCTCTTTTGTAAAAATAAAACTTAGGTCATCATAATTTAAATCCAATTTAATTACCCATAATTTAAATGAACGAGAAATCCAAGCGTCTTGTCAGCGTCTGTCCTCCAAGTAAGTTTAAAATGCTAGAGGAAGGCATACCCCGCCTGGGTGATAAAGGAGAAAAACTTACGGTGCAGGGATCCGGAACCCCAGTACCGGCGACATGGTGGAGTGTCGACGCGGGCTGAAAGTCGTCGATATCCAGCGACCGCATTGATTTGGCAAAGTCAAATAATGATAACCCCTTTGGACGTATCTCCAAAGTACCGAGCTCACCAACATCCTCAGTTAATAGCTGTGAAAAGAAAAACGAAGAACTTCGGAAACAATTAAGTAAAATAGAAAATATCGCATCTCAACTTAGTATAGAGATTAACATACTTAAGAATGAAAATGGAAAGCCAAAGAAATACAGGACCAAGCTACCCCAGAGTTCTTCACTGATGAAGATGAATTACGAGACAAAACAGGCTGGATCCTTAAAAAAACAGAAAGAAGTTACCTTCTAAAAAAAGAAAAGATAAATCTTCCCCAGAAACTGCAAGTTCAAACCAATCCCCAAAATCAAATGACATATGATTGAAATTCAACAAGAGGCTGAGATAGCCAAATCCAAGGATAAGGTTCCGTCTCCAATCAATATAATGGGAATAACTCAATATGGCACTATTCAGTCTCTTATGAAATCAATTACTGACAAAGAATACAGAATCGTATCTCTGAACAATAAAACATGGAAAATCAACACAACAGACGTTGACACACATAGAGCATTCGCTACGAAGCTTACAGAGAAGGGAAAGAATGGTACACTTATGAAAACAAAAATGACCAACCGATACAAGTGATGGCTAGAGGTCTTCATCCTACCTGTAAAATAGAGGATATAATAGACGATGTAAAGGACAAGGGGTTGCAGATAAAAAACGATACAATTCGATGACAAACATAATTAAAAAACAAAAACAAGAAACTGATCTAGGGGTCAAAATTCACATAGGAGTAAGAGTCCCATTATTCATGCTTACTTTTAATAATAAAGAATATGATGAAAGACCACTGGTTTAATACCCCAATGTAGAAAATGCCAAGGCTCTAACCATACCCAGAAATATTGTAACAGTGAGCCTAGATGTGTTAAATGCTCCGGAAGACATCTAGCACAAGCCTGCCAACTGGGGAAAACAACCATGCCATCCATCCAGCAGGGAAAGCGAGAGGAGGGTCCGCAATATTTGTAAGGGAAAATATCAAACACTGCAAAGGACTTAAAATAGAAAAGGAAATTATGCAAATATCAGCTATTAACGTTCGACTAAATATTGAAAAGGAATATAGCATTTCATCTATATACTATCCACCACGTCACCAACTAACTAAAGAAAATTATCTCGCTTTATTCTGGGGGTAAACCAACATATCGGCCTACCGATCATAACAAAATACCAAACTTAATAGACTAGAACTGATAGAAAACCATGAAGGAATATGTTCAGGCCACACACCAGATTAACAAACAATAAAACAAATTGGAATGTTTTCCGAACTCTAATCGAAGAAAATACAGTCTTACAAGCCCAATTGAAACTACGACACAACTCGATGACTAAATAGAACTATTAAATAATAATATATTGCAAGCAGCATGGCAGAGTACGCCCCCTAGTCAGTATAACATATCGAAAAGTAAATCGAGATTTAATTATTTAAGCAACAAACTGAACTTGCTAATCAAAGAAATTAAGAACAATTCATTTAGTGAATATCTAACCGATCTTGCCGGCCAATAAGACACAGACTATTCTCTCTGGAAAGCAACAAAAAGGCTTAAACGACCGAACATTCAGATGCGTCCCATCAAAAAGGATGATGGAACTTGGGCAAAAAATGCTAAAGAAAAGGCTGCCTTGTTGGCAGCCGACCTTGAAAATACATTTCAGCCCCTTACGAGGCAATCAGCGGAAGAAAACATAAACCCAGTTTAAAAAATGGATAATAAAAACATCCAACCAGTAACATTACATGAGCTAAAATATGAGATTACTAAACACTTAAGCTCAAAAAAATCACTTAATTTCATGACAAATACTTAAAGAACTCCCCGAGAAGGGTTTACGAAAGCTGCTGAGTCAACTGGTATATTACAAAATGCCACTAATGCTATATGTAGCTGGACAGAGAAATAGCGCATTCAGCTCAACGAAACGATATCAATACCGCATGCAAATACGGCCAAATACTTAGGCATGGTACTTGATGCTAATCTCAAGTGGACAGAGTACATGAAAAAGAAAAAAGAAGAGCTAAACATCAAATACAGGAAAATGTGCTAGCTCTTAGGCAGAAAATCCGAGCTAACAGTTCATAATAAACTGATATTATATCGGCAGATACTTAAACCTATATGGACATATGGGTTACAACTGTGGGGTTGTATCAATAAGAGCAACGTTGATATAATTCAAACCTTTCAAAACAAAGTTTTACGTGGCATTGTAAACGCACCATGCGCCGTATGCTGACAACCACACACCCAGTCAGACGGCATCGAAGGACGAAGCGCATTTAGATTTAGGGCAGATAAAGTAATCGTATGCAATCAGTTTGGAGCTAACCAAAACGTTAAATTTCGTTTTGTTTGTCAAGATTTATTGGCGCCTCAACATTATTTGATAAAATATCTAAACGACAAATTAAAATTAAAATTAAAACAAATAATTTGAAAAGACAATAATTCTGTAAACATTAAAAATTGTTGGGGAACATCAACCTTTATTCGGTTGCTATTCAGTTCAATCACGCATATGTCATCTGCATATTCAAGCACCTGATTGTGCTGGCGATATAAGAGGTTACGCTGAGGTGTTTCAGCTTTACGAAATATGTACTCCAACATAAGATTAAAGAATATCGAGAACAGAGCATCTCCCTACCCGAGAGCATATTCTAGTTAACTGCAAAAATTCTTGATAACCTGTTCTCAACTTTAACACAGCATTGAGACTGTGTCACTGTTATTCTACACAATCGTACCAATTTTGTTGGCATTCCTAGATATTCCAGAGCAGATCACAAACTCTCTCGATTAATCGAGTCATTGGCTTGCGTTAAATCCAGGACACCTGATGTACAGGGATGGACAGAATCATCCGCAGCGAAGTGATCAATTATTAGAATATATGTTTTTATAAAATAAATTTCGTAATTTTCATGCTAAATTTTAAGCTCTATTTATTTAATTAGTTTCCAAATGTATAAGAAAATATAAAAGCGTTAAAGTTAATTAAAATAAAAATAGAAAAAAGTGCTAACAAATTTACAATCACAATAATTAAAGTTCACACCTCTGATAAATATTCGCTAATACACTAAAAAAATGTCAAATAACGGAGTTTTTGTAAAACTGGCCTTTTTCAAATGTTTCCTCATGTTTTGTTATTTTTCGTTGCGAGTAATTTGGTATTTTGTGTTTGGTGCCGCAAAATAATTTAAAATCTAAGTTTCTAATAGTTTATTTATATTAATTTTAAACAATTTGGTTTTATTAATTAATGTTTAATCGATATATGTATTTGCATTTCAAAAATTTCCTTTTTTATTTGTGAATTTTGATTTTAAATTGTTTTGAGTTATTATCGGCCGTAAAATTCACGGATCGGAAATAAATTAAACGTGTATAGATAAATAGAATAATATAAAAACATATTTTAATCGCGTTTAATTGTATATATTTCACGTATTTTATAAGATTTTATAATATTTTATTTTAATTCGGATATAATAAAAAACAGTAAGTGGGTGTTTTAGTGTCAGGTATCATGTTGCACACGTGACATTAGTTAGATCGTTAGCTATATTCATATAGTTGGTAAAATGGCCACAAAAGTTACGCAAAATTATTTCGCAAAAACACTATAAATAAATAATAATAACAACAATACCTGTCTACCATGTTATGTATTATATCGTACACTATATACAGATTATCCCATGACCCGTGAATCATTGACTTACCTAAAATTAAAAATTAAATCTCTTATAATTATTATGGCCCATTTCTTTTGATTTCTTAAGTATATTTGATTCGATAAAAAATCATTGAATCTTAAATATAAATCAAAATCATAAAGTCAAATGTATATTTATATAAAAAAATAAGCATATCAAATAAATTTAAATAAAAAATGATTGGCTCTTCGTCCTTTTTATCCAAGATCTAAGATTTTTTTACATTGAAACTCTCAACTAAATACTTGAGAATAAAAAAGAAATCTTATCAATAGAATAGAATTCAGTTTAAATTTGTAACGATCGAATTTTATGTTGTACTTCCCCATATTTATATATAATATATAAACCGTTTATATACATATGTACGTACATCTCTTAACATATGTCATTACATACAAACATGTTTTTATTTATTTTATTGTTATTAACAACAAAAATCAACCGCCCTTTTTCTTTCCTTCATCTTAAAGTCTTGTGCATATATATGTATGTATGTACATACCAACATTCGTTTCACAACATCTATACATTTTCAATAATAATTTTCCTTTTATATGCTCTAAGACAATAGTTATAACGACCGAATACAAATTATGTGTGTGCGGTATGTACATACATATACATATGTATGAGAAAATACTTGAGACATATGGAACATTAATGTGGATGTATATATACATATAGTTTTAATTGTTGTATATATGTTGTTAAGATCAAGCAATCAAGGTCTTAGTATTATAGATGATTTTGATCGAAATTTTAATTTCTTACCTTTGATGTTTATATAATTTCTTGTATATATGAACTTTTGATGTAATCACTAACAACACTTTTTCTATACTAATATGCCCATCGAGTTCTATGAAATATATGTTTTATCACAAATGGCGAATTATTATCAATACATAATATATAAATAAGGTTTAATTTAATTATCTATACTTTTGCGGAATCTTTATATAGGGATTGGTCGGTTCAAGTGTGCTTTGAAATAGATATTTTAGTTATTTGTTAACCAATAGGCATCATTTTAAATGTATATACATATATGTATATATAGTAGATAACACTAATGAGCAAAAGGAATTTTTTTTTTAGTGTATAGAGTACGCCAAAATATAGATTTTAATTCTGATATACGAGTATAATTCTTTATTTATAAATTTGGCACTTTGATTATAGCGAAGATAAGAAAAATATATATAAGATAGACAGTCTTAATGTGGTTTATGGTGTTTACTATACTATCACTTTTATTTTTAAAATTATTTGCTCATCATATGATTACATTTTATTGCATTTTTTTTAAAATGATATATTGATTTATGAAACTCATATGGTATGTACTAGAAAATATATAATCAAGCGACTTAATAATTTCAGTCTATAGTCCGACTTGGTAAAAATGTTGTTTTTTAAAAACAAATTCGAAGTATAGATATATAGATATTGCGTTTTAATATACCAATTGTGCTTCAATTATTTAGTCAATTGCCCGGTTTATATTTGCACTCGGGTTGGCGGAAAGGCACTCTTAATCGGTATAATTTATAAAGGCTTAATATCAACACATACACACATTTATTAGATAGAGACTAAACAGTAGATTTGTTTTGTACACATGCAACAGGTCCGTCTTTTAATTAGGGTCGGTCTACGAATTCTACATGCCAACAGAAGGTCATACATGTTTTAAATTTAATCACCGAGGTTTTAACCCGGTACCTCACGATCTAAACGACGTAGCATTAACCAGTATGTTATTTGCTCGGTAGTTCAATTTTAAGTCTGGAAAACTGAGTGCTTGCAATTTGGTGTTTCAAAATTATTGAATAATTTAGGAATTTCAATATTTTAAGTGACAAACCTCAAGTTAAAGTTTTAAAATTTGAGACGAGTAGGTATTAAAGTTTCTAATTTTAACTCAAAAAGAAGTTTGAGAAGTTTTCTTCTTTGTCGGAATTTACATTTTAGAATCTTAAATATTTATGCATTGACCTATTCCAGTTTACAAAATGTATTTGAACAGTTATCCAGATTTGATAATTTTAATGTATTTGTGAAAAAATTAAAAAACATAAATTTTTAAAATTCAAATTAAAAATTGTTTCTCAATTTTGGTTTTGTGTGTTAAATTGTATATGTATAAAATTCAAAATTTGATTCAGAATATGTCTGTAAAGTTAGCAAGAAAACCCGCTTGTGAAATCAAAACAATATATAGTTAAGTTTCTAAATATATATTCTTTAATATTTTGTACATAAATAAAATATCATAATATTCAGGAAATATTATTCTTCACAACGAACATCGAATGAAAAGTATATTATGAGTCATAATCTAAAAATACCAAAAGCTCAATTTGGCCATAATCTTTAAAAGGTCAAGTCTATAGTTTCGATTCCAGGTTGATGAACGGCTGTTTGACGTTTTCCATGCCTGTGATCAGAATTTATTAATTTAATAAGATTAAAGACTTGAGGAGAGCAGAATTTTGTGTGTGTGGGTGTGTTGCAGATTTCTAATATGTATAACATACCTAGGTTTTAGTCGCTATGCTGTTATTTCAACTTTCGATGGAAGGCATCAAAGCCCCATACTAGTGGTGAAATTTTGTTGGTTACTGTAGTCTGTGGCTCCATGACAAATTAAAGCTTGGTGTTGAGCTGCAAAATACTTTATTTGCATTGTCTTTACATTTGTATTTTAGAAGATTGTTTAGAGTATAAGCAATACCTTTTATCATTTTCCTTTCAAGTTAAATTTATATTTTTCAGAGTTAAAATTTTCTTAAAATTGTTAATTAAAGTTTTTCTTGCTTTATTATTAGCAAAATCTCGAATAATTAGCTCAAAATTAACTTTTCTTGCAATGTCGTTGTTAACGTTTAACATTGCCAATCCATTTAACCGCTGTTATGTCATTGTTGAGCGATGGTAAGTTTTTATTCTTGTCAGTACACTGAAACTCCTCTCGGCTGAAGAAACAAATGCAGGAATACTTAAAAATATTCTTAAGATTACGACAAGATTTGGAAATAAACCAGCTAAGTTTTTATTGAGAAGATTTTCTAATAAACTGGTTGGTGTCGGCTCTGCATTGAGATTAGCTGCATAAATGTTTTTTAGGAGTTTTCCCTCATCTATTATCTCCTTTGATAGCACACTCGTGTATTTAGAATTTAAAATGTATATTGACGCTTCAATTTCAAATTTGGAAATGCCGAAAGAAAACCTTAAGGTTGCAGATATTTCGTAAAGATTCTTTGTAATTCAGCTATTACGGAATTAACTATAACGTTAAACACATTTATCCTGTAATGTTTTTCTCTTAATGGCAAAATCACATGTAATTCCATATTTACGTGCTTTAATTTTTGCTTTCGCAAATATTTCATTCCACGTTCCACTTAAATTTTGAATTTTTATTTATTTTCAATATTATTTTGCTCATAATATAAAGTGTAGCATTTCGAGCTTCAATTACTAAATTTTTTTGATGCAATTCTGTCAAAATTTCAAGCCATATGATAGAAAGCAAACCACATTCAAATTTGTTGAAATATTTCTCAATTGAGTGCAAACTCATCCGCGTGTGGTGGAAAATTGAAAGAATGCTCGAATGGAAGAAAGATTTTTGGCTATTGATCTTACTGCATCTATTCTAGCAGACCACCTAATTCTGGAAACTGAGTGAGGAGACATTTTGATATGTTTCTTTAAAACCTCCCATCTCCAAGGACTGCTGCTAAAAAACTTATACATTTGTTGTATAACCCCAAGAAAACGAACATCAAGATGATATACAGACGTTCCAAAACAAAGTACTTCGGAATATTGTAAATACTCCGTGGTACATTAGAAATGAAGACCTCCACCGAGATTTAAAGAGAAATGCAATATGCGGGACAATATTTAAATAAATAAATAATTTTAATTTCTGGGACTAGCCGTTGGGCTTTATCCCAACAACTGTTAATATAATTATGATAGAAAAGTTACTAGATGACTTAGAATAAAGTCAGTTGTAATATTATATAAATAAAAAAAAAAATAAAAAAATAAAAATAAAAAAAATTTGTTGTATAACCAAAAAAGATGTACAGCCTCCTTACACGATTCAGCCGAATCAACTCCTACAAGATTTAACGTATGGTCCCCACAGCTGAAAAAAATACATTTAGGATTACGCTTCGTAAGACGAGCTTGCACACCGTAGCAATTTCTTCTCCTGTTTTTCCAAAGAATGGATCGAAGCAAATGAAACGTTTTTCAATGTCAAATTTTGAATTGTCAAACATTTTTACATACATCATTCGATCAACATAGTTTGTTCTCGGTGTGAGCTTTTCTTTACAAATAATCCGCATAATTCAATAAATTCATTTTGTTTACGAGTAGAAAGGTAATGTACTTGTAATCTTGAATGTTCTTCCTGTGAAGCAAGAACTCACTGAACGTGATTATTTAAAATTGGGTCGTATTTATTCAATAGGTCAATTAACCCAAGAAAATAACCATTTTGATTGTCACCAAAGAAAGCTAAACCACGTTCCGATAATAAAAGAATTGCTACAAGAAACCATTCTAGTAGTTTTCGCCAATTTCTTGATTCTTCCTCTAATTCTTGCAAAACCATAAATCCAATGGCCGATTTGCTTGTAGCTACTTTACTGGCAGACTTCCAGGCCACATAGTTGTCTTTGTGTTTTATCGAGTTCTCGTGAGATGGTACACGATCTTTCAGTTATCTCCATTTCAGAATATCGTGGAATGTCATTTGGAATTTCGAAGTCATTTTTCTTAAGAAATTCTTCCATTTGAGCGGCGTTGTTTCTGTTCACGAATGCAATATCAGACGAGTTGTCCGCTTGTAATATGGTTTGCTCAGGTTGTGTCGTTGTTTCTTATTTTGTTGATTTTTTATTTTCATTGCTGTCTAGTGGTTGCGTCGGTTCTTGGAATTTAAAAAACGATTTGATCGGTGTTAAATGTTTCACAATTGATTTATTTTCAATCTTTAACTGCTTTTTACTAGCTCCGCGGGGATATGATATCTTCATTCTTGATCTTTTAACACGTTACAAAAAACTGTTCAAAGTTTTAACTTAAAAAACTTAAAGTTGACACTTCTTAAGTTAAATGGATGCACGTCCATGTAGAACTTTAAGTTGTTCAACTTCTTAAACTAAACTGGACCAGACACAGGTACATAGAAACTGCTATGATCACTCTCCGAGCGAAAAGATATCGCCAACATTTGATAATAAAATGCCTTATACTGGCCCGATAGCGACCTTGGTGTTCATAATATAGTGTTTTTAGAGAAATTTTTCATTATCTTTTTAGTTGACTTCTTATTGATGAACATTTAATTTTAAAGGTCGCAAGATACGTTCAAAAATTGGGTCGCAATAATACATAAATTGTTTTAGAATAGTTGATTATTCTCGACTCTATATACTATAGAGTTTTAAGAAGCAGATTTTAAAAATTTGGATTTGGATATTATTTGTATTATGTATTAGTTTTTTACTATACTACTTAATTTTATACAGGGATCCTGAAAATTCGAGTTTCAGATCGATATGTCATGATTTTTAGTTAATCATATTGCCACAATAAGGTCGTAACCCATCATACACGGCTAACCTACATATATATCGTTAATATTTAACTAATCCCTTCAAACTATCTAAATTCCCATAATAAAATTGTCACACACTCTTCAGTAAATCTAAATTTAATTAAATTCACTATTATTCAATAAAAGAAATGTGCGAATCCTTATAAATTAACTCTATCTTTATATAGTTTTTTTATACAGAAAAACCCTTTTTTACACTAAAAATAAAAATCCACAAATTATACTGAGAAACGGATTCACACGAATCGATAATATTTAAGCCCTATTTAACCAATCCCGATTAATTTGCTACCTATACATTATTATTATCGCATGTTTCTTTAAGATCAGGAGCGCATACACAAGTTACAGTATATAGCAGATAATAAATATATTAAAAATATTTTAGAGGGGTTGCAATCAATAAAAATTGATTTTCTTTGTGTCAAATTAAATAACAATCTTCTTCAGATTAAGACATTTAATTCTATTTTTTCCAAAAAGTTGTAAAAAATTGTACATAGTACATACACATATGTGAAAAGGGTTCGTGACATATCAATCAAAGGGGTTATATACCTACAAATCTTTTAGCCTTATTAAATTAAGATATGTCTATGTATTAAAAGACAGTTTTCCGATCCGATCACGCAAATATAATTTAATTAAAATTTATTGGTTTCTTGCTATTGTGCTGCGGTTAGAAGATCACGAGGATGGGTATATACATATATACATTTTAGTTAAGGGTCGCAATATAATTTTACAAATAATTTATTTGACCTCGTATATACACATTGCGCATTGAGTATGTGCATACTTAGGTATATATAGATTAGGATTGTTGCGTGATTAACGTTAAAATCATGTTTTTGATTGAACGAATAGAACTTAAATCATAAAACTTTTTAAACACAATCATAAAAAACCAAGAAAATGTGCATGCATACAATATACATATATGTATATGTATATATAGGGTGACATATTTCTTTAAAGCTTTTTTTATTTTATTATTATTTTAATTTAAAATAATTAGAAAAAAAAATAAAATTTCGTGCTTTAAAGCTTTATAATGATCATCATGAAATAATGATTAAAATATTAGATAAATAGTAATTTTTGTATATGAGTATACAATCCATTGTTGTGTGAATTCAACCCACTAATTTTTTTCGTACAACAGTACTTACATATACAACCCATTTCGCTTGATATTTATAACTGCAATTTACGAGGCATATAAGCAAAGGTGATTATCTTAAAACACACATTGCAGTTTTTCATTTCAATTTTTTTTTTGTGTGTGCTGTATAACAATTGGAATATTTTAATTTAAATAATAGAAAGACGATATATGATTTTCTTATAATATATAAGAATATAAAATAAAATTATCATGAAATCAAAAAAAAAACTTTATTATGTTGTTGAAATGACACGGCGCACGCCAGTTCATTTCCGGCAAACAATTTTTTTTTTGGTTATACTATTCCTCGTCATTATTATTATTGAGTCTTGAATTATAATTTTTGAAAAGACTTCCGTTCACCTTTTTTTACTTCTTCATCATCATCATGAAGAAAATTTAATGTAAAATATGCGATTGTTTAAAGATACGAGTAGAGTAGTTTTTCTATTATTTTGAGACTACATATATATACATACATACATAAGTGAGTGAGGATCGTGAAACGCCTTCGATTGCAATTTAAAAATGTATACTATACAAATAATAAAAATTCTTGAAAAACTAGTTTTGTGTTTCGATTATTGTATATTAAGGAGGAAAATCATCTGCAATTTTCTGTATTCTTTTGTGTATACGAAGGGGTCTTATTGTTGACTGGGCGTAATGCATGTTTTGGTCAAATTCAATTTTAAAAGTACGCGCACTGTATATAGTTGACCAATATATTAAACAGCTGGTGTCATGCCACAATAATTTACATTAATTCTTCTATCTGCATATTGCATACATAAATTTGATGTTATTTATTATTCACATTATGTTATATGGTGTCCACTTCATCTTATAAATATATATATATATATATATATATATATATATATATATATATATATATATATATATATATATATATATATATATATGTATATATATATATATATATATATATATATATATATATATATGTATATATATATAGAGCACAACACAAGACGATACAAACATAAGATGAAAAAAAGAAAACAACCATAATTTTCTTAATTTTACGACTTTCTGCGTAGTAAGTAATGGTCAAAACGTGACTTTAAACAGTTTTTGTCGTATTTATACACACAAGCTATAAAACCGTAAAAGAAAAATATAAAATTAAATTGGTGACAAGTATCTCTGTTGTTGCACCCAGCATATATAAGATATTTTTTATATACCAGAAACAAATATTATAGAAGTGAATAATAATAATCTTCTGTATATGCAAATGAGATCAATCATAATTTAAGTCAACAACAACAAAAAGGGTTATGTATTGTTAACTGATTGATTTTTTTTTTGTGTATATATTTGTTGTTAACATGCAAATTATGTCATATGATGTGGAAATCTATATATATTTTATACAAAACTATAGTAAGATACGTAAGTTTTAATAAAAATTCCCGCCAAAAATTACGTGTACCTTGAAAAATACCCTCGGGTTATGTTTGATTAGATTTTTTTGTGTATTATTATTGTATTTTGCCTTCTTACAATAATAGTGATGTGAAGTGATTTCAAATTTTTTTTTTATTTCTTCAGTTTTGTATAATAACTATTATTATCACCATTAGGGGTCTTAACTTTCAATTTTTTTTTCAGTTGATGGTTATTTCAATTCAATAAAATATGTATAAAGACGACAACCGAAAATATCTTGTGAGAATTCTAATTGTCAGATGTGACTTAATTGTGACACAGATCAACTGATTTCATTATAAAATGTACATATCCTATACATGAACTTTACAATGCTGGATAGCATATTTTTATTAATTAGTGATTTAATGTGGTTACAAGGACTACCGGAAATTTATTTAATGGGATTGATTACGGCCCTTAGGATATATGTCTCATATATATATATATAGGGTTACCAACCATAAAACCCGAGTAAAATCTTTCGGTTATTTAATTTGCCATAGAAGCTTTTGGCTTTGTAAGTTAGCTTATTAAAATAAATTGACTAAATTAACTTGCTGGACGCTAATTTTAAGGATATACTTCTTCCCAATGTGAATCAAATTACTTTCAAAAATCCCAAGCTTCTCAAACTATTATTTAATTGGAAATTTTAGATAAAATCAAGTACGCACCAGCTATAATGCAGTATAGTTAACCGGTTGAAATCCTGATAGCGGCAGAATGCAAAAGAGGGATGTTGCGCTGTGAGGTGTTTTAGTTGTTTTTTTTTAAGATGTACTCCAACATGAGATTAAAGAGTATCGGGGACAGAGCATCTCCCTGACGAACACCCGAGTTAACTGCAAATATTCTCGATAACCTGTTCTCAACTTTAACAGAGTATTGAGACTGCGTCACTTTTTCTTTCTATACACAATCGTACCAATTTTGTTGGCATACCTAGGTATTCCAGCGCAGACCACAAACTCTCGATTGTTCGAGTCATAGGCTTGCCGGAAATCCAGGAACAACTGATGTACGGGGATGGAAGTCTTATAATATTTAAATAGAATCGTCCGCAGCAAAGAGACCTGATCAGTGACTGATCGTCGGACGAAATCCTCCTTGATAGTTAGCAACCAGAGGCGTGATTTCATATCCAATATAATGTAGGACAGTAACTTGTATGCTGTGCAAAGGAGAGCTATACAGCGATAATTCTCACACTTCAAGCAGCCTCCCTTCTTGAAGATAGGGCACATCGCGGCCACTTTCAAGCAGTACATACTAATTGAATAAGGTCGAAAAAACAGTTCCACAAAGTATCCCCTCCGAATATCAAGAGCTCCAAATTAATGCAGTCCATTTTATTCACCCAGCGGCCGTATTCCTGGTTTTCCCTGGGAATTGGGAAATTTTGACGTTTTTTTAGTATTTGGTAATCAATTTTCTCCAAAGTCAATTCTGGCGATTGGGAATTTTTTTCAATGGGGAAATAATAATTCCATATTATTGCAGTTTTGACGTTTATTTTTCCCTGCATAATTTTTGGGGAATTAAATGCGGATTTTTGAATATTATATTTCAAAATCGATATAAAAAATAATTTCAATGATTATATGAAGCATTAACATTTTAAATTTGTAAATTAGAATCGAAAATCTAGAAATAATTTGAATCTTGAATACTCGTATATAACAAATAATTTACATAATGCAACCATGCGTTTTTACGAATTGGATACTCCTTTAATGATAGTGTTGCCAACTAAGGTATACATGTTCGACTCTAGTTGCTCGTCTGAAAACATCGGGACGTGAGTACATTCGATACAACCGACTACGCCGGCAAGATTGAACTTTTCATAGAACTTGCAATGTAAAAGCTTGATCATTATTGTAGATAACGAATTATTGAAATATTTTTCCTCAATTCCCAATTTGCGGGGAAAACCAGAATAAGGCCAAGGGTGAGCGGTTTCGTTTTAGTGTCTGCATGGCTCTAATTCCTCATGGAATGGATCCTCAATGCAAATCTCCGCAATTTGTATTTGAGCTGACTCAACTACAGTCTGTGAGACATGATGAACAGCAAGCAGGTGGGTAAAGCGTCCATTCCATGCGTCGAGTACTGCGTCGATGTTGACACAGAGGTTTCCATTCCGGTACCGAAAGTATCATGCAATCCAGTAATTCCTTTGGGTTATATTTTGTTGCTCAACTGATAAACAACCGAAGGTTTCAGTACCTCCCAGACAGAGTTCACACAGTCAGACTGGTAATTAGCTTCCTCAATGTTGTCGCGGACAAGATCCTCTATCGTTTCTTTTGATCTTTATTTATCGAGCCTTCACAGTCGAAACGTTCCATGCGTTTCGCTACGTTTCCAGACCTGTACGGAACCTTCCATGGTCGCTTTGCAGCGACCAAATAATGATCGATGCCTACGGTTTGGTTACTAACCGATAAGTTCTTACAAACCGAGGCCGCCCTTTTGAAATTAACACGTGGTCAGTTTGGCTGCGGGAAATTTTGCAAGGATGTGTCCATGTTCCCAATTGTATCTGTTTGAGAGGGGAAAATGTGCTTGCTACTCTAAGATCGGGAGCAATTGCCAAGTACATTATTCTCTCACCATTATCGGTCGCAGTTTCGTGTAGGGAGTATGGACCTACATATGTTTTTACACAAGTCGGCCTGATTTCTGCCAGTTCTAGCATTAAAGTCACCCAAATACTATTCTAACATTCGTGTTCGGGTATAGATCCAATCAGATGTTCCAAGCCATTTTAAAGTGAGCTTTGCTTAGAGCTGGCTAACATCTGTGGGCGCCTGTACATAAATTATCGACAGATTGGCTAACTTCATGCGCAAACGAAGCTTACACAATCGGTTATTCACTGCTTGGAAATCCAAAACAGCATTCATTACCTGCGGCCCAAGAAGAAATCCAACTCCAACATTTCCAAGGTCGTTTCCCCTGTATAACAACGTATAGCCCTGGGACACAAGGTCACCACTTTCAGGTTAGCGAGTTCCAGCCGATATTCCTTCATGCACGTGATTAGGCCATTCAAAGCTGCTGGTGTTTTAAGTGACTGCACGTTCCACGTGTCGATCCTCAATCTCGCGTACTTGTACTTGAGCGTGGTCCGGGTTTTTTTTTGGCGGAATCTGGTTTCTTTTTGTTGACTTTATAAACAGGTTATATTTCACGAATGCTCGTCAGCCCAGCTATCTAACCGTTTAGTCGTCTCCTACGACAATCAAAGGTTACTGTGGTTGTATTCTTGGAAAACATTTTCGTGCAATTTAGATTTACGAGACATGTGAGTACCCCCTACAACAGGGGCCATATACAGTTATAACAATCTGAAAATGATTGATTAAAAATTTAAGTTTTACATGATGCTTCTGAAAAATATATTTATACCTCATTTAAATAAATATTTTGGTACTGTAACAACCACTCGTCTACCCTTTAAATTTATGTCGAGGCTTAAATTATAAACTTGAAGTCCGTGATCTATTCCCGGAGTTTGATATTCGAATTAAAAAATTCACTGAATATAGGATTTCGTTAAATCACGCATCGCCAGATCAATTCTAGATTTATCGTCTTAAATATATGACAGCTATATATGTATATAATAATATATATACGTTTTGTTTATAATTAAATTAGTCAGTCATCTTTGTTTATGTATATATATAACCTCATATTCATATATATGTAAATTATTCAGTTATCTGGCACGTATACATGATTACATTCATCTCAATTTATTGATTTGTTATTGAAAGTTATGAATCAATGAATGTGCAGTCATAATATTATAAGATGTATTTTATTTCGAAGAAAGAATTTGCCCAGCTATAAACAGAACCGTACAAAGTACGCAAAATCCATTGCCTGAATTTTTTGGATATATATTATAGATAGGATATCCCGGTTATAATAACATGCACGTAACTTTTAATCAACTTAATGCATAAATCTAACGGATATATCAATATATGCGCGTATGATAATAAAACGGTAATAAAAGCTGATAAGATATATAAGTTCACAGAGTCTAATTATGTCAAATCATTTTATAAAAAAAAAATACTAATTGATACCAAATTATCAGTCATCAGACTAGTCCAATATATAAGTAGATATATACAATTTGATTAGTGCCATCAAATAAAAGTGTGAACTACCTGAACGCATTTCCCATTCAATAAGCTGAGGTATAAGCAGGGACGGATGTATAGCTTCCAATCAAAGAGAAAGTAGAGGGGAGTACGCTATACATATGATACATTATGACATACTTCTGAGTTCTCGCTTCTCTTGCGCTCGCGCCTACCTCAGATGGAGCCCATGGATTGCATATATCGTCGCAGTGATTTACATGCTTGAATGATGGTTCAGGAATTTAAAAAATGAAAATATTGTGTTTGTGTGTTGATATCACAACATCAATTTTATCATGTCTATTAATAAAGCCATTTCTTAGAACTATTATCAATCGATCATAAGTTGTTATTGTAAATTTTATTTTATGTTAGGCATTTTATCCGTAAAGTTAAATATGTATACTACTAAAATATTGATAAAATATGAATATTGTTGATCAAATATATAGATGAAAATATGATAAGATGAGTCTCATAAAAGCTCAAATCTAAAGCACGTTGTTTTATGACTGTCACGCATTATTATTAATTCATATATGTATACAGTAAACATTTTATAATTTATATAGATATATACGTATATATTGTTGATAAACCCTACCCTATCTGACTGGCGTAACAGTTTGTTTTTTTTTTTGTTAAAATTTGAACTTTTCCTAGAATTTATTTATCAAAATTGTAAAAAAATGTATAAGTGCACACGAAAACAATTTTAAATTACTTCACAATCTATATATACATATTCATTCACTACGCAAATTCTTTTCAACTATCTATCTATATATGTATGTTTGTGTATTCAGCGTGTGTGTACAATATTTATAAAATTATCAAACTTACCCATTTTGTCTTGCCAACAAAACTTGAAGTTCTCAGAACCATAACCGATGTTACTAATATCTTGCATTAAATCACTTTTATATAACCAACTATATACCTGGAATATTATTTGTTAAATCTTTATTAATTTTGATTTTAGAATCAATTAATAAATCAAACTGTTATCGATTGTGTGTGTCCTACTTTTGGATTCCGCGAAATTATATTGAATTGAATATAATTTACTTAGTTGCTCTTATTGTTGTTGTTTAAAAATGATAAATATAAAATTTCATTATTATAGCCCTCACATGCCAATAACCTTTGGTACACAATAAATAATTAAAAATAGTAGACCAAACCACATCCTTCTCGGCGCACACTGTAGGTATATATGTATGTACATATACAAGTGAAACGAGTCAAGTGTTTTTGTAATCTGTTTATAAAAAAAACATCATCAATTGTCATGAAAATGTTATGGTTCATTTAGATATTTTCATTTTAGAATAATGTAACATCACCATCATCATCAGTGTGAAAAGAATCCGCCACGTGACTTAACCGCATTTTGCACTTTAGAATTGTGTTTGCTTTCATATATGTACAGACATAAAGAGAAAAATATCCATTTGGTTTTTGAATGAAAAATGAATTTTTCCTTCGTTTCGTTTTCTTGATTGAAAAGTGGAAATTGTGTGCAAGGTGAATGGAAGGGGATTAGAAAATTATTGGTTGCACACCATACATGTGCATGCATCAGTATAGTTTAAGATTTATAGTGTTTTGGTGGAGATATAGATTTTGGGGTAGCTATACATATATACGATTTTTAATATTCAAGCTGTAAATGTCACGTTGGGATAAATTTACGAACATTTTTTGTGGGCCAACAATTTTGTCTACCATAATTTCATCTTCAAACATACCTCACACTGTTTTAAAATGAGTTGAAGATAAACTTGTCATGTTTTTTTATATATAAACGATTAGTCTATTTGACTATACTCTAACGCGACCAAATTTTTTTTACTTGTAATGTAACTCATTGCATCGCATTCATTAACATTAAATGTAAAATTTTAGAATTTCATAAGCACGTGAGAATATTTAATAAATTTATAAATTGAATAAATCAATTCTAAAACTAAATCTCTATTAATATGTGAAAATTAGAACGGAGTGAAGTTTCTAACAAAAAATAAAACTTTACAAATAATATGTCTGTATTAGTAACACTCAAAATACAATTCTTATTGGAAAAAATAGGTGATTTTTAATTTTGTATATTGGAAATATAAAAATTTGTAGACATGATGATTTATAAATTTTAATCAGTTATTAAAAGAAAAGCAATAACAATTATTTTAAAAAAATTATAGGAGGAAGAAAACCAAATAATTTTCTCTCTTTCTAATGAGAATCAAATACAAAAACGACATATTTCTATGTTAGAATCGTTATGGATTTAAGCAAACCAAAAAACAAGGCACTCTTGGCGATTTGGGCAAGATGAGTTTTCCAGCATTTTTTTTACTTACAGTTTGAGTTATTTCTTGAGATTTTGCTATATAGGTCTAATAGGCCTATTGTTAGGGAACATTTCATAGAAGAACATTTTTCCAAACGGAAGATTTAAGATGATTTTTCAGGTTTTTTTTACTTATAATTTGAGTTATTTCTTAAGATATTTTCACTCATTTTAAATCCACCGTTTGGAAACTTCTTCGTCTACCTAATGTTACCTAACCTAATGAATCTTGCCCAAATCTACGAGAGTGCCTTGTTATTTAGTGTAAATGGTAAGAAATTTGTAGAAATAACTCACACTATAAGTAAAACAATGCTGGAAAATTAATCTCAAATCCTGCGTTTGGAAAAATCTTCTTCTATGAAATGTTCCCTAACGAAAGGCCTATTAGACCTATATAGCAGAATCTTGCCCAAATCTCCGAGAGTATCTTGTTATTGGATTTGTTAACATCTATAAAGTTGGTAACGTATTCGATTCCAGTTAGTGAAAATGTTAATGGAAACTAACCCGATTTCAAATCATGCTTGGAAGTTTATTTCTATGAGATATTTCCTTAAAACAGGCCAAATTAAATTTTTATGTGTTGTAGGTTTTGTAAATGACTACCTAATTGAATTTCTTAATGTTTTATAGCGTGAGTGAATATCGTTTTTTATATAATATTTATTACAAATTTCGTTTTTTATAACTATTATACTGCCATAATTATGTGAAAAATCACTTAATGAAGTAATTCACGTTCTTGAAATTCTCATTTAAACATGGCGGAATTGACCAATACATATTCATTTCTATTGGATTCTAATGGGATTTACGTTCTGCAAAATGTTTCTAATTGGAACCATATACGTATACGTACATGTTATTTTTTGTTAGAAACTTCACAAGCCTGAAAATTAGTATTTTAAGTTGAAATTTTAAGATTTTGCTTTATTTTAGTTTTTTAACTTTCCATAAAACATTATGTTTTACGTTTAATAAAAGCTCTCTAAATTTAAAATAAATTTATTATTTATAGTATATAAGTTATTTATTGTATATAAATATTTAATTAGAAAATATTTGAATTTTAAATTAAGAAAACATTTTTTGACCCAGCAAACAATTTAATAAATTTATTACCCACTCACAATTCCAACCTTCCATGTATATACATATTTAAACGATGTATTATATGCTTCTATTATCAACTCCCTCCAAACTTTCGATATAACCGCATACACAGAACCATTATTTAATTTAAATAACCCTTAATCATCACTTAAAAAATATATAAAAACATCTTACATTAAATCGCAATCAGGCCAACCACCACTCAGTAATTTTTTTTATTTTTTCATTCAAGTCTATTTGCAAAAGATATGATCAACATATAACGATTTTTTTTTTATTGTTTTCTCTCAACATAAACTCATTTAATTTCATTTCGATGTAAAAACAATGAAAATCCTATATATTTAAAGTTAGGGGTTAGCTTTTTCAATGTTATATTGAAAAGATTTTGCAAAACAATAAAATGGTAAAAAAAAAAAATATAAATAAAAAAATTTGAATTGGTTTTGTGCGAGTATATAACGATTGCGGATCATTTTTCGGAAATCACATCAAGAGGGAGGTGGTGGTGAATTTAAAGGGTGAATCACGACGGGAATATCAAAACACTTCGATATCATAAAAAAATTAGTACCACGGTGCTCAAACAAAACTCCTCTTCTCTATATATGTATATGTATATGTATATAGTAATGAAATAATATGATTTTATTACAACAACAACAATAGCAAAACTATGTATAAATTTATATTTTCAATTCTGAAGTATTCCATTTTATTTATGTACTACAGTATATGTACTGTGAAACAAAGTGAAATTTTCCAACAACCAAAAAAAAAATTATTTCAATTCGCTTGAGTGTTTTTTTTAAATAAAATAAAATAAAATTGTTTATAACAAAAAATCACTTAAAAAACATCATACCACTAAAAACCTTAATTTTTATTCTATTTTTTTTATTTTAAATTCTGTATCGCGTTGTGTTTTAATTTTTAAAAACATTCAATTGCACAAAATTTAAAATCATCCACAATGAAATGCTAATATTTTCGTATTATAAAAATTATTTGCCGGTTTTGAATTGCGATACGATAATTTAACCGTGAATAAACAACAATTGTCCAATGTGTACTAATTGAATTGAATGTTGTTTTTATTTTTTGGTTTGAAAATCAATTTTTTTATCGATATTAGAATATTGGCCTTGTGAAGTAAAAAAAAATTGGTTATACATAATTATATAGACATTTTGTTGTTATCGTAAATAGATATTTGTAAAGTTTTTTATATCTATACTTGACTTATAGATATAATAATTATAATAATAATATTTTATTGATAATACAATAAAATAAAAATTAAGAGATTTAAATTTTTTTAGTTAGTTATTATTTAATAATAATTATATCTACGGTATGTGATGCAAAAATGATTTATAAATTTTAAGAAATCTCTCTCGTTTAGTTACTTTTAATACTACATATAGGATTTAGAATTTAATTCATTTATTTTGAGAAACAAATTTTGAATGCTAATCAGTTGATTCCCTTAAAGTTACTCCAGGATATCATCCCAGAATTTTTTAAAAATACCTCTGACAGCTCGACCGTAAAAAATTCATCCCAGACTTTATTAATATGTAAAATTTATTAGGTTCTACAGAAATCACAATCTTCTGCGTAAGTCGTTCAAAAGACGGCTACTTTTTCATAAAGATTAAATTAAGGAGTCCTGTTGGCATCCATTATGCAAGTGTTGATAATTTTTTGACCGTTAGAATTGTCACAATATATAAATTAATGTGTCGCGTTTGCCCACTTTTCAAAAAATATTAAAATCGAAAAAAATTGTATGGGCAATCTTTTGTAGGGGACGGCTATTTTCTCATATACCGATTAAGTTTTTCTCAAAAAAAGAAGGTCTTGGGCACCTCTATGCTAGCGTTGATAATTTTTTGACCGTTGCAATTGCCAAAATATAAATAAACGGGTCGCCCATACTAACTTTACTGACAAAATGATAATAAAATTGGACAAAAAATCTTAAGGCCAAGCTTTTGTAGGGACGGCAATTTTCTTATAATAATCTTCTTGGCCACCACTATGCCATCGTTGAAAATTTGTTGACCGTTGCAATTGCCCCAATATACAAGGCAATTCCAACGGTCAAATAATTATCAACATTAGCATTATACTATTCTCTTTCAAATCGTTGCGTGGTTTGAACGTGAAATCGGTAACATAAGCGGTAAAATAAAAATAAAATAGTCAAGTGCTGTGATAGTAGCTTCTTTTTAATTATTTTATATACACTCCCGGCTAAAATTATTGGGTCGATGAGTTTTTTTGTCAATTTAACTTATTTCGGTACACCAATATCAACATTGATAAGACCACGCTCTATGGAGACTGGCCTCTTTTGATTCTGAGGAATACAAAAGAAAAAAGTAACAACTCGTTATAGTTGATCAAGCCGAATTTTAACTTAGACTTGTTATCACAAGAAGGGCTTGATGCCCTCATCAACTGGTTACTCTCAGTTAGAAAGAGAAAATACATACAAAATTGAAAAGATGACGCATCAGCTAAATAGCAAAATTATGGTGCTGTCGAAGGAAAATGAAGAATTGAGAAAAGGTATTTTAACCAAAGATTTTATACTAGTGAGGAGGAGTTAATAAAAGAGACCGAATGAATTGTCTAACGAAAAAAACGAAAATAGCTCGCAGACAGAATCTACTAATATGAAGGGGGCAAAGAGAACGCCTCAGAAGGATCAACAGCGAGATTAAAGTGAAAGCAAACCACCAAAAGAAGAAAAACCACCACCAATTAATATTATTGGTATAACCGAATATTGAGCTGTCCAAAATAGTTTGAAATCCATTACAGATAAGGAATACAGAGTAATATCCTTAAACAACAATGTATGGAAAATCTACACACTGGACTCTGATACTTAAAGAGCCAGCAAAGCTTAATTCAGAGAAAATCGAATGGCATACATATGAAAATAAAAGCAACCGTCCAATAAAGGTTATGGCAAGGGGCCTCTATCCAACCTGTACAATAAAAGAGATTATGGAAGATCTACAACGACAACGACTGCAAATAGAAAATGTAGCAAATATAATAAAAAAAAAGAAGGTCAACAAAGAAGGGTCTGAATTTAAAGTTACTAAAAGAGGTCTTCCGTTATTTATGTTAACTTTCAATAACAAAGAAAAGGTAGAAGCCATCTTTAATATAAGAGCTATTTTAAACATGAAAGTTAAATTAGAAGCACTACGGAAAACCACTGGGCTTATAGTGCAATGCAAGAATTGCCAAGGTTTTAACCATACGCAAAAATACTGTAATAGAGAGTAAAGATGTGTCAAGTGCCTTGCAAGGCACCCTGCTCAAGCGTGCCCACTAAATAGAAAATATCCTCCAACATGTGTGAACTACAAAGATCAACATCCTGCAAACTACAAAAGTTGCATAATAGCTAAAGAACTACAAAAAATTGGAGACAAATCATAGCAAGTTTCATCATATTATAAAACGCCGGTAACCAATAGCATAAACACCAACCTATGAAACTTTACCACATCTATATCGAGTAAAGTAACTAATCGCAAGTCGTTTTCGCAAGTGGTGGCACCCGTGGTAGAAAGTACGACCCCACACAAATCAGTAAATTTCAATGACTCCAAAGATACATATGCTTGAAAAAATATTTAAAAGCACCGAAACGCTAAATACACGGCTTATAAAACAAGAGAGATACATAGATGCTTTAAACAGGCGACTAGATAGCCGAGCAACAGTGGATGAAATAACATACATGTTATACTAAACTAATATGATAAATAAAACATTAAGAATTGTAATCTGGAATGCAAGTGGAATAATCCAATGTTATACATTTTTAAAAAACTGAAAAAATTGATATATGTTTAATATCACGCTTTACATCTAGCAGAAAAAGCAAGAGGAGGATCAACAATATTTGTGAAAGAAAATATTCAACATCATGAGGGAATAAATATTGAAGAAGAAAGTTTGCAGGTAGCTACTATCAGCATTCAACTTAACAATAAAAAAATATTGAATGTCTGTTCTATTTATTGTCCTCCAAGGCATAATTTAAATAAAGAGGGTTATAAAAAGTTATTGAACCAGCTAGGATTAAATTTTATCATTGGAGGTGATTTTAATGCAAAAAATACTTTCTGGGGGTCAAGATTAACCACTCCAAAGGGTAGAGAACTATACGCCGCAGGTCGAGCTTACAATTGTGAATTTCTTTCAGGAGGAAGACCAACGTACTGGTCTTCTGACACAAGGAAAGCTCAGGATCTAATTTCTACATTACAAGGGGTAGTATATCAGAAAATTACATTTTTCTAGAAAATAGTGAAAGTCTCTAATGGGACCACTCGCCCGTCATTATGACTGTTACTTCCACGATTGTTAAGAAGGGAAATCCACCTAGACTTATTAATAAAACAAATTGGGAATTATTTAGGAAATTGGTTGAAGGTAACACAAATCTTCTTGTACCAATCAAGCATCCGGTTTAATTAGAAAATGAAGAGGAACTATTAAACAATAATATACAACAAGCAGCATGGAATAGCACCCTTGTAATACAAAACAAGGAGCGTAATAATTTCAATTATCCAGTCAAAATCAGGAAGTTTATTAATGAAAAACGGAAAGAAAGGAAAATATGGCAGAGAAACCGAGCACCACAAAGCAAAATAATTTTTAAATACCTCTTTAGCAATTAATTAGAGAACTGAAAAATAAATCGGTCACCCGTTAACTTCGTAATCTTACAGACGATAAAGAAACTGAGTATTCTCTATGAAAAGCTAGAAAAGCATACCGCCAGTAAAAAATGAGGAAAATTGGGTAACAAGTGCCAAACAGAAATTAGCGCTTTTCACATCTTATCTTGAAGAAACGTCCCAACCATATATGCTAGACAATCAGCGGATGAAAATATAACACCAGTGCACATGGAGAATTGTAGGGAAATACCACATGTAACTCTAGGAGAGTTGAAAGTTGAAATAAACCATAACATAAATACGAAAAAATCTCCTAGCTATGATTTAACTATAGGTGAAATAGAGAAAGCACTTCCTGAGAAAGAGGTGCGAAACCATTCTACATAAAATGGACGCTTCATTTCGACGGAAATTTGTACCTATGCAATGGAAAGTATTTCTGCTAATTATGATATACCAAAGCCCAACAAACCATCTAATCAGAAAAAGTCATATAGGCCAATTTCTCTGCTTCCAGTATTTTCGAAAATTTTGAGAAACTGTTATACAAAAAGATGAAACCTATAATACTTGAGAGAAAGCTAATATCACCACATCAGTTCGGGTTTCGAGAAAGCCACTCCACCATAGAGTAAGTTCACAGAATTACAAGTATTATTGAAGATGCACTTGTAAATAAGAAATTGTGCTCAACAATATTTCTAGATGTAGCACAGGCCTTTGATAAAGTATGGCACCACGCAGGAGTGGAATATAAACTGTATCGAGATTTGCCAAAAGAATACTTTCAGATATTGAAATCTTATATTGCTAACAGATATTTTCGCGTTAGATGTGAAGAAGAATTTACCGAGCTAGAGAGGGGATCTGCAGGGGTTCCCAAAGGTAGCGTGTTGGGGCCAGCCTTGGCTTTACTTTCCACAAGCGACTTACCAAACACAAGCGGGACCACAATAGCAACATTCGACGACGATACTGTTATTTTAGCTACTAGTAATAAATTAGACGAAGTAACCAGAAAACTGCAACGGGCTACGAACCAACTAAGTAAATGGATCAAAAAATGGCTCATTAGACTTAATGAAGAAAAATCAACGCAGGTTAACTTTACCAATCAAATAGTTAACTGGATACCAATAGAATAAATTATAAACAAGTTCCTTAAATAAATGAAAATAGCACATTAAAAAGAAAAGGAGGGAACTTAACATTAAATATAGAAATATGTATTGGTTAATTGGAAGCTACTCAGAGCTGTCAATACCTAATAAGTTGCTTCTATACCAACAAGTTTTAAAACCTATATGAACTTATGGTATTCAGGTTTGGAGCTGTACTATAAGAAAACCAATATTAAAATAATACATGCTTTTCAAAATAAAGTGTTATGTGGAATAGTGAACGCTCCCTGGTACCTAAGAAACGATAACCGGATGGAATACGTCAGTGAAAAGATAACAATTCATTCAAAGAAACACATACAACGGCTTGGTCAACATCAAAATGTTGAGTTACGTGGAATATGCTGAGTAATACAAATGGATCGCAACATTCGCTCCAAAGAAAGAAACCGCTGGAATTGGGAAGACCACAATAGGGTGGCTACATTTTTAGAGACTAACTAGTGGGTTATATCAAAGCCATCTTAATATTTATTAAGATGGCTTTGGTTATATTTCATTATATTTTTTTGATTGACGAAAAAGTCTGGGATTATATAATTGTAAAAAATCTTGGAATGAACCAACTGTATAAATTATATACATATGTGTTTTAAAAAACTACGATAGATTTTTTACACTTGTGTCGTCAGAGGTATTTTTAAAAAAGTCCGAGATGAAATCCTGGGATAACTTTAAGGGGGTATCAGTTGAATAGAATTTTATGATTTGTTTATGTTTTTTTATTTTAATATTTATTATCAATCATGTATAGCAATTGAAGAAGAAAATAAAATTGGAAGTAAATTAATCCTAAGAATTTTTTTTATAGATCCAATCTAAATTTCACGATGCCTAATTAAATTTGTATTCGAATTGAATCACAATTTCAATTAAAAATTGTTTAATATACACAACCACCGATACACATCGTCAAATATTATGCACCTCCTCAATATTTTAACTGAATGATATATAATTCACATAACGTCACCTTTCAAGGTAACCCACGTTTGCCCCCATTTCAAGCCCCTTATATTATTCATCGAAGATATCTACCAAAAAATCCAATTAAAACCAGTTTTTATTTATTTGTTAACATTAAGTCTAATGTCTAATCAGTATATTTTAGTATTAGTCCGCTATAAGTATATATATATGATAAAACTCATAATCGCCCGTAATATGTATGCGCGATGATGATAAGCGTGAAACCCATCAAAAACAAAACACACATACAGATATATTTTTGTTTAGGATGGATGATATGAGTGCGCGACTCGCGGTGATAACAAACACGGTTGGAAATAAAAATATTAAAAAGTCTATTGACATTTTAATAGCGTTGGATAATTGATCGGAAAATGTTTACTTTTTGGAATTTTAATAGAACACGTATAGGTTTAGTTATTTATATCGATGTACGTCTACATAATTTAGGAAATGATACTGCATATAAAACGATGGATAATATCTGTGAATGATAAGACTTATTCATATATATGTATAGGCTGAAGTATACTCGTATATAGTATATGCATTTTTTGCCTTATATTTATACTGTAGTCGATATTGAGTATAATCTACACAGGAATTAGACCATCAACCAAATTAATTAGTTTTATTGCGTCGAATAATTTTTTTGTTTTGTGTATTTAACTTAGAAGTGTCCATTTCCTTAAGAAGTTTGGCTGGACTTGGTATTGTATGAGCAAAAAATGTATAAAATACTTAACATTTATCAATTTTAGCAAATCTTGCAAATTCATGTGACCCAATCACTCAATGATATTATTTGTTGTCTTACATACGTATATAGTAGTTATCGTTATGGTATTTAGTCCACTATGATTAGCGCAATACAATTAGTTGTCATGCCTTGAATTTTTGAGCTAATGCAAAATGTCCATACTTCGAAATAAACAATTTAATCCTCGGTGCAGGTAATTTTCAACGTGATTTCATATAAAAATCCGTCAGTCGTATAGGCCTAATCCAGGCTGACATAAGCTGTGTACGTATAGTAAAAAATTTAAAAATTGACAAAAACCGAGATAAAGAGATAAACTACCGACTTTACGATGTCTGATAATATATATTGATTATATTTAGTGTTATTTACATAATTGTTTACTTGCGCTCGAACAAAATTTGATTTCGATTGAATCATACTTAAAATTGGAGTATAATATGTTAAAAGGCAAAATGTTCTAATCTAATAAATGCTAATCTTTAATAAATGTATATAAAAAAAAATACGAAATACCTGATCTCTGACTATATAGGAATGAATAATGGCACACCAGATTTTAGTAGTGGCCACTACACGTTTGAAGGAGTGAGGAGGTTCAAATATTTGGGCTCTCTTATTACTCACGATAACAGTGTGGGTGAGGATATTAAAGTGCGGCTGGCAGCTGGCAGCCGTGCTTTGTATCCTCTAAAGGTACTATTCCATGCACTGATTGACTGACTCAGTCAATTTAAAGAAAGAAAAGAAATTATATTTTGTGGTTGTACAAATGAAACAAAAAAATTTTCTCAGTAAAAAAATATTTGAGTTTTAGCAGTGTGAACTGCCATAAAAAGTATCAAATCGAATACTTTTTATAGCAGTCAAACAAACAACATACCTAAAATTTGCGCATGGAAGAGAATTTTACTATAAAGTTTGTGTATGGAAAAGAATTTCACTATAAAAATTATTTTTGAGTGGAAGAAAATTGTAAATATCAATTTCAATCCAAGTTGTGATTTTGTAAATGTCAATTTTTCCTTTATAAAAACAATTTTTAAACTTCAAATTTGAAATGTCTAATACTAAACTACGCTGTTAAATTATTTTGCAAAAAAAGAAAACGTTTATTTGTTGTCTTTGTTACTCTAATGTAATTTTGTTGCTATCATCTTTTCAGTCAACTCAGTCAATCAGTCCATGGAATAGTACCTTTAGCAGTGTGAACTGCCATAAAAAGTATCAAATCGAATACTTTTTATAGCAGTCAAACAAACAACATACCTAAAATTTGCGCATGGAAAAGAATTTTACTATAAAGTTTGTGTATGGAAAAGAATTTCACTATAAAAATAATTTTTGAATGGAAGAAAATTGTAAATATCAATTTCAATCCAAGTTGTGATTTTGTAAATGTCAATTTTTTCTTTACAAAAACAATTTTGAAACTTTAAATTTGGTATGTCTAATACCAAACTACGCTGTTAAATTATTTTGCAAAAAAAGAAAACGTTTTTTTGTTGTCTTTGTTACTCTAATGTAATTTTGTTGCTATCATCTTTTCAGTCAACTCAGTCAATCAGTCCATGGAATAGTACATTTAGGCCACTGCTAAAACACCTATCAAGTGCCGTGAAGCAGAAGCTTTACAAAGCGTTGATCAGGCCCGTTGTTATGTTTGGATGTGAAAGTTGGGCGCTGACGGATGAGTGCGAGAGATGGCTCCATACATTTGAGAGAAGAGTCATGCGTGTGATTTAAGGCCTAAAACGCGAAATAGATGGCACATCTCGCGGAGCTCTGTACAATATCGAGATCAGAGATCTGATTAAAATCCCCGATATTGTGCATGAAATAAGATCTCAGCGAGTACGCTGGCTGGGTCACGAAACGCTGATCCGGAACGATTTGTGCAGCGATCTCTGAACGGAGAGTAGCCACCATATGATAGCGGTAGGTCGTTGCAGGCGACGTTGGCTCCACGGTGTAGATAATTACTTGGCTTCTTCTGGTTGTCTAGGACAGTATGAATACCAAGCCAAGGATCGAAGCCGTTGGAGCCATATTGTTGACGCAGTAAGGGGCCAGTAATGGACTTTTAACACTGTATAATTATTATTTAATAAAAAAACGACTGTAATGTATATTTCGTATTTATAACATTTGATAGCATTTACGCATTCTATATAGATTTGGTATGATTGAAATGGAACAATTTTTATTTGATCAAGATGAAGTATGACAATTAGATTATATTATGTTAGCTAAGTTGTACGTAATTGTAAACACCTGCACTTATCGAAAATGATTTTATAAATGTATACGTATTTCCACAATTCCCAATAAAGTACAATGCAAGATAAGTGTATGTATATACCTATACTTTGAAAACTTTAAGGAGTTCGACAAATTCTATAAATTAAAATATTTTAAAGAATTCAAACAATTTGTAAACAAAGTTTTAATCCAAAAATTTATAGTGTGTTTAAGAATTGAGAAATAATTTTTATTTGTTATTATAAATGTATAAGTAAATTAAGTTTATGCGAGTTTTTCAGAGCTGAAAAAATCACAAAAAGCTTATAAGAAAACTATTTTGAATTTCAGAATGTATTCAGGATTTAAAGTTAAGAAATATTTTGAATTAAATAAAATTTTAAAGATACATCATAAACTTTAAAATTTGAAAAATTTGGGAGGAAGATCATCTTGTGCAAAATCTTGAAACTCGTTATTTTGATTGTCCATAACCTGAACTTATAACGATAGATCAATCAGGCTTATTATTATGTACGAATCTGATAGAACTCATAGAGATATAATAATC
Organism: Tipula unca; assembly: GCA_951394425.1. NCBI lineage: Eukaryota > Metazoa > Arthropoda > Insecta > Diptera > Tipulidae > Tipula > Tipula unca. The sequence continues at coordinate 168,312,094 of OX596381.1, read as the reverse complement.
ATGATTGATATTTACCCCCAAAGTGGTGACCCCGACCAAATGCGTCCAACGATTAATTTCCCTAATACAAAATCAAAGCTTTGATCGAAGAAAGGATAACGGTATTATTAAGTACTAAACTCCCTTCGACGAGTGACAATTCTAATATTTGTGAGTCAGGTATTCCAGGTAAATATAAATGCGATACCAAAAGTAGTGTTGAATCGAACTCAAGTAACCAACCATCGAATAATATTGTTGCATATATAACATTCAAATCACCCCAACCTTTAGAGCAATAATTTAATGTGTCGGGTATCAAACTCGAAAACACAAAATATTCGCATGCTGTTGGAGCGTTAGATCCTCGTTTACATGACACTTTCGCCAATTTAATCACTCGTGATAAAGGTAATGTTCCTATATACCACATTTAAACGAGAAGTGATTAAAATTCTAGGCGAGTCAGAAAAAACGAAATTACACAATATACTACACGGTTTGTCGCACTCCATTTGAAAATGACGTCCCGCTTTCAATATTAGCTGAACGTGCGGATAATGTAGCTGAGACAATGACACATTAACAAATTCATTCCATTTCTACTCCCGTTAGTGATAGTGCAACATCAAATTCCGATTTTAACCATCGGATTTTATAAAAACCACAAACAAAACAAATGGGTTTAATCTGTATTCAGCTAATGGAACTCCAGTTAAAGCATATGGCACTCATATACTAAAATTAAATATTGGGTTACGAATAAATTTCGTATGGAAATTTATAATAGAGGATAATAGATTCGTTAACCTCTTTGTATACTATCGGATCGTCAATAGTTAATTCAGATCCCTCGCTTTCCAATATTGACAAATCAATTGTGAATCCGGCGATAGTCAAATTATTATCAAAATTGGTACAGATTACTCAAGACATGTTAAGTAACACCCAAGTTAAACACAAAGTAACTCATCGTTTAAGGACTCGGAGATCTCCAGTCTTGCCAAACATGTTGATTAGCTCCGGACAAATTTAATATAGCAAAATCCCACTTTGAATCGATGATGACACAAAAAATATCCCGGCCTTCGGAAGAAAAACGGTGATTGGAGCCCTTGTGGTGACGAAGGATGTAGCTCAATACTTGATTTAGTGCGCGAATATCATCAAATTCCTATAGAACCATGTGATATACCTAAAACACCAATTTTCGCACCGTTTGGTTTATTCGAGTTTGTCCGAATGACTTTTGGTCTCAGAAATGGAGTACAATCTTTTCAACGATTAATGCATACGGTATTTAGACGATATTCTTATAGCATCACATTTATTGGAGGAACCATTAAATCATTTAGAAATCGTATTTCAAAAACTGTTGGAATACGGTCTTATTATTAATAGATAAATGTGTTTTTGCGAATCAGTAATTACATTCTTAGGACACTCAGCGAACTCCTGTGGTATTCTGCGATCGTCAGAACGAAGGTTATTACGCAATTCAAACATCGAGTAAATGTACAGCAACTTAAAAGATTTCTGGGGATGTTGAATGTTTATCGACGTTTTGTACCTTTGGCAGCTAAAGGTCAAAATTTGCTAAACGATTTTTTGAAAGGATAACGTAAGAATAGTAAGATTCCAATAGCCTGGTCCGAATCATCAGAGCAACGATCATTAGAAGGACGTAATTCTACGTTATTTACGGATCATAAACCGTTAGTATATACAGAATCCTGAAAAAGCATCACCACCACAATGTAAACACCTAGATTTCATGGGACAATTCACTACTGACATTCAGCATATGTATATCGTGCATAGATAACGTAGTTACGGACACGCTTTCGCGCATTGAACAAATCCCAATTCCAGAGAATATCAATTATGCTAGTATTGCTGACGCACTAGTCAATGATGATGAAATTCGAGAACTTATACGAAGTGATGATACAGCATTAAAACTTATTCGGATTCCGGTTGGAATTAATACAAATAAATTTTTATATTGCGAAATGTAGACAATCCAAGACCGTTTAGATCGTGATTCAAGCATTTCATAATTATTTATCGCATCCTGGTGTTAAATCGTCGGTTAAAATATTAACCACAAATGTGATATGGCCATCTATTAAAAAGGCTGTCAAAGTAATGGCACAAAACTGTATTGATTGTCAAAAATCACCCACGGGAAATTATAACCCCACTTCAAATCGTTTTACCGGAGTCCACCTAGATATAATAGGACCGTTACCAGTATCAAATGACCAACGATACTGTATCACCAGGGATGGGCGTTTATGGGTCATCTATTATTATCTACATCGACATGTCGACAACTCGTAGAAAATGACAACAACGTAGACAACGTCGATAATGTAGACGATTCCTAGAGTGGCTTTGTGATACTTTTAAAGAATTGCTGGTAATGCATTTTATTCTATTTTCAAAAGAATTGGTTGAATGTTTGGGGTCCAACACTCGTCTGACAGATAAGACGTATTTTACGTCAAAATAAATTGAAATCATTCATATATTTATATATGCCTTCTTTGTATAGACTACATTTACATAAATTCTTTAGTTAACTCCTATAAAATTCGGTGAAAGTTAGAAATCTTTTATTAAATCGTGGAAAACTGGTAAATTAAAAATTATTTAATCATATTTTTTCAACACAAGCCAAATTTAAAAAAAAAAATTATAAAATTGTTGAACAGAAATATGATTTGTTGAAATTTTAAAAGTATTAATTGGAACATGAAAATGGAACTTGTTAATAAGTTACACTATAACTAGAAAGCGTTTATTGACATGACCGATGTTGCTAAATGACTGAAAACATCAAACTTAATAGACGGATAATTGAGCTTTTTACAGTACTCAATGTTTAACAGATCTATTGGATATTTTCCTTTAAGTAAAACTTTCAGCCAGATTCAATTATTTAAGTTAAGCTTTTTAGATACTACTACACTACAAAATAGTAATATAAATTATCTGAGAGCTTTCAGTAAAGAACCAAAAAATTTAAAGATTGATTAATATTTTACAACTAATAAAGTTTTGATTAAATATTAATATGAATTTTTTTTATAAATCGTTAAAAGCTTCTAATTTTTCAATATTATATACATACATATTTATATATGATCAAAGCTCAATTGCTACATTTCAGAAAGCCTTTAGTGGTAATATATAGTTTTAGTAGGTGCTCTTTCAGACTTAATTATACAGACGAAAAAAAACCATACTAATGAAGGTTACTGGTACATAGTAAAATTAAAAGCATTTGGCCCATATTTTTTTTAAAACATTTTCAAATTCAAAATTACCAGGTCAAAAATTGTATCTTACCAAAAACTATGGCACTATTCTTGTAGCCAACAATTTGCAGCTGTTTAATTAGCAGGTTGAGAGCAAGGTTTTTGTCACATTTTCCACAATGACGTGTTTTTCTGCTAATTCGTCTGCTTCATACGACTCTAAAGACGCCAGAAATTGGTACGAGATTAATCAAATCGGTGTTATGTATCGAAAAATATTGGAATATGGTAAACAGAATGTTCAAATATGGCATATGCGTTAATGGAACCATTTCGGCTCCAAAGTCACACCGTACTTCCGGTGTAGAATCTCAAGGAAGGCACTAAACAATATGAGCATGATTTTATCCGTAATAACGAAATTTAAAATTTAATTCATTTCGAACGTTTAGTGCAATAAACAATCATTATACAATACAACAGCTTAATTGAATCGCCCTTTCACACAATGACGAACTGGCACGTTTGATTTTAAATCGCTAAAAATACGTAGGTTATGTAGACATTATTTTAATTGTCGACGTTGACAAAAATCATTGCCAATTAATTTACGTAATATTTTACGTGTTGAGAATCGTGTAGATTACATGATGTAATCTACCTCGCCCATCCCTGTGTATCACATTGATAAATCGTTATACGCGTTGGGGTGAATACCTATTCCAGTAGCAGATATCACCGCAGCCACTGTAGCTTTTGCTGTTTATTTGGTTTGGATTGTACGGTTTGGCGTGCCGACATGTATAGTTACTGATCAGGGATCACAATTTGAAATCCAGCTATTTTCAGAATTAGCATTGTTACTTGGTTCAAATGAAACCGCACTATTGCCTATAATCCGAAATGTAATGTAATGATCGAACGTTATACCACCGCACTTTAAAGGCAGCTTATTAATGTGCCACAACCGTGCAGATATAACTTTTGCACTACCAATCATTTTGCTCGGTTTACGAATTACATTTCGTGATGAATTACTGCGTGTACCAGGACAATTATTCGAACCAAGTGAAGTTCCACAAACCGAATTTCTAAACGCATTAAAAGAACATTTTATTGAAATTATAGACCATGTGTAGCAACACGGCATTGTAGCGATAAAACATTTGTCAATCGTGATTTAAAAACATGTTAACACATTTTTTTAAGAACAGATGCCTTATACGCAAAGCACTATAGCCACCTTATACGGGACCTCACGCTGTTATTCAAAGATACGTTTTTTTTTTAATATACAAGTAAATCGTAAGCATTAAGCAAACGAGAGTCTCGATCGACCGTATTAAGCCTTGTTATGTAGAAATTTCTGAAGAAAACACTCCAACAGTTGAAAATACTTCAACAGTTTTACGTACTACAACGAAACAAGTTTCATTTGATATTGAACCAACCATTTTTGAACAAGAAGATATTAAAAGAGCGGGTTGTATAATAAAATTACCGGTGCGATTCAAAGAGTAACATTAATTCGTGAAATCACTTTGATTTCAATGAGTATGTGGCGACATCTTTAGCGACGCACTAAAGATACAAATAATTTGGTATAGTAATTTAAATTAGAAGTAACATTACATCTGATATAACTCGGAGATATACTCGTAATAATCGAGATTAATATTGACCCACAAATGTTTTAGAACCCTATGTAAAATTTTATAAAAATTTAAAAGTTAATTGAATGATCTAATTTTAAATAAACTAGCCAATATGCAGCTTTGACGTTTGAATTTGTATCCACAAATCGCAGATGTATCGATGACGTCATGTATGTCTTCTTCGTCAATTATATTTCCAATACTATATCACTACACGAAACCTGTCAAAAAATGTAATCTCGATCGAATCGTTAAAACTGTCATTGATTTGATTTATATACTATATATAAATGTACATATACTTATATGCAATCTGTACACGGCGGCAACTTAAGTAAGTTGTTTTATATATGTACATTATATAGATAGATGTATACAGTTAAATGATAACTAATTTAACAGATAAATAACATAAAAATAACACAAAATTCAAGTGCCCAATAAATTTAGAATAATTTGATATAATATATTCGAAATTATTACACCTCTGATATGTGATAACGTCTTTATAAAATAAACGCGGATTCCTAAGAATTCTATGATACCATCGCAAAAATATCGAGTATTTATTTAATTTAAATATCAAAAATAACAAACTTATTTGTATCACGTTTCAATAATAACTATATCTAAAAATAACCGAATCGTCGAGGTTATTATCTTATAAGCATATTGTATAAATTTACAGAAGACTATATAGATAACGAAACCATCCAAATATTATGTGTATAGGTACTCGTAAATATTTATAAAAGTTTCGACTCAATTACCTTAAAATGTCATCTTTATCATAATTGAGCGCGCATTCACAATACATATTATCACTTTTAATGATTTATTAAACATTTTTTTATTTGCTGATAACGCAAACATGAATTATAATTTGGACTTTTGTTTTTGCGTGTGCTCGCGTAGCCTGTTATCATTTCATATAAATATTGTCTCAATTACAGTTTATCATCCTTCACACAACATAATATTGAATTAATTAATGTTAATTAGGTAGATATCGATTAGATTTTACACGTGCGAAATTATTCGTGCTTTGATTGTATCATCAGATATATACTGGCGAATATCGTTTGTGCCTCTATTACTAATCTCTTTACATATATGTTAATGTATATTTATAAAAATATTAGCGTCACATATCTTCAAGATAGTTTTAAGTGTAGGGGTAGACAAAACCACAATACTTCATATTTCACAACACGTCATATATACAGTTTATTTCGATCAATTAATCATCAAGCATTAACTATAAACATACCTTTGTGACTGCGTGTTTTTGAAGTTCCAAAAGACAACAATATATTATATTCACATGACACGTATATTATCAATTTCACATATGTAATTGGCAGTTTTATTATGATAAATTCAAAATCACTATAATTTAATTAATTTTAAATTTCAAGTTCAACCAAAAGCCAAAAATAATATCAAATCAATCAAAATTTAAAATAATGATATAGAAGATAAAGATATACTGAAGACATCACAACAAATTTATATTTATAATTAAGTATTATAGTATTATGTACCACACAACCTTAACGACGAATAGATTACCAATTACTATGAATTAAAATAGTATATTCTATTTTAGTTTTAAAAAATAATAATTTTATTTTGCATCCGTTGCGGTTTTGAAGCTGAGTGAGTACATATACAAGTTAGATTACACCATTTTGATTTAAAAAAAAAAAAACACATTTAAGAGTTTATCTTAAATGTTGGGTTACGATATATACCTACACACACATATATACACTGGTCTCTGGTACACTTTATGGTCCTGTGATATGAGCAGCTTGGGTGATTTATCTTTTCGGATATAAAGTAAAAAAAAACATGGAAATATGTGTGTACTTGGAGGTTTCAGAAGTGTTTTTATATTATTTTAAGTGTTATCACTTATCAGTCAGACGCGGAAGATAAATTAAATACAATTTTTGGTGTTGAATATATATGAAATAAAATATCACGTATGTGTTATAGAGGAGAGGGAATTCTTGATGTATTTAGATGTTTGGAAAAAGGGCATTAGGAAAAATACGATTAATAGGCATTGGCTATGTTGCCGCCATATTGTATGGGAACGGTTCCGGAAGAACAAGAATTATTTGTTGTAATTATTTATATCCATTTAATAAACTCAAGATGTGTGGACTAATAATTAAACTTCATTTGGTATCACCATTCTCTTTATAAATTATTAAACAAATTGTAGACACTTGATTGTGAAATATAAATTTAAATTTAATTTGTAAAAAAAATTACGCTATCTAAAAAAAGAAATATTAGCATTCAATTTGTTACACCAACAACATTTTTTTAAATTCAATTTTAATTGTATTATAACGACTGCTCCTAATTTTTAGTTATTACGTAACATCTCATGTTCTTTAGCCCATACTTTATCGAAAGCATGAGCGATGTTTAAAAATGTTGAGTACTTTTTCTAGAGAATTCCTGATTTACATATATTAATGTATTTGACAAATCTTAATAAAAACTTGAAATTCCAGAATGGTATTTTCAAATGTGTTATTCAAATATGATAAGGTGCTGCGCTCCGCACAATGGAATTAATTGAAAAATGATAAGCTGAGAAAGACGCGGAAATTTCCAAAACTTTTAAAATGATAGATAAAGTGCTCTAAGTTAATTCTAAACGATATGTGCATTCTTATGATCAGGGTTGGGATTAACGTGACATCCCGTAGACAACGTCGACAACATAGACAACATCAATAACGTGGACAACTCCAAACATCGGTTTTAATAGTAAAAATTTATTAGAGAATTGTAATGTGGGGTATAGGCTGAACAATCTACTTCTCGTGATTGGTTGTGACGCTAATGCTCATCATACTATTTGGGGTAGTTCGAATACCAAAAATCCTCACTGTTCAGTTATATTTACTCCTCTGAGTTAGAGATTCTCAATGTTGGTTGTTAGCCAACTTTTATCAACTTGGTTCGTAGAAAACTGATTGATATTAGTTTGTGCTCTATGACCATCGTTGACGTGATTCTAAATTGGAGGGTGGCGGATGATTCACCTTTGATCTTAGGTGCATCTCTTTTAATATTAACTTTAAAAGACCACCGGTTAAACCATATCGTAATAGGAAACTTACAAATTGGAATTCATTCTCCTCTGAGCTCGTTTCACTACTAAATTTGTCTAATCAGAGTAGATCTATCATAGATATCGGGTTGCAGGCAACTGCACAAACGAAAGCAAGCTCGACTGCTTTTGAAAAGTCGTGCCCTCTTATTCACAACCAGAAGAAGCTTAACAAACCCTTCTGGTGTTCTGAACTTAAACAGTTAAGGAAGAGTGTGCGTAAAATTAAAAATAAAGCCAAAAATAAGAATCTCATTTCTGATTGGAATCGATTTTTGGTAGCTCAAAAAGCCTATCAAAATGATGTTATTCATCTATAAATCACTGGTTTTACCTTTACTGTCGAGTGCAGCAGTTGTATGGTGGCCAGTTGTTAAACTGACGTCTTCTGTAGCAAGCCTGTACGGCTGTGACCTGGTCTTACATACGGCTGTAACCGGGTCTTACATTCTTGGTATGGAGTGCTCTGCTGCGTTTCGACTGAGGAGCATTGGAATGCCTTCGGAACTTGTACGGGGCATAGACAGATTCTTAATTAGTTTAATTAATTGCACTTACCCATAGTGTAATTGAGGCGTTTAATTTTAGTGATTTAGGTAAGGATATAATTTTTGGCACGGATAGTAAAGCCGTGCTGAATACCCTTATAAATCCTTTGACAACATCTGAACTGGTCAAAGAGTGCAATCACTGCATTAATCTTTTTTGCTCTAATACGAGAGTAAGGATCATGTGGGTGCCTGTTCATTGTGGCATTCTGGGAAATGAGGTTGCTGACTTTTTAGCGAAGGCTGGGTCGCGCAGTAAATTTTGTCGTCCCGAGGCAACAATTCCTCTATACTTCAACGGTGGTAAAGACGCTATTTAGAAGTTCGCTTTACTTGACGTGGGACTTAAGTGGCGTTCTACTCCTAGCTGTCAAAAGGCGAAACATTTCATTATTGAACCCAACCTGAGGTTCACTAAATATGTATTATCTTTAAAAAAGAATCAACTCAGAATTCTGGTCGCACTTATCACCGGCCATGGATATTTCAAGGTTCATCTCCAACGCATGAGACTCCGTTTGAATAAAAAAAAAATTAAAAAAAGTATGTAACGATTTATGAAGCTAAAGCAAACTCGGAGATGACTGGATTCAGTACGTGTACTATTCTGGGTGGCTCCATTGCCATTGCACCCATCATCAATCCACATTTTGAGGGTTTAAATGCAATCATTGCTGCACATACATAAAATAAATGTATTATTTTACCCCACTGCTTGTATCAATTTGCCCCCAGGGAACACCTTTTTATTTTAATAACATGTTTTACTTGTGCATTTTCACTTGAATAAAATCTTGGCCGCATTTGTGATTCCTGAAAATATCCACTGTAACACGACAGATACCAAAGTCTCATCGCATAAGGTATAGTTTATAAATATTTTGTAAAATGTCAAAATGTCTTATAAAAATATTTGATCATAAAAAATGTGATTGTAAATGCTTGGGTTCTCTCTTATATGCGGTCTATATATAGTATGCTGTTAAAGTAAAATGGAAAATTTCATATAAATCGACTCTAATCTGAATTCTATCATTCGAATATTGTGTATTGGACGTGTCCGCGTGGATATCCTGTCATTAAACATTATATTCATTTAATATTGACAACGATTATTTATATATTGCTTGATATCAGCACTCTTCATTCGGTTTTTTGTTTATTTGGAGTACTTGACATTTTAAAATGTGCATGTCGTCATGTGCTCGATTAGACGGTAATCAACATATCAAAATCGATTACGACAGGATATGTCTTTTTTGCGCGGTGTGCGCGATTATATTTATCTAACATTAAAACAAAAATGCGCGCCCATATAATCTTCCATATCAGAATCAAAATAAAATATCAAATTAGGTTGTTTAAATAATATTTAATATTTTATTAGTGCGTACAATATAAATAATATATTATGAGGTAGGCAGATAAAAATATATTTTGTTTGTCATAAACAGACTAAGAATATATCATATATATTCTGACCGCACATATAATTACAAAGATTCAAAATATATGTATGGTTTTCACGCATATGCACACATATTTTATCTATATCGTGGTTTTATAGAATAATGATTTCCACGTATAAACACAATTTTATCAAATACATAGATGAATGAATCTTTAGGATTTGTATATGTACAATCCACACATCCTTTTGGAAATAACAAATCTCTTGGGTTTTTCGAAACTACATAATGTATCATAATATTATAAAATCTACTAATAATTTACATAACAATATGATATATCTATACTGTTTTTTAAAAATATGCTTAAACCGTATCTCTTCTTAAAACTAAACTAAAAAATAGAGTTGATATAGATAAACAAGTTTTATTTTTTATAAATTCGCAGTTTTTTTGTAGCATTTTATCTTTGGCTAAAGGAAATCACTAGCTGTGTATGCTCGTGCGATGGGAAAAGAGCTAGATTTAGTTCATATTTTAACACATAAATATAGGATTTAATAAACCCCAGATATATATGTATGTATATATACATATATGCGTATATTAAGGTTAGTTAGGAAACATAATTTGTTATCATTTTTGTTCATTTTATATATGACCAAGTAAGAAATTCTGTATATGAATTCTGTGAAACTGGGACGCCTACACAACATTATATACATATATATATACAATATACAAAAGAAACATTCAATGCAGATAATCTCTACATATAACATAAAGAAATCTGAATACGTATATATGATTTAAATATTTATTCCTAATCACTAATCTTAGGAAAAGGCATTTTTTTTATATATGTTTATACGGTTTTATGATATCGTTTAAGATTTCCGTGAATATAATAAGAAAATCCAGTGTTACATGCCATTTGATAAGAAAAGTGTACACGCGCTCAACCGGAAAATCGTATACATACCTCAAAGCTATTTGTAATATACAAATCCATTAAATATTTTCTCTCTTTCAGAATATATAGTGGTTATCATAAAACCGGATATTTTGCAGACACAATGTTAGAAAAAACAAAAAATATTTTAAATTTCACACTTATTAAAAACTAATAAACACAAACTATACATATATATATATGTACATATGTACACATTACATAATTTTAAATTACATGGTAATTACGCATGTTTACCATTTTTTTTTGAGAAACCAAAACCCAAAATAGTCACAACACATATAATATAGAATACATCTGGGAAATAGTTTTCAACAGATTCACCGCACACACAAACTAAAAATTAAATTAAAATTTTTTTTGGAGACTCGTTCGTATATACATATATGAGATAAGATTCCAAAACTACTTGACACAATATACTTATAAATTGTTAACTGAATATGGGCAACTTATCTATCAATTATTTAAAAAAAATGTTTTTTGTTCTTATTTTATAAATTATGTATATATGATTCCCACACAAATTTAATTATCATTAAAACATCTATATTATGTAGTTGTTGTCATATTTCATACATATACACGACGCGACGAGTAGATAAAATGATATTACGAGAGGATTGAAACGATTTGAGTAATATTTATTTTGTTTTAATGCTTTGGTCGATGATATAAGAGTAATATTATATAAAGATATGACGTCTTAAAATTCCTAATGCTGCTTGTTATCTTTTCAAATGACTTATACCAGTATATTAATATATTTTCTGAGACAAATCGACTCGCATCCTTTCCATAAGGTTTTTTGTTTAATTGTTTGCGCTTTTAGCCGCATTTCATGACACAAAGTGATCCAGATTAGATCCGATTTGCCATGCAAACCAAAGATACATTTTGATCCAAGAATTTCAAATTGAGAATTTTTGCAGTTAACTCGGGTGTTTGGCAGAGAGATGATCTCAACTATATACTCTTTAATCTCACGTTCGAGTACATCTTTCGTAAAACTGAAACACCTCAGCGCAACATCTTATATCGGCAGTCCAATCAGGTGCTTGCATATGCTGTTGACATATGCGTGATTGGACTGAATAGCAACCGAGTGAAGGAAATATTTGATCCGCTTGTAGAGTTTTCAGCTTCTGTTGGACTACAGATTAATGAGTCCAAAACAAAATGCATGATCTCTGGTTATATGGACAATGGTACACCAGATTTTATTAGTTGTGTAAATTTGTTTGGTAAAAAATCAACTGGCCCACAAATGTTGGATGATGGATTAAAATTTTTAATTTGTATTATGTCCATATAATCTGATGTGACATATCAAATGAAACGTATTTTTATAAGCAATCTAGTGGTATTCATTTGTTGATCAATTATGAAAATTATTAAAAACTTAAATTAAGATTAAAAATTAAGATTTTATAAAATGGTTTTTTACGTTCAGATGGTTTTTTAGAAAGTTGCAGCCGCGTTGACACAGTAAGTAGAGTGCTTGCTGTGGTATACGAAGGTCTCGGGTGCGATGCGGTGATGGATTAGGCGATGGTGACCAAAACTCACGGTTGGGTGTTTTTAATGTAAAAGTATATGTGTTTGTTCGGGTATTGCACCGTGAGCCCGTTTGTGGCATTGAGCCCTGGAGTAATCCGCCCAAGTTTAATTTGAATTTTAACCTGCGTTGTAACCACGTTTGTGTGGTTATTTCCATTCAAAATTTTAATAAATTCCGATCGAATTATAAATAAACTCCGAAAATTAAATTTGCTGCCTAGGACACAATTAAAGCTTGAAATTATCTAGGATTTAAAATTTTAAAAATTTTAACCAATTTTTGATTTTGAAAACGAATTAAAATAAGTTTCGACATATCAAAGTTCAAATAAACAGATAATTGCCAATTAATCACGTTACCAGCAAAGTATAGTTTGTATTTAACAATTTTATCACTTCAGATTAAATGCAAATCAGTAGCGAATCTATAGTATTTACTTGCGTCTTGATATCTATAATATTATGTATATTTGCCATCCCTTTCCAAACCAATTAATCTTGTTTTAAAAATCATACACCCTCATATGCAAATTTAAACCAAAAAAAAAAAATTGAAAAATCACCTCAATATTTTACCCAACAACAAAATTAATGTTTTCATCAGATTATCTTTCATAATTCAATAAATATCATTTTCCGCATTTCCCCAAACAACAATAAAATGTTTGCAAATCATAATTCTGTTAAAAACCTATTTTCCACGATCCCTCATATACGCATGCATCTGAAATTCTCTATATATTTCCGTTTATATTTAAAATGTCACGGGAAAATCACAATAAAATCTTTAAATGCTGCTACATATATACATCCATTATCACATATTTTTCTTTTCTAATAAATACATAAATGAAAATCCGAGTAATACTCATATATGTATGTACGTACATGTATATTTTGCACCCTCGCATATATGTATATGTATAAATTTGCGAAAATTGAAATTTGTGATTTTGTTTTTGCGAATAGAGGGTCGGAAAAGACAAGGAAAATATGTTTTTTTGCTGCAGAAAATTATAAATAATCGTATATACATACAAGTGAATTAACTTACTTTAATTTATTGATTGATGCATGTCGCACATATGTACGTATATATGTATATACATATGTATAGCGTGACCAGATACTCTTTTCAAGAGTATTAGTACTCTTTTTATTTCGGTTTACTCATCACTCTTTTATAAGGCAAAAAGCATCAAAACATCAAATTCTTCAATGTGTTTGATTTGCGCAAATTTATATATCTCCACACAATGGATATATATCTAAGGTTTGCCTTTATTTCTAAATTTAAAGCATATAAAAAATCGAAGTGCATTTTTAGGAAGCCAACCTCTGTATTTGTAATTTAACTGCCAAATATTTAAAATTGAATTTCGATGTGTAATTTGCTAAATTTTACTTATATAAATAATTGAAGATTTAAAAATTAAATTTACACTAAAAAAAAATTAACATATCTTTAATTTTACACTTTAGTTCCAGTTGTAAAATTTTTGTTTAATCCGTTTTTCGTATAACTTTGTACAATTTCGCATGTATGATCAGGGATGGATCATAGTATACCCCAATATTGTCGGACAAAATTGTCGAAACCACTAACGTTTTTGTTGAAACTCCTGATTGGAATTTAGTTTACAGATTAATAAATCATGAGGTTTTGTGTTGGAGTATATTCTCCTTCAGACCTTACAAATCTGCCGGTACTGATGGTATTTGTCCTGCTGAATTAGAGAAATCTACTACATCTGTTCCAGGCTTGTATTGCTTTTAGCTTTGTTCCACAATCTCGGAGCAAGAGTAGAGTTATTTTTAATCCAAAAATTGACAAGTCGATACCGACCCCAAATCGTTTCAGCCTATTTGCCTGTCATCAACCTTTCTCAAATCTTTAGAAAGGATTGTTGATAGATTCATCAGAGATTACAATTTAACTACCGCTCCGCTCAGTAACATGCAACATGCTTACAAGGGAGTCAAATCCTGTGAAACTGCACTACATGAGCTTGTAACTAGAATTAAAAGATCACTGTGTAATAGTGAGTTTCTTGTAGGCACTTTCCTGAATATTGCATTACTAATGCCTGTACCAAATTTGGTATCGAATCTACCATTGTCAAATGAATTTGATATATGCTTAAATCTCGCATTGTTATCTCCGTGCTAAATGAAAGCTCGATTTCAGTCAATATTGCCAGGAGTTATCCACAAGGAGGAGTGCTTTCACCTCTGTTGTGGCATTTGGGCATTGACGAGCTCCTTGTAAAACTTTAAGGATTCGGTCACATCGCTCAAAGTTACGCTGATGACCTGGTTCTGACAGTTTCTGGGAAAAATTTGAATTTCTTATCTGATTTAACGCAACACGCTTTTCTTATTGTAGAACAGTGGTGCCTTGATACAGATTTACATGTAAATCCCTCTAAAACTAACTAAGTTGTATTCACTAGACGCAGAAATACTGATACATTTTCTATGCCATCTCCTTTTGGCTGTAAGATTAATTATGTTAGATAATAAACTATCTTGGAAGTATCATCTGGATTACCAACTACAAATATCCACAGCTATTTTTTGGCAATTCAGAAGAGCTTTTGATAACTCTTGGGGCTTGTTCAACGGCGATTGGCTTGAAATGTGTTGGGGCATGGAACGCATTAGGTACTATATCGGGACATAGGTTAACACTTAGTGTTTCAACCAGCTATACCGGAAATTGACATGTTTAATGACAGGCTGTTGGCTGAATTTAACTTTTACAAATCATTCGAGGTGGTTTACCCATCGAGAGTAATATAGTACATACTGTACCGTTTCACATGCGGAACTAATCGCCGTTACTCGATGTGCTATTAATTTCGCGGTTAATGGTGAAGATATTATTTTCTGTACTGACAATAAATCTGTCCTCAACTCCTTAAATTAGTTGATTTTTGATCGTCGTGCAGTTTGGACGTAAAATCAATGTGCGCGGAATATAATTAAAGTAAAATAAAATTAAAATAAAAAGTGCAGTGTTAGTTCTTTTTTATTATTTTTTTAATATTTAATTTAATTACTGTGCATATATCGAATAATAATTAGTGCTAAAATTAAGAGGGACCTATTTCCCCCCAAAAACAATATCAGCATTAAATCAGAATAATGCAATGCATGCAATGGGTAAAGTGGAACATAGCCCCAAAAAATATATAATAACGCAAAATGAAAAAAGTGCTTCGACATCAAATTTAGCAAATTTGGTAATACCACCTTTTAACTCAAAAGAAAATACTAGTAAAAAAATAAATGTTGCAACAGCAAATGAACATGAAATAAATAGAAATGCAAGTGAAAAAATAAACGCTTCAACAGCAAATAAACTCAGTGCAGTGAACATGAATAATGACATTAATTTAATTAGTGAGATAGGTCACTTAAATAAAGAAAATTTGGTGCAAACCGGTATGGACAGATATATAACTGTTCAGACCAAAAGAAAAAGAAGCCCGAAATCAGCGCAATTAGCTAGTAAGACTAAAGCGTCTAGATTAGAACATGACGCTTATCAAATACCTCTCGGCAATAGATTTTCTAGCTTGAAAGAGGATGGCGCCGATGAAACAATAGCTAAAAAGACCGAAAAGCCGCCACCAATTTATTTAAGAGAGGCGTCAAATAATGAGCTCGTTAATACAATCGACAAGTTAACTGAGTCAAAATTTTATATTGCCCCGCTTAAAAGGGGCAATATCAAAGAAACGAAAATCCAACCTATGGAAACTGATGGTTTCAGAGCGCTTGTAAACCATTTCGATCAAACCGGAAAGCGATATTACACTTACCAGCTGAAAAGTCAAAAAGGGTTGACTGTTGTTTTAAAAGGAATGGAGAGCAGCGTAGAAATGACCGACATTCATGCGGCTCTCGCTGAGCAAGGTTTCCATGCCAAATCTATTGCAAACATTTTAAATCGGGAGAAGGTTCCTCAACCGATGTTTCGCATAGAATTAGAGCCAGATGAGAAAAACAAAGGAAACCACAGCATATATAACTTGAGATATTTACTGCATCGCAAAATCACTGTAGAAAAACCCAAAAAGCGAACAGGACCAGTATACAATGCATCAAGTGCCAAGAATACGGGCACACAAAAGCTTATTGCACGTTGAGTGAAGTCTGTGTTATCTGTGGCGAACTTCATGATTCAAAAAAATGCGACAAGATGAGAAATGATCCATCAGTAAAACGCTGTAGTAATTGCGGTGAAAATCACACAGCAAACTACAGAGGTTGCCCAGTATATCTGGATTTGAAGCGTAAGGCCAATCCAAAGTTGCGATCCGAGCAACGAATGCTTAAGTCACGTTACAATCAAAGAGATATGACTCCAAGAAGTACAATTGCCCAACAAGCGAATGCACACTCAACCACACAAAATGACCTGGAGAATGTTACAAGCAGTTTTGCACAACCAGGAGTTTCCTATGCCAACATCCTAAAAGGTGCCGCCCCAAAAACGGAAGTTCATTTCAACGAAGAAGAATTAAATATTCACGCAACAGTAAACAAATTGACAGAAACGATCCAAAGTTTCATGATGATGATGGAAAGACAAATGAGCATGATGATGCAAAATATGAACACACTAATGCAAATTATTGTCAAAAGCCAAAAATGACGCTGCTAAAGATAGCTGTATGGAATGCGAACGGTCTTTCACAGCACAAAGCTGAGGTTCAGACCTTTCTTATCGATCAAAATATAGATATCATGCTAATATCAGAAACACACTTTACAAACAATACCTTTTTTAAAATCAGCGGATATTCAGTTTATGACACCAAACATCCAGATGGAAGAGCACACGGCGGCACTGCGGTCTTGATCAAACGAAGAATAAAGCATTATGAACTCAACAAATATGATAAAGATCACATCCAAGCAACTAATATCTGCTTAGAGGAATGGTCTGGAAACTGTGTAATATTGGCTGTTTACTGTCCACCGAAACACGCAATCAAAAAGCAGCAATTTATCGACTATTTTAATCAGCTGGGCATTAAATTTATCGCAGGGGGCGACTACAATGCTAAACATCTGCAATGGGGTTCGAGATTAACAACACCTAAAGGAAAGCAACTATATGAAGCAATGAACGAAAAAAACCTAGATTATTTATCTTCTGGACACCCAACTTACTGGCCATCAGATAGAAATAAAATACCTGATTTAATAGATTTTTGTATAACAAAAGGAATTGCACGCACCAATTCTCAGGTAGAAGATTGCTATGACTTATCATCTGATCACTCACCAATAATAATAACTCTGAGTACCAGAGCTTTAAAAGCAGAACCACCCCAACGTCTAACAAATAAATTAACTAAATGGGCTCTATACCGAAATATAGTGGAACAAAATTGCCAATTGGATATCCAACTTTGCACCCCGGAAGATATTGATGCGGCGGCGGATGATTTAACACATATATTGGAAATAGCAGCAAAAGAGGCTACCCCTGATATTCACACCCCTGACAAAGTTAATAAGCCTTCACCTAATATACTGCAGTTAATCCAAGAGAAACGGACAATACGCCGGCTATGGCAGCAGCAAAAATCTCCATTACTAAAAGGGAAATTGAATAGGGCTATTAAAGCCCTTAAACGAGCATTGAGAGAAGAAGAAGACTCAGGAATCCAGAGTTACCTTACTGAACTCTCGGCGACCGAGAAGACAGGTTATTCACTATGGAAGGCAACAAAAAAACTAAAGAGGCCAACATTATCGAATCCACCAATTAGGCAACCAGATGGACATTGGGCCAGAAGTGACGTAGAAAAGGCTACTGCTTTCTCTAACCACTTGAAAAAAGTATTCACACCAAACGAAAAAACTGGCAACAGTGAATTACCAAAGTTTACGGAGGATCCTTTGAAACCAATTCCTTTAAAATTTAAGTGGAAAAAAGTTAAAAATATCATTAAAAATTGTATAAACCCAAAGAAAGCTCCAGGACACGATTTTATTACCGGAAAAATGATCAGAGAATTACCTGATAAATGCATGAAACTCATAACTTATATCTTTAATGCGATTATGAGATGTGGGTATTTCCCTAAAAAATGGAAAATATCGCAAATTACAATGATTCCAAAGCCTGGAAAAGACGAAACACAAGTCGCATCGTACAGGCCAATAAGTATACTTCCGATGATTTCTAAAGTTTTTGAAAAAATGGTATTACAAAAATTAAAACCAATATTATCTGAAGGACAGATTATACCAGACCACCAATTTGGGTTTCGAGACCAACATGGCACGGTAGAGCAGGTGCACAGAGTTGTTAACACAATTAAATTTGCATTAGAGGAAAAGAAATATTGTTCGGCAGTTTTCCTAGACATTGCGCAAGCTTTCGACAAAGTATGGCATGAGGGCCTTATATATAAAATTAAAACTCGTCTGCCAAAAAAGTTTCATGCAGTCCTTGAAAGCTACTTGTTTCAAAGAAAATACCAGGTTAAACACAATTCAGCCATTACTGAACTAAATGATATAAACGCAGGAGTTCCACAAGGCAGCGTACTGGGGCCAGTATTGTATTTGCTGTATACTGCCGATCTACCAATAACTGATAAGGTTGTCACATCAACATTTGCAGATGACACTGCTATCATGTTTTCACACAAAAATCCTCAAACTGCGTCAAGAGAATTGCAAGATCACTTATACAAAATTGAGAATTGGCAAAGAACGTGGCGGATAAAAGCGAATGAAACCAAATCAACACACATAACATTTACGTTGAATAAGCGTACATGCCCAGCGGTCAAATTAAACAATGTCAACATCCCTCAACAAACAAATGTCAAATATTTGGGTCTTCATCTTGATAGAAGATTGACATGGAGAAAACACATCGAATCAAAGCGCAACCAAATAAAAATAAAATTCTCAAAAATGTACTGGCTGATTGGAAGAAATTCAAAACTTTCCCTAGAATGCAAGATTCTAATATACAAAATGATCCTAATTCCTATATGGACATATGGAATTCAACTATGGGGCTGTACAAGCGCATCAAATATAGATCTTTTACAACGAACGCAATCCAAAATACTTCGCTGTATTACAAATGCTCCGTGGTATATCCGAAATTGCAACATCCATCGAGACCTTGGGATTAAAACGGTCAAAGATATGATCCAAGCACACAGTTTGAAGTACCTTTCCAAACTGGAAACTCACCCCAATGAATTAGCAAGACAACTATTAAGGCAACCGAAATATAGACGGCTTCGCAGAGTAGATCCACTAGATCTAATGTATTGATAAATTTAATTTAATTACATATTTAAGCTAACACACATTATTAATTAATATTTCTGCATACTAATAATAAGTATTTAACATAGGTTAAGGACTTAGGAAATAATTATTTTAGATTGTAAGCTTTGCACACTTCTTGTTAGTTTCGTATAAAGAAACATTCAAGAATAAAGCCATTGGCAGTTTAAAAAAAAAAAAAACTCCTTAAATAATCCTTTGACCAACTGGTCAACTGGTGAAGGATTTACAATTTTTTTGAATGTTTTCTATCGTAATAACAATGTTACGGTCTTATTATTTATAATATCAGGACAATTCCTGTGCATCTATACTATCCTCATTGCCTTGGTTCAAACTTCTCCAATATGCTAAGGATGCAGAACGCGTGTGTGTGATTAGAATCCAAGGTTTGCACGGGCCCTTTGTGGCATTGAGTGCGGAACCGTAATGGGTTCCAATCAAATTTAAACAAATTAAAAAAAATAAAAGGGAATCGGGTCTTAGGGTCCGTTTTACTATATGGCACGGATATCAAACTTGTTTAATATAAAATTTCATGAAGAATTATTCACAATATGAATGTAACAAGTTTATGTATGAATTACAATGATTTTTCAAATTTCGGAATATCAATCAAATTTTAAAAATTGAAACCAAATTTTGGCGATTTAATAAATTTCCGTGAATTTTTAAAAGTCACCAATAATTTTTAAAAGTCCTAATTAAAACCCAAATTTTCACGTTCCAAAACTTCGATGAATTTTCAAAAATTCTAAACATATATTATTTATAAAACGTCAATAGAAATCTTATCAAATTCCTACAAATATTTAAAATACATTATCCATTGTAAAAAATTCATTCGGCGCTGAACATTTGAATTTTGAAGGATGTAAAATAACTTTATAATTTGCATATGTCTAGTATAAGAGTGATTGAGTGAATAAAATATTTTTAACAATATAGTATATGCCCAACCCAATCCCTTGCCAAATTTGATGGTTAAGTAAGAAAAGTCTTGAGACGGATTCTAGGTATATACCAACTTGGAAAAAGTTATGCTTTCAAAAAATATTTTAATTTGTTTTCTAATGAACATGTTTTCATATATATAGGGATACCAATACATAGCAGTTTCAATTTAAATAAAATTCAAAAGTACAATAACTATAATTTTTAAATTTAGTTGGAAGCAGAACTTGCAAGCCTGCAACTTTAATTCAATTTGTCATAACTATATACTGTATGAAATGTCAGAGATCGAGATAAAACATTCAATACCTCGTCAGTTTGAATTTTTTTCCAAATCTCGATAAAATCTAATACTATTCAGAATTTTATTGTAATTTTAATTTTATTGATTCAATCGACCGGATTACAAGTTAAAAAACAAATTTTGATATTTTTGTAAATTGTATTTAAAAATTCTGAAATTACGAAATTCAAAATACGCAAAATCAAATTTAAACTTCACAATTCTGAATTTTAATTCGGCTTGGAAAAATTAAAATATTTTGGAATTAAAATTTAAAATTCGACAAATTTAGTAACCGTATAATTTCACGTATATGAATCTAGAAAAAGGTAACTATACTACTAGCGCAATACAATTAAGATCATTTATAGAATTTCGAAATACTACTCGATTTATGCAGAATTCATGTCCTGCTCATGTCAGTACAAACTGGCATGGAACTATATAATTTGCCAATTAAATGAAACCTACAGCCGTGAGTCCAAGGAAGCAAAACAGCAAGCTGCGAAACACTTGAGAGAGCGCTGGACTATAGAACAAGTAGACAACAAATTTAAGAATAAATTGTGGAGGCCCTTTATTTAATAAGAGTACCCATAATCCGGCACTGTGGATGATTCTAAAATTTCAATGCCGAACTTCCATGTTTATGAAATTTGTGAACATTATACATATGTATGTATATATTACAATGTTCAACTGTTTCTGCATCGGTTCGATTTCTTATTGATCGTGTTATTATGTTCGTGTTAAATTTCAATAAAAATAACGATTTTTTGATCAGCTGATAGAACCCGAGATCAGTTGATGGATTAATTTAGCTCTTTTCAACAAATGAAAAAATTTAATGCTAAAAAAATTTGTTTGTTAATTGATTGAGAACGTCTTCTGATATTTAAATTTTGTAAGAAATACTCCTTTGCGTTCAAAAATATCTGGTCAGCCTATATATGTATGTACATATATATATATATGTATATATTTACGATAATATAAATCTCGGGTTTAAGATTTATGAGTGACAACTGATTTTGTTACTGTGATAAAATGTTTGTGGTTGATTTTATACCGATTAAATATATAGGCAGCCTCAGAATCACTTTATATGCATGTCTATTTTTTATAATCTTGATCTTGTGCGGTGGCGATCCATCCGCGCATATACTATATATATACATAGTGAAAAACCAAAACCACTCGACAATTTTAATTATGTATACATACAGTTTAAATTGGAAAATCTAATTGAATTTTATCTTTGTTTTATAAATTTTTTTTTAACTTTGGTTTGACGAAAAAAACTTTATAATTAATTTTTTTTTTTTAATTTTGAAATGTTTTGTCGATTTTCCTCTTGGTATGCTTTTAAGTAATATAACAATAATTAAAAATAACTTTTATTTTTTGGTTATAGACTTTTGAGTTGATTATATTTTTTCCTATTTTCGTTTGTGTGGACTTTTCGGAATATTAAGTTTCCCAAAAATAAAAAGGTTTTTACTATATATACTCGTATATACATAATAAACAATTTAATTCCGTCTAATTAAGCTTTTATTGTTATATATACATACATATATACAAACTTTAATTATACGCGACTTTGTCTTCTTCATATATATACTTATACTGCAGTAGAAAATTTATTTTAATGTACGTCACACGTTGATTGTCTCGCACCCTTGGTATAATTACCTCCCTCTATATGTATATTACTTTGTTTGCGATTGTAAATTCACGTGTGATAAACATCAGCCCTTATATAAGGTCAGAATAATTATTATCTTAATTACAGATCAGAAAATACATCATAAGTGAATATGCGGCTAATAATTGCATTATACAAAATGTAAAACATTATATCAAAGTCAAAAATAAAATAATAAAATAAGGGAATAAATAAATAAAATTATAATTTTTATGCATTTTCATGGAAAAATCATGTGATCATAGAAAATTTATTTATATATATATATATATACTCGTACATAATGTATAAGCAATAATTACTTATCATCATTAAAAATTAGTTTTTATGCAAATTAAACTTAATATATCATTCTAATTTGCTGTACTATTTGCTGTAATAAAAAAAAATTGTTTAGTATTTTCTTATCTATCAGAAATTAGACATGGAATATATAGTTAAGACACGAAAAGTAATTACGAATAAGGTCATAATTTTTTATAAAAAGAATGTTTTCTTCAGTGTACATATATAGTTTATTATACACAGTATATATAATGATTGCACATATAATTGCATAATTAATTGATTTTCTATATATTCATGTTATGAAGCAGAGCTGAACTATAAATATGTCATTAAAACCAGGTGTGTGAACACACCGTTCTTAATATATAAATGCCTAATTCTTATTCTATTCTATTCATTTTACGATTATATTTTATATTATCAATTCACACATCTCTATATTATATATATGTATATGTCTATATATATAATAAGAAGAAGACGTGTGTTTCATGTAACAGATTTAAAGACAACAAAAAACTTAAAAATTAAAGTGAAATTATATGATATGGCACGCGCTTCCATCCAATTGTTTCCAAACTGAATTTATTTTTATTTTATTATCTTATGTTACATAGTTTCACTGATGGATAAAAAGAAAAAAATCTTATTGTGTTTATTGTCATTTATATTATGTTGGTATAATCAGTATATACGTATATATATGTATATGCGGGGAATAAATAAATTATGTAATATGATATCATAATAATTGAGTAGAAAACTATATTTTTGTTGCTCAATAGATCAAGGACTTGAAATTCGCGTACGATTTTCTTGAAATTCTAGTCAAAACAGGAAATTGTAAATTTTATTCCAAATGGTTTGAGGGTATTCTATATATAAATATGTACATATAGGGTGACTTTGCTGTTTCTAGTTTGTTTGGCGTTATTGTATATATCATTGAACAGATTGCAATAAAATCGGTTTGGTTTTTTGGAAAAAAGAACTAACAGGATATAGTTTAATTTAAGCTATATATGTATATAACTATAATGCATATAATACGGTTCCGTTTTTTTTGTCGATATCAATATCATCAAAATAAGAATCGTAAACCTTATTTAATAATCATATTCGAAAATATTCAAATTTTCTAGCAAATTTATATAATAACATAAATATCCACATAAATGTCCGAAAAAAAATCAAAAGTCGTATCACTGCATAATTCCAACTTTATTCAACAGGAAGATGAAGATAACAATCTTATAATTATATTGATGAAGATCTGCACTTTAACAAATTTACCGGATATCCGTACCAGATTATGTGTACGCTGGGGCCCTATAGGGTTCTGTCATTTGTTCTGTGGCCCAAGGCACCTGCAAGTCTTTCGCAGCGTGCTTTTTTGTTCGCCAAATCGGGACGAGAAATACCCCAAAATCCTTACTTAAGTTTTTCTAAAATTTGTAAAATTCGAATGTTGGAATAAATTGGAGGAATGGTCTTCAATTAAAAAAACAATATTCAAAATAAATTGGAGGTTTCCGCATGAGTGTTTATATTTTATTTGTATTAAAATTGGTTGGAACCCACGAGGATTCTGCACTCAATGCCACAAAGGCCCATGATGCAAACCCAGGATTCTGTCCCAATTCGCAAACTGAACAAGTTTTCACCAAGGCAGAGAGGACAACTGATCTGAATTTAAAGACCTAAAGTTGAATACCTGAAACCAAATAGAACTTAAAGCTGGACAACTGCTCACGAAGTGAAGGCAGTCATCTTCATCAAGGCAGTCCTACCAATCAACATCACGATCTAAGCACATACGATGTCGATAATCTTTAAAACGGCCATGTCTCGTAAGAGTCGCTACCAAGATTCTTAACTGGTTCTTTTTTAAAGATAAAGCATACTTAGATGACCTCAAATTGAGCTCTTTAATGAAATACTTCGCCTTACGACAGCTAAAAGTCTCAAGTCACTGAAACCTTAGGTAATTATTTAGGCATAGTCCTTCATAGCTTTCTTCCCGTAGTTCAAAGATAAAGGAACCACTGGTTAATTGGGAACCAGCTTTGGCAATACAATCCGCGATCTCATTGCCTACGATATCACAATGAGGCGGTACCCACATGACCGTAACTTTATTGTTAGAACAAAGAAGGTTCATGAAATTTTTGCATTCCTTGACGAACTTAGAAACAGTCAAGCGATGTCTTAAAGGGTTCAGTACCATCGTTTAGTACTTTACCATCTGTACACAGTAGAATACTTTTTAAACAGCAAAAATCAAAGCGTCAATAACACTACGTGTCAGCGCTATTAGATCGGCCTGATAAACAGTAAAATGCGAACCAAGATTACCGAGAAGTCGCAGATCCGTCCAAGAACAGTAGATTCCAAAACCTGCACTGAGGTTAGAACGAGACCCATCTGAAATAAAGACTATGGACTCATATAAATTGTTGAGAAAATCCTGCGAACTCCACAAATCTTTAGAAGGATAAGCCACCGAGAAAAAAATTTAAGAAATGGAATTCGGGTAGTAGTCTGTCATTAACCATATCGATTTCTCATGATAGAACCGAAAACATTCCATGCCCCAATGCACCTCGGGCGATATGCTGCAGAACAGGCTGCGCCTAGAGGCCAGGAAAGAATAAATTCCAAAGCGAGAAGTTTCGTCGAGGACATAGCCCCAGTTGTGGCTCTTCAAGCAAGATTTTGTAGACTATTAAGCTTGGCTACAGAAGCCTTCAAGTTTAACACTGGCCACCACACGATAGCAGCTGTAGGATCAGTGATTTATAAATAAAATAAAGCATCATACGGGCTTCAACCCGAGGATTTCATAAAAGCTCTTCTACATTGCCAAAATATGACACTTGCTTTTTGAAACTTGTAGTCCACGTGATTTTTCCAGGAAAGTTTACTATCCAAGAGAACACCAAGGTGCTTGACATGATCACATTTAGTGATTGTTCCCCCAAAATGAGAGGGAACAGATAGTTCAAGAGTATTACTCTTCCTTGTAAAGACAATTAAATCAGTTTTAGAAAGATTGACGTGAGACCCTTCTCATACACACCATGCAACCAGAGTAGTTAAGGCATACTGAGTTAGGTCGGATAAGACACTGATATATTTGTTTGCCTGAAACTGTCAAAATAATATCATCAGCGTAACTCGCAATGTACCAGATTGTTGCAGCTTTACAAGTAACTCGTCAATGACCAAAAGCCACAGCAGAGGTGAGAGCATACCTTCCTGAGGACAGCTTTCGGTAATCTTAACAGAAATTAACACCCCATCCACCTCCGCCTCCGAAAATCTGCTAGATCTCCAAAATTTTGTTTAAATTTGACATAATTCGAGTTGTATTCCAAATGCTCTTAAATTCAAAATATTACCATCATAAATTGGAGATTCTTAGTTTATAATATCATACGCTTACTACCGGAAAAACTCATATGAATAGTAAAATGTGGGTACCATATAGTGCCAGAAAACATTTGGCCATTCTATAGCGTTTTCAAACCCATCAGATAAAAATGACTTAGTCATTGTATACAGTTTCAAATCTCAAATTTCAATCTGGTGATCTTCCCATATAATGATGATCGCTGCCTACGTATATGGTTGCTGAACGATATGTTCTCACATCATACACAACCCGAGCCGCGCCTGTTAGAAACTAATACATAGTCAGTTTGGGTGCGGGAAGTTCCGTGAGGATGTGTCCATATCTCTATATATGTATCAGTTTGTGAGGGAAGAACGTCCTTGCTACTCTAAGATTGTAAGCAATTGCAAAGTATATCATTCTCTCACCATTAACGATCGCAGTTTCGTATCGGGAGTACGGACCTATGTTCTCACACAAGTCGGCCTGATTTCTGCCAGCGCTAGCATTAAAGTCCCCAATTACCATTCTAACATTGTGTTCGGGTATATATGTAGATCCCATCAGATCGACCAAGTCATTGTAAAATAAGTCTTTATCTTAGGGCTGGCTGGCTTCTGTGTGCGCATGTATACATATTATCGAAACTTACACAATCGGTTATTGACTGCTTGGAAATATAAAACAGCCTTCTTTACCAGTGGCCATGTCCACTGGAGAGCAACGATAATCTCTGGGACACATGGTCTTAGCCAGCGAGTTTCTTGAAGAGTAACGAGTCCCAGCCAATACTTCTTCATACACATGATTAAGCCCTCCAACGCTCCTAATTTGCTAAAAGTTACTCCACGTGCCGATCCTAAATCTCGTATCCGTGTACTTGAGCGGGGGTCGGTGTTTTTTTGGCGGTATCCGATTATCTTTTTGTTGACTTTAAAAACAGATTGATTTTATACGAATGCGGGTCGTCACCCCAACGACCCAACCGTTTAGTCGCCTCCTACGACAAGCAACGGACACTATATGTGGTGGTATTCTTGGAAAACATGTTCGTATAATTTACATATTTCTTAATGGTACAATATATGCGGATTCCACGATTATATAGCAAACTGCAATACCTCGAAATTAAGGGAGCGACGGTGTTAATAATAAATTTGCGTTCAGTTACATCAATGAACCCTTTTATATACTAAGATTGCAAATCATCAAATAATCGTGTCTTGAAGACAACAAGAACTAAATTCAATTTGTCTTAACAACACACAAATTTTTTTTCATATATACAACAACTTTGTGAATGATTTGTCACATTTTTTAACACGTGTCATAAACCTCTGTTTTCAAATCTATTAAATATTTCCGCAACCATAAAATAGCACAGTAGATTTTCCTTTTCTCTATATATACATTCTATGCCATTCACATAATAATTCATTTATAAGAAATCCTTGCACATAAGAAAGAAATGATTTACAAAAAAAAAAATCCTGGCACATGGGGCGTGTTTCTTATATTCGTCTTAAATTGTCATGTCACTTTATTATCGTGTTATAATCATCTCTATATTTGATGTTGTTGTTAAACACAGTGGCGGATGAACACAAGAAAAATGTTAAATCCTTTTTTATCACATTATGCTTACATTATATGATTACAATCAAAAACATCATATTCAATTCTGTTGTCAACGTGACATCGCAAAAAAATGTTTTATGCAAAGAATAAAATCATGTTGGGTTCATCCTCCTTAAAAAAAAAAAAATTTGACAAGAAAAGATATATACTCGTATATACACAAAAATAAAGGATCCCTTTTGTGTATATACATCTATATAGTGAATTCACAAAAAAGGGTATACAAATTTATGTATTTGACATAATTAAAAAGCAAAAATTATGATTAATAATAGATTTGAAATTTGTGTACCGCACACTTTATTATAATGTTATGGGGTCAGCATAAATAATATCGAGAAATTTGTCTCGATCTAATCGATTTCTTATCGCAAAAACGATGCAAAAACATGCGATGTCTAATCACATATACCAAATGGCCAAAATAAAAATAAAAATATATAAATATATATATATATATATATATAATATATATATATATATATATATATATATATATATATATATATATATATATATATATATATATATATATATATGCATATATACATTGACATACATTATTTTTGTATCGTATTCTTAGAATTGTTTATTTGTTATCTTGTCATTATTGTTGGTATATTATGTATATATATATTTATAGATATCACTTGAAATAAATAAAAAGAATATCTATCGCCTTTGAACAAAAAAAAAAACAATAATAATAACAAAATTATGAATTCATAATGTGACAGATAACTCATATTGTTTTTTTGTGTTGTGTGTTGTTGAATTCAATTTTGTGATATCTAAAATTTATGCAATATCACATTCTGTCTTAAAATATGCGTATCGTTTGTGGGGCTATAAATCATTTTGATAACAAAACTTTTTACACAACCCGATATATTGTATATATATATATATATATATATATATATATATATATATATATATATATATATATATATATATATATATATATATATATATATATATATATATATATATGTTTTCATATGCATATAAGCAGCTTAAAAATCTCATTCCAAACTCTCATACTATATATATATATATACTCGTATATACGGTTGTGTTCTCATTTAAAATTTAATTAACACTTTTTTTATTTTATTTTTTAAATAAGGAAAATTAAATTAATTTTCATTATCCTTTTATTCATTTGATAAACAGACATAAATATTTCTACATATATGTATGTATGTTGTATTTTTATTGGAGCAGAATTTTTGCAGAATTTACAAACGAAAAATTTATGTAATTATTTATTTATTTATGTTTGTTTGTTTTTTCTCGTATATGTGTATAAAATAATGTCATTAAAATTTAATTTAAAATAATTTTTTTTATTTTAATGAAATACATAATAAAAGTTTTTCATATATAAAATTTATTTTATATTATGTATATATGTACATTATATGTATACATTTTAAATAATAATTGGGTGTATATATATATATGTATATATATATATATATATATATATATATATATATATATATATATATATATATATATATATATATATATATATACTACGTATGTGTATATAAGTGATTGACAGTCTGTATATAAAGTGAAAAGCTATACTGTACATACAAATATGTGAAATTACCAGTTAAGTCTATTTCCTTCCTAAACTAAAAATTTCATTTTATTTTAAATCCTGTTGTAATTAATTAAAACTTAATTTTATTAACACGCAACCAATCTTCACCTGTGCTATATTATCTATCCAATGCTATATAGACTAGACTAGACTGAAACATATTTTGTTTCATGCATCAATGTCAATAAAAATAAAATATTCGAGGTGATTGTATTTTCGTATATACGAGTATATAGTAAGTAGTTTAATATATTATACCCTCCTCGCATATACCGTTTAGTTGTTAAAAGCTTTGAAGTGTTTTTATGTAATAAATTTTGAGCGATATACAGCAATACCTTGTATTACGTTGTAGAACAGTTCCAGTAAAGTTGAGATTATTTTAAGATCAACGTACCGAGAAAATAGTGCAGTGGTTAAAACAGCGACACTTACATCGGTAGGTACCGGGTTCGAATCCCAACAGGGAGGCAGGATGCAAAAATGATTTTTCTATCTCCCGATTACGTTTGGTGATTAAAATGAAAATATCTATGTGGGATGTAGAACTCATGGGATGCGGTAGTTAGAGCCTAGCATGGATTTATGCAGTTGGCAGATCTGGTCGTGTAATAGGCCTACTGTTCAGCATTCAAAGGACAATAAATCCACTAGACGAGAACAGTCTTTAATTTTTAATGGTATGTTGGCATATTTAGAATATACGTTTAAATATACATACATATAACTATTTATTCAACAAGAGAAAGGCAGAGCATGCCTGTCATATATAGCTTTTCCAGGTTAAATTGAACCTTTTCCATGTTAAACGCAACTTATTCCAATGTAAACGAAACTATTTTCAAATTGGACGCAACGTTTTCCAAATTAATTGAAACTATTTCCAAATTAATAACAACCTTTTACAAATTAAATTAAACTTTTTCCAAATTGAATGCAACTTTTTGTTGAATGCAAACTTAGGCAATCTTCAGTAGCGGCGGTAGGGGAGGTTTGGCAGGGCGCGAGGCTGGCGGCTGTGAGCTGGGAATCTCTTCCTAGTGCAGGCCAAGAGCTCGCGTCTGGCTAGCAACCAACCCGGCTAGCACAGACGAGATCCTGAAAATACTTAGGATCAGCAATCCAAGTCTTCCAACCGAAAACTGGCCGACAGTAAGGCAAGAAGACTTCAAAGAGAGCTCTAGATTATCCACTATGTAAATCAACAAAGACTCCCTGGCTCTTCTTGCTGTGACTAAGGGAGTAATTGGCTTCGGTTTCGGGTTAATTACTCTCAGAGTCTTTTAAAACACGAGGTTGAGACGCACACAGAGAAATCTAGAGAAGACAGCAACTTGTTCACGCAAGAGGAAGATGTACTAATAGAGGAGGCAATCCAACCATTTGGCTTTCCGAGGTAGCTGCACTAGGAGAGGAGATGGGCAGCCGACTCTCTCTGGTGTCGGACGAGGATTACCTGTCAGACTCACGGGACGAGGGGACTCCACTGGAACCAATAAACAAGCCTGCGGCAGCTGGGAGTGGAAAGTGGTAAATAGGTTCAACATGATAATATGCTAAATATCATTGAAATCAAGCTGCACTATACAAAGGCGACGTCGTCCGCTTTACTCTTCAGACTGACTGGATCAGGAGAGGTCGTAATTCTTATTCAAGAACCTTGGATAAACAGTAACATAATCTGTGGCCTTAGAATGAAGAGGTATAACCTTATATACCCAAGCTATATTCTGAGAAAATCAGATCCTGCATTGTTGGGAAAAATAATTTAAATATATGTTTCTATTCTCTCAAGATGCGTACATGATACAAAAAAAATATTCCGTACAGGGATTTTGGTCGTTTCATGAGGATAGCCTCACGCGGAAAAATTACACAATTTTATAGTTGTGTATAGCTATTTGTTTTCTTTGTATTAATATGTTTTTTGCTATGGTAAGCACCAAAATTATATGAATCGGTTCAAATCGGTTCATTTTGTTGGTGCTTACGTTCATTTTTATGACACTTCTCCCATGTCATTTACTAGTGGAATAGTCATAAGTTATAAGTTTTATAGAAAATTTGTATTTAATTGACATAACTTTATTTACTTTCGTGATGACCATGGCAACCATAGTAAATAAACAACAATAATAGAAAAGCACACTTGATGGACTAAAATCAATACATGCACATTTACCAATACCATTATTTTCCGGTTAATTTTGTCTAACAGTCTCATGAAACGACCAAAATCCCTGTACTGGTGCTCAAAAATTCACCACTAGTTAGCTATCTGAGTTGTAATATTCTCAACTCGAATAAAATGTCACCATTAACAAAACTGAAAATTATACTTGTGCTGCTATTTTTTCGTCAATGGAACATATTTTGCCTAAAAAAAACGTTCCATTATCAGAAATCCGAAAATAGCAAAATGTTTTGTTGGTGGCTTATTCGTAAATAAACAAAGAATTTTCATTTTGAGTATATGTATAGTTAAATGAAAGTTTTCATTCAAAAGTCATAATATTTTCGGTATTAACAAAGGCTATACAGATGAAATTATATTTCGAGTAGTGAATATTTCAAATCATACAGCTATACCTTCGTGGTGAAGTTTTGTGCATCAGAATTTTTATTTTTTTTAACATGTACGCATTTAATACAGCAATGGTGACATAACTGTTGTCACTCTAGAGGTTGGCGGCATTCAAATCTGGCTGGTCTCAGCCTATATGGGAATCGGGACAAACAGGTTCCGCCGGATAACCTAAAGGAATAAAGGAAGATTGATGTGATTCAGATTCTACTCGCATATGTATAGGTATGACCAATAATCAGAAAGGTTTCCGACACCTCGGTAACATGTTTGGCCTCTTATATAAAATATTCAATTATGATAATGATTTTGGCCAGCACATTTTTCACAATTATTGCAATATACAACTGATAATTTTCATTTGATTTGCCAATTTTCCATCGTCATTATAAAATGTTACCAGAGGTTGTTGCAAATTTCATTTACATTGCGTGTGCCTTGATGTCACCATCAACAACAATTTTGGGTTTTCCATCAAAAAATAATTAATCTTAAGACGTCATTCTATATAATAATTATTCGAAAGAAAATCAATAAACTCAAATGCCAGCATGAATTTAGGGCCAACACCGTCCATTTCATGAACTAAGAAAAAATGTATTTCCAAAAATCCATCAATATATTAACCTTAAGAATATTGATAGTAAGAATGTCGAGGCTGTAGGACCTGTGAGGATGAAACGTTTAATATTGAAATTCGTAATTTAGCATCTTTAGGATACTTATAATTTTAGTCGTAAAATTTATTAGTTAGAGAACACAGGCATCCCTAAAAAGCTCTAGGTTGTGAAATTAACAAACAACAATCTATATTTTAAAATAGGTGATATCTTTTGGTAATTTTAAATAAATTGTGGAAGAAACAGAGTTTAAATTAAAATTGCATTCGTTATTAAACCATACGTTGAACAGGGTTTGCCTGTAATTATGGTATATTTTCAGCATAAGTGGGGTCAAAGTGTTTCAATTTACTTATTTTTTTACATATAAGTTGAGGGTGAAATCATAATCGTAATAACACAATAATAATAATAGACGATAGTTAGTTTAATTGGAAATGAATATGTTTTTGTGGATAGAGAGAGATAGTTGAATTTTCATTTATGTACTTTTGTATATTTTATTTATATAGTAAGAAGGGAGAATTTTTCTTTATCTTTTTTTTATTGCTCAATTTAAATTGAAATCTTTTGATTTTTTTGTTGTTGTATACATTTAATTAACTCGTATATATAGCGCGTTAATTATCTTTACTATACTATATATATACGCGACTGCAGACTTTATATGATTTCATTTGTATAGGTGAATATTTTTCAATGTAATTATGCAGGTTTCTAATAGTAATTTAGTAGCTACTATATATAAGATTTCTATCAGACATTCAATTAAAATATTTTTGTAAAGGTGAATCATACATACATCTATAAAAGACAATATATACGTTTGTCACTAAAAGTATATATTTCATAAAATATGTGTCTTTGTATGGGGTGCTTTATATTTATTATGAATATGTGTCTTTGTATTTATTTATGTATATTCAAAGCAGTTTTCATTCGTTATTTTATTCCTTTGCTGTGTCACAATTACTTCAGACATCAAATGTGTCACTACGTCTTAAACTTATCTACAAATCAGTCAATTCCGTTATGTACACATAAAAAATAATAATTCGCATTTACAAAATCTTATTTAGAAAGCTTATTATTTTTTTTTTTTCATTTCTCGTTCTATATATTCTTAAGTAATAATAAAAAAGTTTTCAAAAAATATAATAATAACAACAATACAAAGAAAAAAAAATCTATATAAAAATCTTATAAATATTTGAATATAAAAAATAAAAATTCGAAAAAAAGTTTGACACTTTTTTTTCATTAGCTTTAATAGTATATAGAAAAAAGCTTTCGAAAAAATAAACATTATTATTGGAAAAAAACTGTTTAAAAAAAGAATTCTGAAACTTTTTTGTAAATAGTTGAAGGCATAAATTGTGATTATTATTAGTTCTGTTCTGTTTTTAATTTAACAAAATTCTATGGGGGTTTTTGTACTTTATTTAAATTAAATTTAATAAATAAAAAAAATTTAATTGAATCTATAAAAATTGAAACTGAATAAAGAAAAACGATTATAATTAATTTTTATTTCATTTCGGTGTACTCGCGCTGTTCTAAAGATAGGTTACTTTACATAATTCACATACATTTGTTGTTGATGTTGTAGTGTAATGAGAACGGCGCTAAGTTTTTATTCGAAACACGATATATCAATGAAGGACTTTGGTTTCAAAGTTTGGTGAAATTTTTTGTCAACATTGCGTTGTAATTGTAGAACTTTAATTAAATAAACCATTCATGTTTTAAAGAAGGGCAGTCATAAATCGTTCAATTCGATTGGAAAGCTCTACCAATGTTAATTAAATTCTAGCTAAAAGCTCTGGAGCAAATAATCAAATTATTTTATATCTTCTGTAGTTGTGAAATCTTTTTCAACTTTTCCTCTGTAGTAAAGGTTTCAATTTAAGAAGATGTCATCTTTCAGGTTTCTTAAAATTTTGATCATTTCTGCATTGATCATTTATTTAATTTAATTAAAAATTTAATTCGCTTATGCAAGTTTCATTCAATTAATTTTTTTTTAAGCTCAGTCATAAGTATACTCAAGTATTGTATAAAAGCTTTGCCGAAAATATTCAGAATCAACTCTTCAAATTTATAATAAAACAGCTTACGAATTAAAATAAATTGGGGAAAACTTTGTCGAAAACAAATTAAGCTATCTATATCTGAAAGCTTTGTTGTTAATATTTAAAGATATGATCTTCGATTCCAAAAATGTATCTTCCTTCATGATCTTTATGAAAACTTTCACTGTTTCTCCAATTCTGAAATTACTTATAGTCCTATTCAGATCTTAAAAAAAATTTTTTTTTAATTGTTCTGCGCAGCTTTCAGTGATGTAGAAAAAAAAATTATAAAAATTTTGATGGGTCGCATTTATCTTAGGTAGTAAACCTAAATAAAATAATAAATAACCAATAAAAAGAATTATATTTCAGTTTTAATACACAAAACATTCAAAATTATTATGTATTTATGTTATCACAATCATATTTCAAGTGAAAATTAATAGGTCAAAAAAAAATTGCACGCCTTTTGAAAACAATGCCAACATTTAATTTTGGTACGCACTAAGGAGAATAAATGACCAAATGATATTCGTATCGAACAAAACCACAACAACATAAAAAGCAAAATCGGTTTTCAATTTAATTCTTAGTTTATCGAATTAAATATTAATTTCAAAAGTGTCAGTGATTATAAGTTAAATTATAAAAACATTTTGTGATTAAAAACGTTCCTTTTCTATTTAAATACAAATACAACATAAAAATGTAAACAATAAACATGAATTATTGTACTTAATACATCACTGTGTATCCGCCATATTCTTTCTGCGCGATATCTGTCAGAATTCCAGCGAGATTTGAAAACTACTATACGTTATATATTGAAGCTTTACCGAAATTTTTCAAAATAGAATAAAAGACACTCAACTCGGTTATGAATGCTTTGATTAAAATGTATTTAATTCCAAAAGCTCCGTCACATACATTCAAAGATGTGTTTTTCGAAAATAAAGTTGCAGCATTTTATAATTCTTTTAGCAGTTTTCAAAATCACTTTGGTAAAATACGAAAGCTTTGCTGAAAATATTCAGAAACTAACTTTCGAATTTAGTAATCTCAGCCATTCATTTTTTTATAGCATTGGACACTTTACGAATCAAAATACCAACAATCAATTCGCTTGTGAAAGCTTTTTCAAAACTATATCAATTGAATGCTGAAAATATAAGAAATCCACTCTTCGAATGTAGCAAAATCGTTCATTCCACTTCTAATAAAAATAAGCTGTAAAAGCATTGAAGTTTAAGGAAAACTTTGTTTAATTTAATTAATTTCAATTTAATCACTGGCCTGCAAATATTCAAAGATGTGTTAAAAAGTTTCCATCTTTTATATTATTCAGAATCTACTATTCGAGTTTCGACCATTCATCTAATCATTCCACAATATGTATATGAAAGCTTTGCCAAAATTTAATAATTCATATATAAATGCCCTAACACTCAAAGATTTGCTTGTCGAACAAAAAAAGTTAGGCTTCTTGTAACCCAGACTAGTTTCGTAGTAAAGCTTTACCGAAAATGTTCAGAATTTATTCTTCGACTTTAGCAAAATCGGTGTTCACTTCTTATACAGGAAACTCTAATTGCAATGAACAGTTTACGAACAAAGAAAAACCTAAAAAAATTAAAATTTTATGTGCAAGCTCCACTAGAAATATTCAAAATTGTTATCTTTATTATTTTCGAAAATATTGATGATTTTTGCAATTCTCAAAATCAGTGTACTTGCATATAAAAGCTTTATCGCAAATTTTCAGAATTTACTTTACGAATTTAGAACAATTATCCATTTGATTTCTAATCTAATATAGGATTGAGCTGTGTACAAATTTAACAATTTTTTTCAATTCGCTTATTTAAGCTTTCGAAATTAATTAAGTTCTATATTAAAGCTCTATTTGTAATATCCAAACAAATCGAAAAAATTGGTCATATTTTTTGTTTCTGATAGTGACAGGTGTGACACACTGTACGGGAATTAATTAAGTTCTGTCTAAATGCTCCATTACAAATAATCAATATGTGTAATTTGTTTGACATCGATTTGTCTTATCTTCTATTCGGATCTATAAAATACCATCCATTCGAAACTATGTTATACATATAAAAGCTCAGTTACATACATTATATTGGAATTATTTGTGTATTTACAAATATTAAAGTCCTTAGTCCATGCATGAAATCCAAAATATCCGCTATCTCAAGAGGAGTGCAGGTCTATATTTGGATATCTTAAACTAAAACAGTACAGATCACTTGATTCTCAACGGTATTCCACTACTCCCATTGAAAGAAAGCTTAGAGAGATATTCATTTTGGTCATGAATGTGCCTTCTATCATATTTAACATTTATTAAATTACAAAAACTCATAAAACCCCATCGGTTAAAAAGTAATATCATTTTGATCAGCTTAAGGTTTGGGTTGATATTTGATTTTTGTTTAATAGCGTGAGTTTAGTATTTTTGCTTGCTTAACCGAAAAACTTTTCATAGTAACAAACCACCATTTGGAAAATGTATTAATCGATAACGTTAGAATTTGAGGCTTAAAATTAAAAAGTTATCTGTTCGAGGTTGAAATCAATTTAGTCGCATTGAAAGCTCTATCATATACATAATCAATAAATAGTAATATGGAGAGCTTTGATTTTTTTTTTAAATTACAAAAGCTGATAAAACTTATCGGTTATAAAGTATCATCAGTGTGAACAGCTTAAGCTTCTGATTTATTTTAAGTATTAGTGTTTGCTTAACCGGAAAGCTCTTCGTATTAAAACAGCTCACGATTTGAAAAATATATTAATCGACAACTTTAGAATCTGAGGCTTAAAATAAGAAAGTAATGCGTTCAAGTCTGAAATCAATTTAGTCGTATTGAAAGCTCACAATACCCATCAGTTAAAAAGTATTATTATTGTAAACAACTTAAGCTTTCGATTTATTTCTGAATTTTTTAATAGTGCGGGTTAAGTATTACTGCATGCTTAACCGGATAGTTATTCTAAATACGAACAGCTTACGATTTGGAAAACGACTTAAATCAATTAAGACGCATTGCAAGCTCTGTCAATAATATTTAAGATTTAGAAATAGCTTTGATTTTTTAATTACAACAGTTCATAAAAACTCATTCATTAAAAGTATAATCAGTATAAAAATATCAAGCTTTTGATTTAGTTTTTAATTTCTTAACCAGCGGGTTAAATTTATTTAATCCTGAACCTACAAATTTTAAAAATAAAAATAATTTCAAAGACTGGCTTGATAAAACCTCGTTGCCACTTTAAGGAGTCAAGTAAATATTAAAAATTAATATTAAAATATATATTCAGAAAGACTGTATTTATACAAGTACATAGCATAACTAATTAATTTGAAGATTTTATATACATACATACATAATAATGTATTCTTTCAAGACCAGCATATGGTTTAATACAATATAGTAAAGCTATTTATACATGGATAGGATAGCGGAACATTTATTTAAAATAGTTTTTCATGTTTCTTTAAATGATTACCTATTTACAACATTAAGTAAATATTTATTATGCATATAGCGAACGCGTTATCATTTTGCACATCGCTTGGTTTTTGATAAGACAATTCCAAGAAGTTTAATTATATGTTTATATATGTTTGTACGTTTTTTTTTTATATATTTTTTCAATTTTACCTTATTTATTTGTTTAGTGCGAACAAAAATTATCTTTCTATCTATGTATATATGTATATCCAGACAATGTGCGAAAACTAAAGGTTTTTTCGGCTTTTTCAGTAAATTTATCAGAGTGGCTTAGGTGACTATAAAACGTAACTTTCCAACCAATTTTAATATATTAAATAAATGTTTGTAAAAATTATGCGATTTAATGCAATCAAATCCAATTATTCGATGCAAAGTATAATTTTAAGTATATTTCACTAGTCAGTGAAATGAAATTCCGAGCTTCCAACATTTTCAAAATTTTAATTATATCTATTGGAAAATATTGTTAAGAATTTAAACGATAAATTCATAATTTAAAACAAAAAGCGTAAACTGAAATAATTTTGGTCGATTTTTGGGAATTTAAATTTTATAGAAGTTCATAAACAGTTTATAAAATTTGGTTTATGCGTGCATTTAAGGGACAAACGTTGGGTTTTAAACAATTTTTGGAGGGTTACAGACGAAGAAATGCATAATTTGGATCAATCTCATACATACCTAAGAAAAATTTCCAAGAATTTTAATAAGCGAGGGTTCTATTAAAATCTCAGAACTATCACAATTTTACGTTAAAATTTATACAGCAATACAAAATTTATACATCCGATTAATCAAAACAGGCCACCTTCAAAAGTATCTGGATTCATCTCAATGACGTTTTCTAGCAATTCAGATGCTTTCACCATTATAGGACATATACACGTATAGTTAGATTACATATATAGTGACTTTACGGTATTATTTAACTTTTTGGAAAGCAAGCATTGATTTTTTTAATCTTATTAATTTGGAGGGACCCTTCAGAGCAAAAAATCTATTAACTATATGCAAAATATACAATATATTTTTTTATTTCATTCTTCGGATTTGTGCATGATTTCTCACCCAATTAAAATTTTCCAGTATATTTTATAACCGCATAACTAAAATTGAGCAAATTTTTACAAATCAATTCCAATCATTAGAAATAATGAAACTTTCGACCGTGATAAATATTATAAGTAGAAAAATAATTAATATAAAGTGGGAATCGTATGATATCCTTATTGAAGCGATAATGACGGCAAGTCTTTGATGCATCGTATCCACCAACTTAATAAGTTTCTTAATTTTTATTATCTCCAATGTATCGTTTAAGGCATTCAACAGTTGCGTTTTACTTGAATAATTTTGAATACTATTGTATAATGCAGCCGTCCAGCTCGTTGTATCAATGTTCAATGGGATTGAAGTCTAGGCTAAAGTTTGGTTATTTTAATTCCCGATTTTTCATATTTTCGAAAAATTGTCCTGAATTTTAGATTTGCGTCTGGTAGAAATGCTTATAAAGTGTGTTTCAAAACTTAAAATTTAAATAAAATACAGAAAAATAATTTTAATGGGCTGTGTATTTCAAAGATAATTGTATGCCATTAATTTTTGGATGTGATTTTCCATTTTTCGATCACCCTTCGCAGCATTTCTGACCGTATTTCGGCAATAATGCGTCGAATGTTGGCTTCCAAATGTTAATAATAATAATAGTCTCTGGTTTATCAGCATAGACATGTAACTTCACATACCCCCAAAGAAAATAGTCCAGTGGTGTTAAATCACACGAAAGCGGTGGCCATTTGACAGATTTCTCGTTATTAATCGTTAATCAATTGTTTGTTTCAGTAAATTAATAGTATCGCGTTTGTTTGTTTCAGTAAATTAATAGTATCGCGTACTGTATGGCATTTGGCCCCATATTGTTGGAACAACATGTCTCTGATATCAATACCATCTAATTTAGGCATAAAAAATTGTAATCTAGTCTCTATCCCGGTCTACGGTGACTGTAATATTCTCACCAGCATCATTTATGAACGCCTATAGAGAAAACGGTGACATTTTGTGGATATAATGGTTTTTAAAAAATGGCTCGTGGATTATTTTCAATCCAAATATGGCAATTCTGCTTGTTGATATAGGCATTCAACCAAAAGTGAGTATCATCACTAACGAGAATTGTGTATGGAAAGTTTGCATCGACATCAATATTGGCTTCGGCCAATGGCGTATGGTTTTAATTCCTGCACAAGTTGAATCTTGCCGCAAGTATGTAAACTAACATCTTTACGCTAAATCCTCCATAAAGATGTTGGATCAAGTACACGATGACGAATCGATTCATTTCGTTACGCGCCGTATGGGGTTTTAAACGCGGTTTGAAAGCGAGCCATATAGTTAATCGAATTAACTGCTCTGATGAACAATTATGTCGACCATAAAATGGAGTTTCACAAATTGAACCATTATTTTTAAAGTAAATTTGAACAATTTGCAAACGTTGCTCTGGCATAAGTCTATTTACTATGGAATGGCAAACCAAACAAACCAAAAATTAACTGTCAGTTGTTAAATCGGCTGTCACTGAAAAAAGTGTTGCCAACTTAAAGTTCTATACCTCGAAATGAAATAACCTTTAAATGAAGTGAAGAAATGCTTCATCACAACATAAGATGTTTACATGCAACCTCATGCCAAAGAATTCTTTTTCTCAATGGTCGTTATAATATCTATACCTGACATCATTTTGTTTGGAATGATAAATATATTGTATACCATTCGAGGAGAACAAGTGAAACTTGGTTTAATGGCTCCAAATAACCTTAGACCATGTCTTTCGAAGTACATGAAATGTGGTTCTTGGCGAATTGTATGTCCTCTTGTTCTTTGAATAATTGTTTGGCTTCGGCGATTGGTGCACCATCCTAAAAGACCCTCCATTCCAAGCCAACGTATAACCATTGAAGATTGTATTTTAACTGCTGTATAGGGTTCAGGTTGTTTGCTATTTCTATAGTTTACGTTCTTTATCTTACCAACTTGTAATTTTTCGAAGTCATATTGACGTGTGTTTTTTTTTTTATATTTCTTGATACTCTGCTGTTTTAGGCATTTAGTTCAACTGCATAGTAATTAATAAAAATCATCAATTAATCACATTTCATAAGCTCTGGAGATTAATTATAGTTTGGATAGTTTGAAATAGAATCACTTTGGAAAAAAAATTTGAATGGAATTATGT
This sequence comes from Tipula unca, assembly GCA_951394425.1. Lineage (NCBI taxonomy): Eukaryota > Metazoa > Arthropoda > Insecta > Diptera > Tipulidae > Tipula > Tipula unca. The sequence continues at coordinate 168,270,306 of OX596381.1, read as the reverse complement.
ACAAAAATAGCTTAGTAAAAATACTTTTCAACGCTTGTATACATATTTTATGGTTAGTTGTTTCCAAGTTTTTTAATAGTTTGCAAGATTCGTTTAGAGTTGGTAAGATTTTGCAATGAATTTTGTTTTTAGTTAGAACCGATGTTACTTGCCTTTAAAATTATCTAGTCAAAATATAGCAAGGGAGCTATTTTATAAAATCGCGATTCAGTTCAGCCCGTATGGCAAATAATAATAATAATGCCCGTATGGCAAATAACCAGTTTTTGATTTGATTACCTGATTTTAAATTTCTTAAAGATAAATTATGAAAATATTTTAATTAATTTAACTTTTCTAACCTAACCTAAATTGAAAAGAGTTTAAAATGTATTGAAAAAGATTCTAAAACTGTCCCACCTGAATCGCATTAAACTTAAACAAAAACCTGGCCACCGTAGTTTAGAAGTAGTTCATTAAAGCACCCTATCAATCGTCTGCATTATCGACGTTTTTTACGAAGTGCCTACGTTTTCTAAGGGTTGTCGACACGTTGACGTAGAAATTAATAGATGACGCGTAAATGCTCATCCCTACATATTTATATGAGGTGCTAGTAGCCAAATCAAGAAACTACAAGATAAATAATTTCTAGTTAATTATTGCTTCCATCTGCTGAGCTAAGCAGAACAGAATATAAATACGAGTACATACATTTATTTAATTCAATTTTCATTCTAGATTTTCTATAATAATCATTTTGATTGTCATAAACTTTGAATATTAATTTATTTAACAATCTTCCTGCCAAAAAAAAATTCTAATTAATTTTTTTGTTCGCACATACAAAAAAATTGTTCTAGAGGGTGGATTTTTTTTGTGTTTTTAATTTCCTTCCCATAAATTTTTCACATTATAAACTTTTTTCTAACTGATAAATTTTAATCATATCAAAACAACAACGACAACAACAACAAAAACAAAATCTGTAACAAGTCGATGTGTTTAGAAATTTATATTTTATGTATATAAGAAGGGGGTTGAGAATATGATTTGTTAATTATATTCCGCATATTTTCCACTCTCAATTAAAAGAATCACAATAAATTTTTTTTTTTACAAAATCTTACGTTATATTCCATTTCTTGTGTATATATATGTACATTCATATATAAGAAACGTTAATAATTGAGTGACAGATGCAAAAAATAACTTCACAGTTTTTCTGCTTTTCATATACAATTTTTATTTTTTTTTTTGTTTTGTTTTAATTAAAGAATATAAAAATATGAAAAACACTTTGAAAATTATGAAAATTATAAATCAAGAAAATATTTTTATTTTTTAAGAGAATTTGTTTTGTAATAATTAAAATGATAATTGTTTAAAATAATAACAATAATTATTAAAATTTATATAAGAGAATTTGTAATAGCGAATTGTTATGAAAGACTGTGTATATATGTTCACATAATATAATAAGTGCAGTGTTTCTTAACATTTTTTATACTACGGAACCGATATGCGAAGATCTCAAGTTTTGGCATGTGCATACAAAAAAATCGTTCAAACCTTTTAATTTTTTTAATGTGTGGTATTTTTAAGATATATGTATATATGTATATATATATATATATATATATATATATATATATATATATATATATATATATATATATATATATATATATATATATATATATATATATTATAGTGTCGAAGAATAACTTCCTTATTCAAAACTTTCCAAGTTTAGTATAATTATTAAACATTCAGGGTCGTACATTTTATAGTTTCAAAAGTATTACAAAACCGTGGTGTAAAAACATGATAAACATTTAAGATGGCTTTCCGGATCTAATAAACACACTTCTAAACGCACGTCATATAATTGCAGAACCAAAATATCAGTATCAATCAATCAAAATCTAAATATTTCCGCGGAACATCAATGAATAATGTTATACGGACCCCGCGGACACCGATGTTCCGCGGAACATAGATTAATGTTCACTGATGTAAATATATATACTATAGCGTATTTCTGGGTATTTATAATATAAATAAGAGAGAGAAACTGATTTTTAAGATATCTTTATTACTTGAACGTGAGATTACAGTAAATTAAACAAAAATATATATTTGTTTTTTATTATTCTGAACAATATAAATTGTCATCTGGTTGAATATTTTCATCTTATTAGGAGCTTAACACACAAGGTTTTTATAAATTTGAATTCAGATTACGCGTTATAGCTATATAAGTACTTTACCAGATAGTATATAGAATGTATATATTTATAATAAATACGATAAAACAAAACACGACTAAAATTATGTCAGATCTAAATCAATACATTTGCTATACAACATAAATCTTTTTTTTTTCTATAATTTAGGCGATTTATTGTATATAAGCAATATATAGGTATACTTCGAACAGAGCATTATCACGCACCCTAGCGTTTTGTTATAACACTTTTTTGGCTAAAAATAACAGTGACGTTCATGCCTGAAATATTGGAAATTTCAAATCGATAAGGATTTACACTAAATTTATGTCCAGAATTCCGTGACCACTACTGTTTGTTTTATTTTCAAATATAGTTTCCTTAAATACGAATGACCTTTTAGAGCTTTTAATATTTCACGATGAAAATAAAAATACTTTGTCATTTGTATGAGTGACTCTCACAATTTGTCCTCCACGATAGATGTTCTTCCCGCGCACTATAGCATTGCTCTATAGAAGGATTGTCAGTCGGATTGTAATACAATAAATAGACAAGGCCTAATCACATGAAGGAGTATCGGCTGGAACATGAAGGTGTATCGGCTGGAACTCATTGCTCTTCAATAAACTCACTGGCCTAAAAGTAGAGACTATGTGTCCCATGGCTAAAAGTTGGTCAAAAGTAGAGATATGGCCTCGGGAATCTTGGATCTGGATTTCTCCTTGGACCGCAGTTAAAGAAAGGTTGTTTTGAATTTCCACGCAGTCAACAACCGATTGTGTAAGTTTCGCTTGTGCATCAAGTTGACCAACCTGTCGATAATTTGTGTACACGGGCCCTTAGGAGTCAGTCAGTCCCAAGATAAAAACTCATTTTAGTGACTTGGGTGATCTATACCCGAACACGATGTTACAATGGTAATTGGGGTCTTTAATGCTAGAACTGGCAGAAATCAGGCCGACTTGTATGAAAACATAGGTTGTTACTCCCGACACGAAACTGCGACCGATAATAGTGAGATAATGATGTACTTTGCAATTGCTCTCAACCTTAGACTGCATTAGTTTGGAACTCTTGGTATTCGGAGGGAATAGAGTTACATTTGCGAGAAGAATCATACGACTGATTTACGGGCCAAAACGTGAAGTAGATGGTATACATACCGAGCTATCTGTACAGTATCGAGATTAGAGATCTGAAGTAGATTCCCGATATTGTATAGGAAGTAAGATCTCAGCGAGTACACTGGCTCGGTCACGTTCTGTGTGCTGATCCGGAACGAATTGTGCAGCGATCTCTGAATGAAGAGCCACCATATGGTAGGCGCAGAGGTCGTTGCAGGCGACGATGGCTCCACGATATAGAGAATGACTTAGCTTCTTCAGATTGTCAGATTGTCTAACACAGTATGAAGACCAAGCCCAGGATCGAAACCGTTGGAGCCAAATTGTTGATAATATTGATACAGTAAGGGGTCCTTACCGAGCAAATATAGCGCAGTGGTTAAAGCTGCGACGTTTGAATTGGGAGGTACCAGAGGCGGGATGCAAAACGGATTTTTCATCTCCCGATTATGATCGGTTATTAAATTGAAAACATCTATGACCCTCGTTAGAATGTAGAACTCATGGGCCGACCCATCTTCCGCATGTCACTGTACAGGGTGACATGGAGCTATGCAATGCGCAGGTGGTATACTGTATTTGTGTGAATGGGATGAACGGGTTGAATGAATATTAGTGTGAATGTGGGTATTGCACCGTGGGCCCATTAGTGGCATTGAGTGGTGGAGTAAAATCCGCCCAATTTTAATTTTAAGGGGCCTTTTAAAAAGCTGTTATTATTATTATTATTATTAAAATAAAACGCCAAATCAGAATATCGCAATCGTTGTTATTTTCAATGTTCACTCGCCAAAACCTAGCTGTCAACTAACTATTCTCTTCTCATCACGGAGATCTTTTGTGATCCACAGTAAAATGATTAAGTATAAAATTGCTACAGGGTGTTCCCACTAATTCGGAACTTGAACAAAAGCCGCCTCGGCTTTAGCCGAAATAGAAAAGGAAATGTTATTTGTGATGGTTAGGGAAGCCAATTTTCATTCTATAGGTATTTTAAATTAGTATATATATATGTAGGTATTCATCGTTGCTGGATTCGTCATTGCTTAATTTGTTGTTGCTCAATTTTTCGTTGCTTGATTCGTCGTTGCTGGATTTTTTCTTGTGTTTATTGGTCTCCTTCAAAAAATAAATCATGCCTTTCGTCGTCTTATTCACTGTAAGGCATCCGCACGTTTTCATGTTATTCCGATTTTTGATACATCATATTTATCATTATGTCCAATTTTCTCGACTCTATATGGTACTATAAATTTAACAGCGATTTTATTCCCAGTTATAAATTGGGTCCTCTTTATAGCCACTACTGTGACGTTATTGGCGGATTTGTCGGGTACGCCAAACAACAGTTCAGATGGTGTACTTTTTGTACTCCTATACCAATGTGAGTTGATGTACATCTGGATTGTTTTGGTTTAATTGTACCAATTCTCATATTCAATAGAGAGTTCGTAAGAGCGGAGTCTGTTACGTGGTGTACTCGCTCTACTTGGCCGTTGCCTCGTGGTACGCCAGTAGTACCAAGTTGAGAGGTATTGAGATAAAGGAAGTAGTACCACAGTCTAAAATGGTGTATTGCAGGTTTCCAAAAATAAACTGCATTGCTTCTAGCTTTATGGCTTTGATATAACCAAGCATTTTTCGAGAAACCATATACAATGGAAAGAATATATGTATATTCTTTAGATGTGCTTACCTTCTTGGCCAAGGTGGTCAACGTGAAGCGTCGCCAGTGGTAAACAATCTTTTGGTATAAGGTGAAAGAGTCTTTCTTGTTCGCCTTCTTTCCTGACCACTAAAACACATTGCACGCAGTTGCGTCTACAATTTTCACGAAGTTCCTATAGTTTTGGTATGAAATATTCGTTTGAAATGACTTGCATTATTTTTGGACCCTGGAATGTCCTTCCTAGTGGACCTTATTTATTCAATTTTCGTCCTTCGAATTAGAATAAGATTCAATATCTTCCCCGGTATATAGTCTTCGTAGCACACATGTTCCAAAAGTCTACTATAATTAATAATAATTTGTGATCGTCATCTAGGTTGATTTGGTCCTGTCGATGAATTCGTTTGAAATGATCATCGCTTTTTGGATAGGATTTCTGCTCAACGCATCGGCGTTTTTCATTAAATTTCCAGATCTTTGTTCTATCGTGTAGCTAACTTAGTCCAACACCAACGTCCATTCTGCTACTCGCGAAGATCCGTTTTTGCCATCGTGGAACGAAAGTCTAAGCAGTTCGTAATGATTTTAAAACGTATACCATACAGATGTATCCTAAACTTTAATACTACCTTGAAATCAGCCAACCCTTCTAAGTCCAAACTGTAATACTGTATTTGTCCTCCGACTGTAGTAGAAGACTGGATGCAATTTTCCATCATTAAAGTGTCTCTGCTACAGTACAGCTGCAAATCCTATTAGAGAGGCATATGTGTGTAGCTCGGTCTCTGCATAAGAGTTGTTAACTTAAAGCTATATCTTATGTGAAAGGCCAGTGCTAGGGATATGGTACTGGCCTTTCACATAAGATAGCTTAAGTTTATGGAATAGTTCCCGTTGGCTTACTCCAAACTGGATATCAACGTCATTCTTGAACAGATCAGATAATTCTTCTACGATTATCAAATAATCTTTGATTAACGTTCTAAAATATCCGGTGGGGCCAAGAAAATTCCTAATTTTTTGATTGAATTGGATTTTGGGAATCTTTGGCCGGTTTTGGTTTTTAGAGATGATGGTTTGATTGACGTCGTATCCCAAATATAGTATATATTCTAAATTTCTAATTATGAAAATATAATAATTTAAAACTTTTCTAACCTATCTTAATTTTTTGAGAGTGAATGATATTTTAAAAATGTCACCGTCCGTATGGTATGGTTATCATTAAGTAATCTGGTTATCTTACTGAAAAAATCCATTCAACATAGTTCAAAAGCTATTCAAATACAAACACGATTAAACATAATTTAAAATGCACTCAAATTTTGTTCATATTCAGTTGAAATTTTAAGTTATATGTATCTCGCACTCTAAATTGAAATCAAAACTTAGCTCAAATTCGTGTTCCTTAAATTATAATTCAAAATCCCAACTGAAATAACACATATTTTTTTCAACCAATATTTAATTTTTAAATCAATTTTTATTGAAAAATTACTTTATTTTCACTAAAAATCAATTAAAGATTTTAGTTCAAATTCATACTAGCATTTTATTCTGGAATTTCACTGAAGCTAATCCACTCAAAAAATATATACTTCGAAGTCTATATGCAAACTCAAATATGAGTAAATATTTATAAATTAAATTGAACTCAAATAATCTATAAATGGCATTTAAAATTTTACTCTTCATGGTACAAATTGAACCCTAAATTTAACTAAAAAGTTCCACTCAAAATATATTATTCAACAAAGTCTATACTCAATCACTATCAAATATAACAACAAATTATTTCCTAATCAATGTTTGAGTTTTAATTAATATTTAAATTGCACTCAAATTTTGTTGAAATCTATCCGTTAAAAAGTCTGCAACGCGCGTTATTTAACTCAACTCCATAGTACAATTCTACCTTGAATTTCACTTAAAAAAATCCACTCAAAATAAATTTAACATTTCCCAAAAATTAAATAACTATCAAAAAATGAAATTTTTTTTTTCCACCTCCGATTTCAAGAATGGTTTTCGTTTGCTAATTTTCCTCGAAATCTCTTTTCATGTGCTCAGTATTCTGGGCAACGATTATAAAGCAAATATAAAGCCTCGTGTAGATAAGCCCTTGGCATGATACCTAACGCCGTTGCTTAGGGGATGCTATATTAATTAAGAATTTTTCTAATCTAATTCAAAATATATTAAAATGCATTAAAAAAGATTCTAAAACTGTCACACCCGAATCGCATTAAACCTAAAAAAAACCTGGCCACCGTAGTTTAGAACTAGTTCACTAAATCATTCAATCGTCTACATTATCGACAGTTTCTACGAATTGTCTACATTGCCTACGATTTCTATACATTGTCTACGTTGTGTTCGGGCTATCTTCAAAATTTTCGTCATACCCTTGTTTTGAACCTAAATTGATTATCGTCCGACACTTTATACCTATAGTTTGTATAGAACTGAACTGGTGTAATTATGATTGTATTAAACGAGGTATTCCTGTAAATTTATGTTCCTTTAGTATATCGATGCCAAACTATAAACATATTATAAAATATAAACTACTACTTCAACCCATTAATTTATTATTATTATTGTTATTATTATAAGACGACCGTCGACGAATACATGTAACATAAATATATTCTTTATAATAATCAAAATTAAAGAAAACGAAAGAATAATAATTCCATTATTTTATGTCCATTATCCAATGGGGTAGCAGCAAAGTAGATTTTAACATAAGATAGAAATTGACATAAGCGACATAAGTTAATAGGTTCGCATGTCAAATAGACATGCAATCTTACTATCAACTCACCTCAAACTCTTATAGATAATTATTATTACAATTTAATATATGTATATCACCCACTTTCTAATGTATATGTAGTATGTATGTTACCACATATATTATTGCTGTATATATTTATGATTTATATGTTATTATTGTGGTCACCGCTCATATATAATAGATCACCACTTGTCAACCCCTTTTCATTGCTATACATAATTTATATATTTGTGTATGTACACTTAGTTCAATAAACTTGGATTTGGAGCCGCTTAAAAAATTATTACGAATTCCATGAATGAATGTGAAAAAAAAGTAAAGATTCAAGGATGTCTTAAAGGAAATACATAAACAATATAAACTGCATCAATTCATTTCAATTCAATTCAAAACAGCTCATCCTCTTCTTAGTTCGTATAATATATATATTTTGCTTCATTCAATTAAATCTTTACAATTAATTCACTTCAATGAAATGAAAAAAAACGACCACAATTCCTATGATGATGATGAATTAGAGATCTTTTTTTCATTAAAGAAAACATCTTCTTCCTTTCTTTAAATTTATATCCTGTCTATTTTTTGTGTGTATATGTTTGTGTAATCCTATTGTGTGTGCGCTCGTCTATTGTACTTGATCTGGTTTTTTATCTTATATAAAACTTTTATTGATATCTCGGTATATGTAAAAAAAAATTTGTCTTATGCGTGTTGAAAATGGAATGAACATTCGGATTTCTAAATTTTTTTTAAACAGATAGCTTCGCAAAATCGCGTGTATTAATTCTGGGAAGTGTTTTTTTTTTATAGCTGCGCGATGTCTTTATGGCACCAGACATCATATATTATATCCAATTTCAATATAAACAAATCACATTGCAATCATCGATGTTTTGTGTATATTGATTACGAAATATGTATACAGCAACATATATCTGGTTTATAAATAGATAAATTCGTATTAAGTATATCTTTGGAATGAATGAATGTCTCTTCGTTTTATATATAAAACGACTTAATCATCAATTGAATATAAAAAGAAAAAAATATATTAAGGCGCCATCAAAACGATTAAATTCAGCCATTAGATATAATTTTGTTTATATTACAAATATGATCATTGTGTGATGATTCGATTTTTTTGTGATTTTGTGATATGTGTTTTGGTGAATTTCATAAATATCGTTTGTCTTAAATATATATATATACATATAAATTGAATGTCAAATTTAACCTTGGCGTATTGTTAACTTTTCACTATTAAAGAAAAGAAATGTTATAAAATCCATTTCGACCACTAGAAATTTAATGAAATTAGAATGAATTATAAAATGCGAGTTCATCAGAAACATTATTGGCGTCATCCAACAATAGAGAATATGAACTTCTGGTGTACAATTTTCTTCATGAAATATTTTTATTGTTATACAGAATCGATATACGAGCACGATCAATTCTCATAAATCTCTTATCAAATAAAATTTAAAAATTAGAAGCAAATGTATAAATTTGAATATGTTTTCGGGAATCATTGTATTTGTAATATGCAATGAGTGCAATAATTTGATGCTTCATTCAATTATTAAGACCAACCACTAATTCAAATGTCGAAAGCGAAAGAAACTTACTTCATAACCAATTAAAAAGCCTATAGAAGAGGTGGTCTCAAAGCTGAGTAATGAAATTACTCTATATTAAACAGAGAAAATGAAGACCTGGAAAGGATCATCGAATCAGGTATAAAGGAAAAAACAAGTCTGTAATGAATACTACACAGAGGAAGAAGAACTCGGAATAGGAACCAATTACCAGTGGATACTAGGATCAAGAAGCCCAAGAAATACCGCCACATTCACCGCCACAAAAATAAGCCCAGAAAGAAAGGAAAAGCAGAATTATCGCCAGAATATGTTGAGCAGGGAAACATCAACATCGAGTATACCAACTACTCAGCGCAACGACGATATTCCTAACACAGAGAAAAAAACAGCCTCCACCAATAAACATAGTTGGTATTAAAGACTATCCGGCTGTCAAGGCTCTGATGACATCAATTACGGACACGGTTTTCAAGCTAGTAGCACTAAATAATGATGTTTGGAAGGTAAATGTTCCAGACTCAGATACTTATAGAAACCTCTCTATGAAGCTTAATGCTGGGAAAGAACAGTGAAATACATATAAGGTCAAGCAAGAAACACCAATTAAAGTTATGGCTAGAGGACTACATCAAACATGCGAGAATGAAGATATAATTGCCGAGCTGCAGAGTAAAGGATTTGACATTAAGGATGCTGCGACTCGAATATCATTTAAAAAGAGAGAAAGGTACAATAGATGATAAAGGCAACAGTGCCTTCACAAATATTCAAAAAATTCATTTTATTCGAGCAATTCAAAATATGAAAGTCAGAATTGAGCCAGTGAAGAAAAGTCGCTGGTGATAGTCCAATGCAAAAAATGTCAAAGCTTCTCCACGGTATTAAATGGTATCTAATGAGAATCATTTAAACGGCTCAATGATTTAGACTATACGCAGATGATATATGCCTACTAGCACACAAGTATACTGACATACAACAGAAAATACAGACGCTATCAGGCCTAGCACATAAAGTAGGTTTCAAAATCAACATCAGTAAAACAAAAGCCATAAGACTGAACACGAACATTAGTACACCAATCACCATCAACATCACACCAATCGAAAAGGTTGAAAAATTCGTCTACCATGGTTGTACTGTACAAAAACAGGCGACACGAAAGAAGACATCAGACAACGTATGAACAGAGCAAGTCTTGTCAAGGAACACGAAACGACGAATGTTCAATGCATGTGTAAAATCAGTACTGCTGTATGGGTGTGAAACATGGAAACACACAGAGACGATCACAAATAGACTCCAGGTGTTTGAGAAGACTGATAAAATGGTTCTGGCCGGACACCATCAGCAACATAGAAGTTCTGCGGCAAACAAAGCAAACAAACATTGAAACCGAAATAAAAAAGCGTAAGTGGAGATGGATCAGGCACACATTGAGGAAAAATCCGAATGACATACATAACACGGATTTCATTAGAATGGAATCAAGGAAAACGTAAAGTGGAAAGACCAGGCATAACATGAAAAAGAACAATGATAGTTCAATAGCCCCCAACAGAGTCAGATGGTCCAGCCTAGTATACGCCCTATATGCGTAAATTGGAGACAAAGACTATATATTTTAACGACAAAAACCTATTTCATTCAAATCAATTGTTTCACTTAGTTTCTGTGAATGATTTAAAACACACTTGTTTTGAAATTTTAAAAATATGGAAAATATTGAACATCGTGCAGTGATTAAATTCCTTGTAAAGGAAAATAATACTTCTAAGGATATCGAAAGAGGAATGAAAAATGTTTACGGAGAATCTAATCCGTATTATCAAACAATAACGAAGTGGGTCCGTCTATTCAAACAATGTAGAGAGTCGCTGCAAAATGACCCAAGAAGCGGAAGACCGACAGACGCTGTTACTCACGAAATCGTCATTTTAACGAGGATCTTATATTGGAAGACAATTAAGTATAGTATTAAATATATCTATTGGCAGTGCTAGCACAATTTTACATAATGATCTTAAGCTGTCAAAAGTAAGTGCAAAATGGAATCCCCGAATGTTTACTTTTGTACCAAAAAAAATATCGAGTTGAAACTTCTAAGGTAATATTAGAAAGAGTGAAGACGATCCGGTTAAATTTATAAACCAAATAGTCACAGGTGATTAAATGTCGATTCATCACTATGATCCAGAGTTGAAACAGGAATCCATACAATGGATAGCGAAGAGAAATCCACCACCGAAAAAGCTTAAGGTTCAACCCTCTGCGGATTAGATAATGGCAACAATTTTGGGTAGCTGATGAAATTTTGATGGTTGTTACTTACCTGATAAGACCACAATAACAGCGGCTTATTATGCGGGGCTTTTGAATAAATTGAGGAATGTTATCAGGAAAAACGACGAGGTTAAATGAAGCAAAAAAATTTCAAAATATTCACAAGAAGCCTTACGAGATTGCAAGTTCAATGAAATACCGCATCCACCTGACAGTCCAGATCAGGCCCCAAGTGAGTACTTCATTTTTACAAATTTGAAGAAAAATTTAAGGGAGCTAAAATTTTCAAATGACAATGAGGTAATTTCCGCTGTTGAAGAATATTTTGAAGAACAAGAGGAATAATTTTATTTTGATGGCGTTTGCAGAAATTAATTGACAAGCGTAATAAGGGAGATTAGGGAGGCGGTTATGTTGAAAAATAAAAATATTTTTGAATAAAATTTCCCGTTATTTCATATAGATTTACCGAACTTATTAAATAAGTACATATTTAATTCCAGACCTGCAAAATTAAAGTTGAACGACGGCACAAATCATATTTAAATCCGTATAAACTAATTTTAAATTTTTTCTGCGTGCGAAATTAGAATTAATTGAGAGGAAACGAAAAGCAAAAATCAGCTTCTCCCATTCTGTATACTGCAAATTCGAGAAGTTCGAGAATTTCACAAAAATAAAAAAAAGTTCAATAACTAATTTTTTTTTTTAGATCTGAAGAAAATTTGTGACTTGATATATTTTTTAATTTATAATTTTTTTTTCTCGCATAATCGAAAAAGCTTATAGGTTAAGAAATAAAAAAAACATATTCCACTATTTAAGCATCATCTTAAAAATAAACATACCACTCTTGTGTACATAATTATATGGAATAACAACTTACTTTGAGCGAATTTCCTTGCAATTGATTTCGATCTCATTATATACCTTCACATACAAATATCCTTTTGAATTTTTCCCTTAATGTTCTAACCACCACCCATACACACTTTAATAATATATATTTACATATACATATATGTATACACTTAACTGGTAAATCACAATTAAATTAATAAACTAATTTATTTTATCTTAAATTAATAAAAAAAAAAATATCACAAACATACACAACAATCACTTGATGACATATTACATACATACGTATGTATATAAGAATCTCATATCATAACTGGACGGAATTGTTTTAATTTTCACTTTAATTTTTAATTCATTTCAATTTATTTTCTCTAAATGTCACCCGAAATTTTAACTAAACTAAAAATAAAATCTGTTTATTATTTTTCCATATAGAAAATAGAAATAAGTACAGAACTAGTTTTAGTTTATAGTTTTACCAAAAAACCCTAGACAGACACTAAAAATATTACTTAAACAAAAAGGAAAATAAACAAAAATTCTCAACTCAAGAAAAATTTACAAAAAAAAAGAAAGTAGTATAAATAATAAAAAAGAAAATGGAAAAAGCAACAAACAAATCAAAAAGAAAAATTCTACACACACGTAAAAAAAAGGACAAAAACATAAAAATTTTCTTATTTATTTTTTTGATTAAACTTTTTATTTTCTCTTTTTCCAGTTTTGGACTTGGAAAATTATATCATAACAATACGTATCCCCAATGTATATATAAGTACACACATATGTATGTATATATATATATATATATAAGAAGCAGAAGAAGAAGAAGAAAAAGCAAATCAAATAAAATTCTGTATATTTATACAAAAAGGTAAGAAATTAAAGAAAGAGGAAAAATGTTCACATTTTTTTTATTTTTTTTATTTATTTTTTTTTTAGTTTTTCCACATTTCTCCATCAGTTTCTGTAAAAGTACTTTGCTTAACTAACAAAATAGAGTATGTATTTACAACAAAAAACACACAAAAAAAATGTTCTGGTGTGTCCCCACTACACAACACACGGCTTGTGTGTGCTTTTCTGTGTTGTCGTTGTATTATTGTTGTTATAGTCAACATCGTCGTCGGTTTGTTTATTTTTTTTTTTTTTTGCTTCTTGAATAAATAGAAAATTGTGTGTCTCTCTTTTTAAGCATTTCGGTTTGTTTTTGCATGTTTAAGATGTTACGACGATTGTAGGTGTTTTTTAATTTTATTCTGTTTCGTTTATATTTCAATATTATGATTTCGAGAGAATTTTATTAGATAAGTCGCGCTGTATTAGATTGCGCGGTTTTGTTGGTTACCATGTTGCGCGTGTGACATTTTTGTGTCGTGTGATATAGATTTTCAGATCGCAGTTCCTATATATAAAATTATTGTTTCTATTATATATAATACAGATCATTCTCGACCAGTCTATGTAAGGTTATCGCATTATTTATATGAACTATCAATTTTTAATTATATAAAATACAAATTAATATTGACATATTGATTGCCAATGTTTCGTATGATTTACTATAAAAAAATGTTTATGTAAACTAAATCAAATATTCTTGTTTGATAACCTCGCGTAAATATATGCGCGTTCATTCATTCCCTCAATAACCAGATTTTTCAATTTTTTTCACTTGGTTTCCCACGAGAACCAAGAAAATATATTTAGTCGATCAAAATTTTTTGTATAATACATATAAATTTAAACTATTATAGGTCTAAAGGCGTATTCTAGGCGCAGTCACTTGATACAAGATGAACTATGCAAAAATGTTGTTATTTCATAACCTCTGTTGGATTAACCAGCCAATCCGTGAAAACTTAACGAAATAAAACGACATGTATAGAAGTTTTATTATTACTGACCAGCAGCAATACTTTAAGGATCTTTATTCATTTGCTTACTCTTAATTTCATGTCATTGGAAAATAATAATTTATTGTATATTTAGTAAATTTAATACCATTTTACAAGTAGTCTTACGGTTTCGGCTGGTTAACCCTTTATATATATGTATACATACATACAAATATATAAGTTGAATGATGTGGAGAGGCTATTTTAAATCAATATTATACGCCATTATTGGTTTTTGTTTTATTATAATCCGACTGAAAATGAAAGAAACGTTTCCAATAATAAACATAGACAACCTTCATATAGCAGAGGGTACCAACCTATTACAATTTAAATAATCTAACCAGAAAGTGAAGAATTTTGCCAAAAATGCAGTGTCACTTAAATACATTCTATATAGCTGTCTTTAATCGCAGCATAAAGTGCTCATATATAATTGCTCGCAGGCTTAATATTACGTATTGGTCATCCACACCATTAATTTAGTACCACACCGTTCATTTCACCATGGAAGGAAATTTTTTATTTAATTAAACATGAATTCTTCAACATCAATCAAACATTACTCTAAATTTCACTGTACATTTTTCACATGGATTTTGTGTATAAAAATAAATACAAACACAAATCGTATAAAATATATATGTACAACAATTAATAAAACAAGAGCGAATTTTTATAAGATTCCATTTACTACAATTAAATAAAAAATAAAATAAACTTTTTACCAAAATTTAGTCGACTTTGCCAACGATTCACTTATTATGTGAAATTTTGTTCCTTTTTGAACAAAATGGATTTTCTCGCTCACGCTCAATATGGTTTTAGGAAAAACAGAAATACTGAGGAAGCCGTGGTATCATTCTTGGACCAAATTACGGACTATAGTGAAAAAATATTAAAATTATCGGCACTCTTTATAGATCTCACAAAGGCCTTTGACCGAGTGAAACATGATACGCTTTTAAAAAAAAGTTGCATTGTTGTGGCTTCAGAGGTACAACTCATAAATGGTTGCACTCGTACTTGAATGAGCGAGTTTCACAGGGCTCTGTTTTAGGGCCTCTATTAGTTTTAGTGTATGTAAATGGTATATTTAGACAGCAATTTAGTTGATCTCCCACTGCTTTTGCTGTAGATTTCTCATTTACATACGCTAATCCCAGTTTACATAGACAACCTCAGTCAAATATACCATGACTTACATATCTTCTCTGTATGGCTAAAAGCTCATAATTTTGTATTAAGCCAGAAAACAAAATTATTACATGTTAGAGAAACTCAATCACAGGGTACCAGCCAAAATATCATTCTTTTGAATGCAACGGTTACATACAACGCCCCCCAAATGATTGCTTTATAGTTAATCCAATTAATGAATTTCGATATGGAGCTAAAGCTACGTTACTGCCTATATTCGTCCGACAAAAACTGCAGTTACTGAGGATTATCTGTTTCAAACCATCATTTTCGCCCTCTTGGCCGATAGTCCGAGATCTTAGCATACTCCCCGTTCGACATTCTTACGTCTTCAAGGTGCTGATAATGTTCTACATCAAAAGAGGAAATAATTTTGTTCGACATGCATGGATATAATCTTAGAACTATAACTATCAATTTAAACAACACGTTCCAAACTTCAGGTTAGACTGCTGAAATATTTTTTCAATATTGTTTCGCCAATAATTTTTAACAATACATATACCAATCGATATGCAGTAGCTTTCCTATATTTTCCAAAACCCTTGAACTTTGGCTTCATCAAACTAAAGATATCGACCATCTCTTCATTCTATATTAGCTTATAGTTGAATTCAAATATTTAATAATTTTATAAATATTAAATTAAGATTTACACGGTTTTATATTAGTATAGTTATTAAGATTAGTAATTATATTACATTATAAGCTAATAAGATACATTAATCTATTGTGATATTTTAATATCGTTTGTTATATCTTTGGTTATTTTAAATTGTATTTGCAAATGTACTTGAATTTTAATTTTTTTTTGTATAGAATCTGTGTACCAGTTACGTGGTCTATTTATTTTCGCCCTCTTGGCCGATAGTCCGAGATCTTAACATACTCCCCGTTCGACATTCTTACGTCTTCAAGGTGCTGATAATGTTCTACATCAAAAGAGGAAATAATTTTGTTCGACATGTTATTAATGACAGTTGACTTTTCCAACCGATTCGGTCGAAAATATGGTAACACACGCCACATGAGCAAAACAAAAATATCGGTGAAGGCCTGCGACCGATTTCTTCATTTATGATTAAATGATTGCATATTTTTGGCTTAAATTATTGAGAAAATATATGAAATAACTACAATTAGTAATTAAAATCATAATTTTATAATAATATAACAATTTTAATTGAATAATAAGAGTTTCTCTATTCTGTCGGTCCGAAATAAATTTTGTCGGTTCCAAACGCTTCCCAATAAAAATTTTATCGGTTCCGAACGCATCAAATATCACCGATATTTATTTTCGGTGATAATTTTGTTTTGCTTACAAACGTAGCTGTCAAAACTCATGACAAAAAAAAACAAACAAAAAAAAATGTTTTTGTTGTAAAAATCGGTCGGATTATCGTTTTGCTCATCATAATCACATAGTAAAACACTCAAAAATTGTCCATTACTGCGCGATGTAAGACAATTGTTCTTGTATTTCAATATCTGAGTGCTTCGCAAAATCGACGAAAATTTAGTGTCAATCATTTTTTATATTTTTTAACTTTATATTTTACGAATTATAGTAATGGAAATTTTATAAACAAAATACTTTCGGTACCATTTTTGAATTGACAGTGTCAAGGACTAACATAGTAAACCACACGAACAATTGTCTCTTGTGCTGGACAAATTTTCGTAAGTTTATATGAGTACTTGGAAAGATCGACTAGAATATGACCTTTAGAAATTATAATAGTTTCTTTTATTAAAAACAAGCAAGATTTTAATGGAGGTCAAGGCTGACTCTAAGATAATAAAATTTATAGGAATCTGACAATTTTATGAACAGTAATGACAAAAAGCAACGATTTGTATTGGCACATTTCTAATATGGGAGTAGCGCATGTATGTACGAATTGAATGTACGAAGAGAACCGATTAAAATTAGAGGATTTGAATCTGAAGCATATATATGATCAACACTCGTAGTTTTAAATTCTTAAACAGACAGTGTAAAGCAAGTGAAGTAGCAATTTATAGTTATATCAATAGTGTAGCAGATTGTCAGCCTTTACAGAGTTGGAAATAAATATTAGAAGACGGTTGATTGATTCAGGAGTTGGTAATATTTTGCTATAGTGGATGTTACTTTGAATGGTTCGTCGAGATTTGTCTTTGGTTCCATTAACATTCATTCACATGCTATATAGAGGTCGATTTAAATATGTTCTTTTTTGCGGCATTAATGAAATACACAGAAAGTGCAAAATATGTTAATAAACGGTTTACAGAGGTTACAATGATTTTAATGGGAGATTTTAATGCTGTTGAACGGAATGAAGCAGCGGTTGAGTTTATGAAGCATCATTTCAATCTAGATATGGTTCCAACCATATCCATTAGGAAGCACTAATATAGATTTGTCATTCACTAGATATATATAACATCAGTTTGTTATTTTTGTATCCACAACCTATTTGTCATAAAATTATAATATAAACTAAAATTAAATGATTCAAAACTATCTTTTTTACGCAAAAAAATACTTACCTTTATATGAATTAAGTAGTTTTACGTCAAACTGTGGCTGTCGCAGAACAGAGCTTTCCATCATTTTTTGTATATGTCGTTTTGGCTATACTGTTTTCTTCTATATTCAGGCAATATATATATATACAGCCAGAGCATAGTAATGCTTTTGAATTTTATATAATGACTAATTGATAAAATTTATAATTCTAAAAGTATAGCTTTTGTAACTTATTGTTGAAAATTAATTTTTGTGGTTTCGAAAACTTTTACATATATTTATTGTTTAGATAAATAGTAATGTGATTTGAAAATTTTTGACAATTTAGTCGCTAATTCTAATTTGTGCTTTAAAACATATCGACTTGAGCACTGGATAATTTTGAATACATTTTTGTACTTTGGATAACTTAAATTGATATATTATATACAGTTCGTTATACAGTTGACTAAATTCAATTAAAAAATGTAGGCAATGCTCTTAAATGATATGATTTTAACCCCCGCGTGTTATATGGGTTTCTATAAAAATTTTAAGAACATTATTAATAAAATAAAAGATTTTACTTGTGGAGTTCTGAAGTTGTAAATTTTGTTATTTTGTTGGGAAATACCAAAAAAATGCATTTTTATTGTTACATGTAAATAAATCCACCCAAGAATTTGAATAAATACACCAACATTTTATTTTTTCTAATTTCGTTTATTTACTCGTATGTATAACAATACATTTTTTATTTATTTTAATAATGAGTGCAGCCTCCAATTTTCTGAAATCAGCTCAAATATTTTATTGAATCGTATATACATCGACTTCAAATAATTCAAGGTCGTGCCTGCTCAAGCAGCTTTAATTTCTTGAATAAGCGACTCCCTATCATTATACTGTTTTCCCAAACATATAACTTACGCCAGAAGGCATCCCCAAACGTTTTCCATATACCTATTGATATTTAAATTTGTATAGAGAATGGGGGCTATTTTAGTACAGCGAACTTCTTCTTGGAAATCCGGGCTGTTACAATCCTTGCCGTATTCTTGGCGACAGGCGAGTTATTTTGCTGATAAATCCATTTCAACGGTTCGAACAGCTGTTGAAACTTTCGGGTTATTAAATCCAAAAATAAACACAAATACGATTTTGCTGTCATTTTTCAATTTTAAAAAGCTAACTCAATCTCACCATAGTAGAAAACGCTTCGCAGACCATAACACTTACTTCCCTGCTATATGATGCCGATTGAGAACTAGCTCCTCTTCTAGCATCGGGCCCGTCTAAATTGATTTTTTTTTTCTTACGAAAACACAACTTTAATTCATGTGATATGCTGTTTCCCAAATTGAAGCCGATTATTTTTTCTAATTTGGTTTAATAGCGGGTTATTCTTATATGCTTAGGTTATGCATATCTATATTCAATTTAATCAAATATATGGGTTAAAAGATTTGAATATGCATTGAAATTATCAATCTCTTCTTGGATAAATGAAAATTAGTTACCAACTTTTTCTCTCTTGATTTGCATTGCAATGCAACCCAAATTAGACAAATGTCTATACTAAAGGATTATTTGTCTAAAAAGGGAATGAAGCTAAAACATTGCTACAACATGTCAACGCATTATGAAAGAGCTTTATCATCACGTTGGAGTACCGGTGAACCCCACAAATTTTTGAAGTCTACTCCAGTAGCATCTGCTTTATGTTATGCTGATACATTTGCCGATTCCTATACTACAAGAACTCATTAATCGAAATAATGTTTTACATAAAGCACTCTGAAAGTATCATTAAGAGCCTAGCCAAATTTTGTGAGACTACCAATTCTTTTTCGACAACAAGTAAATAAATTTTTTGCTCGGCGAGCACTGAACTTATGCTAGATCACCTAATGTACAACCATTTAAATACCGTTTTTACTATAAGGACAACATCAAACGGCCAACAGTTATTTTCGTACGAGGTGTTCCAGGCTGCGGAAAATCTACGTGGATAATAAACACCCATAAACTAGACAGTGATCTCGTTTTATGTGCTACAAAAAAGAACTAGCTGATCTCAATTCTAAAATTACTGCTCGTTCCGTAAAGGAGAAGACTGGTTACAACAAATACGTATTAAACTATAAAACGATTGCTTCTTATCTAATTAATGGAACCCGAAATTATGATACCGTATTTATTGGTGAATATATGATGGTACATGCTGGTTATTTTGGACTTGTGGTGAAGCTCTTGGGGATAAAAATCAAATTCTATACATTGACAGATTACATCATGTTAATATGCCATTTTATGGCGCTAATAAATGTATAACAAATTCGGAGCAGTTAAATGTTATAACATATAGATGTCATGTTGATGTTACGTTGGCACTAAAAGAATATTATTCAGATATCAGCTGTATCAATGAAATTCTTAAAAATTACCATCAAACATTGCAACACTACCAATTCTAGATAACACATATTTTCTAACTTTTACCTTAGAAAATAAGCGTTTATTAATCGCCAAGCTTACCTTACCACCAATATCGCACAAAATAGTATATTTGTAAGAACCAAAGCTCATCCGTTTGAACTATTTAGTAGTACTATTTAGTTGGGATATTGAGGCACACATGTACATTTAAATATTTCGCGCCCGTTGAACATGATTTGCTATACACTCGCTAGTGCCCACAACCAAAACTAAACCATCTGAAAAGTCAGGAAGTAAACCAGTCACAGGGTTGTGGTCAATATATTATCAGAATATTTTCAAAAGCTTCGAAATTTTACCACTTTGTTCTACAAACAAACTACTTGATTAATGTAATCAGTGAAATCAACTTCCAGGAATCAACAGTTCTTAAAAAATCGGCTCTAAAACTAGCTCTAAAAAATCGGGTGGTGGCGTAATCATAGCCGTGCATTCTAAACTAATGAATCCTGCAATAACATTGGCCCATCAGGACTTAACCAACATTATATGTTTTTCTTCACAGCGTACATACCTCCTAATTCAAACAGTGATTATTATGCTGCATGTATCGTTTCGATTGAAGAAGTAATTAATACATCAAATTCATTTGTATGTATGCTCCTTGTACTAGGTGACTTCTTCCAAATATCATCTGGAATTTTGACTTGGAATTTAATTGCATTCTTCCATGCAATATAAAGTCAGATACAGAATCTCTATTCGTTGATACCGTGCTTGGATATAAATTAAACCAAATAATCACGTTTTTAGATCTTGTCTTCACGAATGAAGTAGATATGTTTAAATTAACTGAGTCACCCAACCCATTTGTTGTAAATTATGTCAACCACAAACTTTTGGATATTTTATTTGAGACTAGCGACTGTATATCTAAACCAAAATACCTCGAAGAAATCGCAAATATAACTTTAAGAAGACAAATCACAGTTATCTGCAAGTTTATTTAGAAGCAGTGAATTGGGATTAAATTCTAAATGCAAAGGATGCGAATGAAAATATCGACAAATTTTATGAGGTCATACACCAAAGCTTTTAACTCCATGTATTACGTAATCATCGATTACGTAGTCATCGATTTTTATCGCATGAACACCATTCCACCAACTATACGGCAATAACAACCCAATCAATAGATTAGCAAAATCGTTTAATACCGCAGAGGATCAATTTGATTTTAATTTAAGTAAAAATAATTTTTAAAAAAATTTAAAAACGTATTTCTTAACTTTATGATTAATTCAACTTTGAAGAAGTCTATTTAACATTTTTAAGATTTGACTTAAATTTTTCTAAATTTTGTTGTTTTAGTTGAATGATCGTACCTTCAAAAGATCATTGATATATATGTCATACCTATATACATCACAATCGAAATTCTAGATAACGTTCATAGAAATGACAAAAACAATGATGCAAATTTAAGTCAAACTTCCATAATTCGAACTTCTATTATTCGAATTTCTCTATAATTCGTATTAATATTTTGACAAAAGCAAGAAACATCTTTTTTATTAGTAAATTTCTCTCCCTAAATCGAATTTCTATAATTCGAATTTTTCTATAACTCGAAACAAAACATAAAGGAAATGGTCAAAACTATTTTCTGTAATTCGAAATTTTCGCATCTCGTTATGTTTATGGTATATCTTTATTTCGTTTTAACCAAATTTTTGGTCGTCAAAATAGAGATATTATCACGTTTGTGGATAACTGCCCTTCACATCTCAAAGAAGCAGTAAAAAATCTTCGATTTGTAAGAGTGGAATATTTTCCACCAAACGCAACATTCGGACTTCAACCAAAGGATATGGGAATAATAAACAGCCTAAAAATTCACTATAAAAGACGAATTTAAAATACAGTCTTAAACAGATTGGAGGATTCAAAACAAACAGATTTCAGCATACTAGATGCTGTGAGGGTAATTTCATCGGCATGGGCTGTCGACGTCACAGAAAACACAATTAGAAATTGTTTCTACAAAGCTGGATTTTTTAAGATGTCGCATGGGATGAAGAAGATTTATTACTGCTAGCCGATCTAATCAAACGAGAACATCTGGAAGTGGATGATTACATCTCTGTATACATTAAATGGGTAACGGATACTAATGAAAATATCGACATATCCGCAGAAGAAAATCTTCAAGTTGATGATGATATTTACGCGACCGAATATCTCGACGATGACGCAATTTTGGAGCTCTCGAAACCAACCATAATAGTTCATAAGGATTCAGAGGATGATGAAGCCCAAGAAATATGCTCGGAAAATCCAAATGATTTACAAATAAGAACCGAGATTGATACCTTCTGCACAGCGATCGAAATGCAAGATACGGTTCCAGATAAAATCCAATTTTGTCTTTACAAAATAGATCAGTTTTTCAATAAACTGTCAACGTCTAGCAAACAGACGACAATTAAAGATTTTTCAATGAAAGTACATGGTTGTGTAGTTTAATAAGCGGATGTATTAAATGTGTTTTATTATGTATGTATGTACCAATATATTAAACAGGCTTTCGTTGCAATTCTTTCAGATATTTTAAGTTTTTTTTTTTTTTTTGAAGACTTTGAATATTTCGATTTAATTTCTTTATTTCGAATTTTCCCTAAATCGAACAAAAATTGATGGCACGTAGTGATTCGAATTACGGAAGTTTGACTGTATATGCAAATAATGCTCTCCTTAGGTTTGAGAACTATATAGAATTTGATGACCGTTTCGATGGAATGCTTTGCTGCCTGCATTAATTCGTGCAAAACATCCAGAACTTGCTCGGCTATCGTATACCTATTGAGTGCATATGTATTTGGATTGCTCATAGGGAATTGATTATCTGCATATCCGAATACAAAGACTTGGCACCGCTTTATATTCGATTCAGATCACAAATTAAAAAAAAAAAATCTTAAACATTAATTTTTCAATAAATTTATAAAGAACAAAACAACTTTGCGACGTATCTGAAAATCAAAACATTCCTAAAAACTATACTAAGCCATATAAAATTACACCCAATTTCCCGCAATTAAAAACAAAAACGAAAATAGCACAATTTTCTAATTTTATATACCTACATATATATGTATATATAAATAAATATGTACATATTCACACACACACCTAACACAAAATATTTCTATAACGTTAACACAAAAACCTTGTATAATAATTAACCTTGAAAAGATCCGGAATTTTCTTTTATTTTTACATTTTTTGGCGAAAATTTAAATTTGCAAATACGTATATATAGAATAACTCTAAATTATATAAACAAATTCATGTTTAAACGTATATATATATGTATGTACATATATATGGGTGCATGTACCTAGTAAAAGGAAAATTTATGTATCAAGTCGAGTATTTCCACCAAATTCTATAAAAGGGAAAGGAAATAAAACGGAACAATATTGCGAAATGAAAGTGAAAATGTTGTTGCTATATAGATATGTATTAATGTATAATGTATGTACATAAATTATACCGACGGGAAAATTGTGTTATATAGATCGAAAATAAATAAGAAAATTGCATAAATTCCATCACTATAAGTAAAATACATTACTCATGTACATATATATCTTATTCGAATTTGGGAAATTCTCTTGGTCGCAACAAAAGCTTTACGATTTGTCATAATCTTCCAATAAGATTCACCCAATAGAAATACGAACGAAACCCACAAAACAAATGGATATGACAAAAAATCATAACAAAAAAAAAAATTGTTGTCATTTTTTGTATCTCTGTTCGACAGTACAAATACTTGTGTATATCTATTTCATTCGACCATTGATAATAAATATTTATCTTTAGTTAATCGAAAATGACATAATTAGAAAAAGATAAAAATATTTATTTAGTTTTTTTTTTTTTACAATACTTTTATAGTGTACACCATACATAAACACAATAAGATTCTCTCATTCTAACGCATGCGTTTTACTCGAGTGTTTCGTTTTGAAGACGCCGCCCATTTTGCGACGTGGTTTTAGACTACATTTATTCATTAGAAAAACAAAAACTAAAAAAAATTGTGTATGAACGAGATGAGTATATTATACGGACGAGTATGTATATGAAAAATAATTAGAACGTGTTTTCTCCATTGATCCATTTTACATAAACATATACTATATGTATACACAATTTTCACTCTGGAAAATCCCTGACCTACAACTTGTGAACAAAAATTAGGAAAATTTATAATTTTGTTTTTTAGTATTTTATTGAAATATCATAAAACTGTAAATACTAAGAAGTGTAGAAGAAGAAACGACCGAAATTAGAACAAATTGTATTGGATGTATGGAGAAAATAGCGCGTTTTCCGATTAATGAAAACATTTTTTTGTTGTTGTTGATGAATATACATTGCTCAATTGTTTTTGATTTTCTTGCTATTATTAGTTGACCTTATTAATGAAAAAATTGTGTAACGTTTGTTTTTGCAAATTTTCCAATGTCATAATTGACGATTGTTTTTTTTTTCTTTCGTTCATTTGCGGAAGAACCTTATTGTTTCAATTCAGTTGGAAAATTGTGTGGGTTAAACGTTTATTTATTATGAATACAAAATAAATATTGAAATCGAATATATGGTATACGTGATATGTGGGGCAATACTTCCGATCTGGATTGATTTTACAATTTTGAATTAATCTATGTCTAAATAGACATCATGAGGTTTGGTTTAACTAACTACATACATATGTATATATAAATGTGATTATATTCGACCTAACAATATTATGGGATATCGTTTCTCTCTTAAATATATGATTGTCTTCGATCTACGTATATACATATAAAGGGTTATCCAATAAGAGGTTTCATTTTGATATTCAAAAATCGAGTAATTTTTAAGAAAAATCAATGAATGTTTATTTCATTGTAAAGAGGATTAACATTTGAAACCGATAACAGCAAAATGGCGGCCACGGCTACGCTTGCAGCACCATATCGTTTTCATTCAATTGTCCATGACCAATTCGCACATTTGCGTCTGTATGTCCTCGATAACTTCACGAATTCCATCTTTAAGGTCTTGAATCGATTGTGGAGCATTTGCATAGACCTTATCTTTCACGTGGCCCCAAAAAAAAGACTAAATGTGTTAAATCACAAGATCTCGGTGGCCAATTGTGATCACCTCTTCGAGAAATAACACGGTAGCGCCGTCTTACTGAAAATAAACGTCGTCCACATCAATATCTTATCCAATTCCGGCCATAAAAAATTATTAATCGATAGCGCAATCCATTCACCGTAACATTTGCACCAGCCTCATATTCGACAAAGTAAGGTCCAATCCTACCGCCAGCCCAAAAGCCGCACCAAACAGTGACATGTTGAAGATGGAGAGGCTTTTCAACAATAATTCTTTGATTTTCTAAGCCCCAAATTTGACAATTCTGTTTATTAACGTAGCCTCCGTGGTGAAAATAGGCCTCATCACTGAAGATAATTTGTCGATGAAAATCCGGATCATTTTGATGCATTTGAACCACCCAATCAGCGAAGATACGACGTGTATGGTAATCGACCGGCTTGAGTTCTTGTGTTAACTGTTAAAGTTCAGTTCAGACCTATAAGTCTTCATGCAAAATACGGTGTAATATATTTTGTGGAATGTCTAATTCCAAATTTCGACGAGGAATCGACAAACCTGGGTTTTCTTCAACACTATACGGACTACATATAGCAGCAATATTCTCAGTTGTTCTTGAGTGACGCACACGGTTTCGATTCTTCACATCGCACTAACTGGTCCCAACAGCTGAAATTTTTCCAGCAGTTTTACTATTGCCGGCCGAGAAGGTGCTTCACGACGACCAAAGATTGCTTTAGTTTTGCGAACTGCAAAATTTTCACCATTTTTGTAGTGAATTTTAACAATTTCCTTGCGTTGTTGAAGCGTGTATCGTACCATTTTTAGTAATGGCGTATATTTTAATTGTCATATGTCAAAAGATGACACCTTCAAAATTAACAGCTGCCCAAATTGATAGCAGGCTATTCAAAATGAAACCTATTAGTGGAAAACCCTACATAAATTAGTAGTGAGCGAGCCAGTTTAGCTTTAAGCTAACCATTACATGTATATTTTCCATGATTTTTAATTATTTCACGATTACCATCGTCTCCATAGCTAATTAGGTAAAAGTGTCGGTTTAGCTCGTGTGTTATCAAAAATTGAGCTTTGAGAAAGAACCATCGCAATCGCGGCCATCATTTGAAAGAATTAATCTTTAAAAAATATTGGCAAGAAATGTTCCTTCGAATGATAATAAATTTTCCATACGATTAATTGATATTTTTGTTTTTTTTTATTTTTGCACAAAGCACCTCTATAAAGATTTCGTTATTATGAATAAAATCACGCACATGTTGTTTGATACTCCGTGTTTCTGGCATAACTGCCGGTGTGACTTTTGCACTTCAGCACTCCACTATAGCCGAAAATTTTTCGATACATCGAAAACCTGTGGCCTCCTTGAGATAACATTGATTTGATTAATCTCGAACAAATTTATGGCTTCTGCAGTTGGAATTTGAGTCGTGTGAACGAGCTATATATGGCCAAAACTTTACTGCTGAATCGTGTTGAAGAATTTGCGGAAAAATACGTCGTTATGAAAAATGTGACAAAAACCTGGCTTCACAACTGCAAATTGCTGGCCAAATCATACATTTCAATCAAAACACATTCACTACATTTTATGAAAATTTTGCAATCGGTCTGGCACATATTTTATCGAACAAGTGTTGGTTATATTTCAACGATTTGGTCATAGTTAAATTTCGCCGAGTGATTGCTTCTTCATTCGTGGACTCGAGTTCAATTATTCTCGTCAGCGTAAATACTTTTTTAATTTAATTTCTTTGGCAAATATATAAGTGCTATCTCATGTGTATGACCGTAATGAAAATATCATCCTGATAGAAATCAATGATGAAGAATCATTTTTGCATCCTGCCTCTATTGAACCCAGTATACCTCCCGATCCAAACGTCACAGCACTGTGCTATTTGAACCAAATAAATTTTATACATTAAGAAAAACTGGGATGAATATGTTTTTTGCCAACAGCGTATATTTTTTAAATAACGAAAAAGTCTGTGATTTTATAAATGAAAAATTCTGGTATGAACCAGCTGTATGGATTATATAATTTTAAAAATACGTGGATTATTTTTTTTCGTTCGTAAACGGTTATTTTAAATCTTCAGTTGGGATGAAAGTCTGTGATAACTTCGCATGACGTTGAAAATCTCTAGAATCGGTAGTATACAATTCACAAAACATCCCAAACTCTAATTATTTTATAAAAATATAATGCAATCGTAACTGGAGAAATAACCTGTGATGGGCGAAGTAGATTACTACGATATTTTTGGATTTACAATAAAATCGGCCAGTTCGCCCTAACGCACATGTTGTGTGATGGCCCCAGTGAGATTTTGCACGACTTCCGGTGTGACTTAGGCAGCAATATTGTTCCATTTAGAATACATATTTTTAGCAACCTTATCGCATCCGCCATTCTTCTCAGCATTTTTTTCATTACTGCCAAATATTTTTTGATAGCTCGAATACCGATACGTTCAGCTCCTTTGTGGTAACATTAATTTGATTAGTTTCGTACCAATTTAATGCGCCTTTAGAATAGTTTAGCAATAGCTAAATCATTACATGAATTGCATATGAATACATCTGAGTAATTCCGACTTTACAAGACAATGGAGATAAAATGCTAGAAATGCTGACTAATTTACAAGCTGCGTTGTCAGTTGGCAGTATCGGATACTCATAAAACTTGGGTTAGTTACGCACGCTTTTCATTGGTGGAATACAACGTTTGACATGATTAAGCGTATTTTGGAGTACAGAACAGTTTATACAGGTGATACCTGGTTCCAGAACTAACTATGAATGAAAAAGTTTGGGAGTTTTGTTCAGATTTTGTCTAAATTTTTGAGCCAGTCAAAATATTATCCCTAAAATTACATATAATGAATAAATTAATCTGAGCGATTTTTATGGGCTTTGGTTGAAATTTAAATTAGAAATGGAAATCTATAGTGTCTGCGAACTTGTATGCAAATGTTATTAAACGAGACTTGTTAATTATGACTTGTTAAATGCCGCAATATAATATCTAGATGCCAGATATCGCTTAATCTTAAGCAACGACAGTACAATCAATGTCCAAAAACAAATTCTTCATACGATTAAAATTTAAAAAAATCTACAAATGGGAAGACAAGTACAAAGCGAAGCCGCTGCAAATTCTAGTACTATTCCAATCGCAAGTTCATCGGAAAGTGAATCAGACATGGTAGAACTGGTTTTAAAATATAAAGAGCGAACTGATACACCATCAACAACCAACAATTTTGACAGTCACAGAGTGGCTTTGAATTTAGCGTGAATAAGGAGTTTGCGCGGTTTATGAAACATTTCCACGAGTTCCTAAGGTAAACAATATATATCTGGACTGGTAGGAAAACTATAAACTGGAATTCTCACTTGTCCAAATTGTGTTAGCAGTTCCTTCGACACAAGTACCTCAAAGGATGCATCTAAAGGTCGAATCTCTCAGAGATAATCTGTTCGTAAGTTAAACAAAAATATAAGTTAAAAAAAACAAACCCGAACCCGCTGGTTGAAAGCGCTAAATGTAACAGATAAAAGTAATATTGAAATTCTACATTTCTAGAAATAAATTATGGAACTATGTATAATAATTTAAAATTTATCTAACCTACTCTTTAATCTATGTTGGAGTACATCTTTCGTAAAACTGAAACATCTCAGCGCAACATCTTATATCGCCAGTCTAATCAGGTGCTTGCAGGTGATATATGCGTGATTGGACTGAATAGCAACGGAGTGAAAGAAATACTTGTTCCGCTTGCTTCAGTTGGACTTCAGATCAATGAGTCCAAAACGAAATACCTGATCTCTGGGTTTAGGGACAATGGCACACCAGATTTTAGTAGTGGCCACCACACGTTTGAGGGAGTGAGGAGGTTCAAATATTTGGATTCTCTTATCACTCACGATAACAGTGTGGATGAGGATATTAAAGTGCGGCTGGCAGCTGGCAGTCGTTCTTTGTATCCTGCTAAAATCTAAACACTTATCAAGCGTCGTGAAGCTGAAGCATTACGAAGCGTTGATCAGGCCCGTTGTTATGTTTGGATGTGAAAGTTGGGCGCTGACGGAAGATCCCCGATATTGTGCATGAAATAAAATTTCAGCGAGTACACTGCGGCTCGGTCACGTTCTGCGTGCTGATCCGGAACGTATTGTACAACTGATCAGTGAAAGGAGAGCCACCATATGGTAGGCGCAGAGGTCGTTGGAGGCGACGATGACTTCACGGTGTAGAGAATGACTTGGCTTCTTCAGGTTGTCTAGGACAGTATGAAGACCAAGCCCAGGATCGGAACCGTTGAAGCCAGATTGTTGACTCAGTAAGGGGCCAGTAATGGCCTATAGACACTGTTTATTATTATTATTATTATCTAACCTAACTTAACTTTCTTAGAGGGTAAATGTAATATTATCTAAAGAAAAGAGCGTAAAATGTTTTTTTCATGACAATCAATCCGTACACAACGGGTTGTCGACACATCGACGTAGAAAATATTAGATGACGCGTAAACGCCCTTCCCTGCGGAACCGAACAGTGTAATTTTTTCCAGTATTAACTTCACGGTCATCATAATATATAGTTTGTCTAAATTTTGCAACTTAGAATTTATAAGAATTTAGTTTTGTTGGAGTTTATACAAGTTTTAAATGTGTTTGACGTACTAAAAATCACGCCACTGCTCCACTGCCATAAATCATCAAACACACACACACGATTCTATAATTTATATGGCCGCACAACTAAAATGTTTTTTTAAATCTTTTGGTCATATCGTCATGTTTTTGGTATATAAACCAATTAATTAAATTCATAATACATAATTGAAATAGTTTTGGTTTTTATTACACTTATTATACGTTTATGTACATATATATATGTATATGAATTAAAAAAATTTAGTATTTCTAGTTTCTCTCAAAATTTTCATTTGAACGTCAAAATCTAATTTCCGATTTTTTGTATATATTCATGTTATGTATGTAGGTACAGGCTGACCGATTGTAATAAAAAAAAAATCATTGAAAAAGGAAGCAACATTTATAAAAAAAACGGTTAAAAACGTTATTGTTCGCGCGATAATTGTTTTCTAACATCAACCACACTAAAAAGCGGTTAAGTACACACGTTTCTCATGTATATATCATGAAATTGATATTAATTATTATTTTAGTTCAAAACATAAAAGTTTTTAGCGTGAGTACATTAAATAAGCTTTAAATAGATTTCAATGGAGGTATAATCATAAAAGTAAAATTGGTTAAATTCTCGCTAGTCATTCCACCATCTTATGTGTATGTACATACATATACGAATATATATATAGGATTAGAAATTATAGAAATCTGTATAATTTCGATTATATACTATGCGGACAAAATATTTTGACATACTAATTTTAGGTGTCGATTCGCGCCCCCTGACTATGTACATACATATATAGCATAATTTTAAATAGCTAGAGGTTATTGTGATGGTAAATTCCTAAAATATATATTTATTCGTCAGCAAAACTAAAAGCCAAAGAAAGACTTCATGAATTATACATATTTCATAAAAAATGTTCTATCCTTTATTTTGTTGTTGTTGGTATTTGAACGTTAAAGTGGACAATTTTATTTCATGCAATATCCATATTTTAGATAACATCAACTTATTTTATGTATTATGTATTACTACTACTCTAGCTACGTATGTATGTATACATGTATGTATAATGAATGCTATAATGGAAAAATATTGATGTCATCCAACCAAAACTTATTATGTATACCACCACAAGTATATACACATCGTTCGAAGAATATTATTTACATTTATGATTTTTGTGGGCAGGAAGGAAATGAAAAAATATATAAAAAAAAATATATTAAGTAACGAACCCCTTTGGAAATACATGCGGAAAATGGCCAAAAGAAAATGAGAATAGATAATTTTTTGATTTGTTTTGTGAAATTGGTTGGGCGAAAAATGTATATGACATCCATGTATAGATCACCTTGCACTTGTTATATATATGTATGTACCTACATTACATATAGAAACGACGTCCACCAAATGAATTAATATATTCACCCCTCGTCCGTGTGTTAAAGTGACGTAAAAATAAAAAAATTCAAATTCGTTAATTCTAATCAAAATTGAATATCAAATTGTCCACCTTTTCGTTGATTATTATTATAACTGTAATTATTACAACCAACTTCCACATTTATCCTTATTCTCATACCGTCCCCCCAGCTCCTTAATTCATCATCGCCTCACGATTTCATGTATATATGTGTATACAAAAAAATTTGTTTAATTATTTTAGATCCACTGCTGTGCAAAACGAGTCGAAACATTTCAAAATATTAACATTTATTATTGTTGTTATTGTTTATATACATACATATTTATATATATATATATTACATAGTTTTTCTCATTATCATGAAAATTTATGTTATCTCTAAAGAAATATGAATTATGGAAAAAGCTCCCCAACTTTGACCGCGCACCGAAAAATCACCTTGATTTAAATATATTTTTTTTTTTGATTTTTTTAAACAAATTATTGTGATAAAATGGAAAACCAAATTGAATATATTTGAATTGTAAATTAAGGTAATTTTTTAGAAAAATGGAAAGTGATAAGAAACAATATAAATAAAATAAAATATCCATTATCATAACGGATTATATATTGTTATAAGTGGTTCTCAAACATGATTACCAAATAAGCTTTTTTGTTTTTCTTTAAAATATGAAAATGAAAACTCTAAACGAAACCTTTCGAACTCATTTTTGCGTGTTGTTCGAATATTATTGGTGACCCATAACGATTCGATTTTACACACACAATTATTAAATAATTGTATACCGCACGTACGATTTTAAGCAACTCTCTTAATTTTACCTGCCCTGGTTATAAACATTTCTGTGTAATTTTTATGATATTGAGGCTTGGTAAATAACTTCTCTTTACTAACAACATTTCTAATTTTTTTTAAAAAACTAATTCTATCCAATTATGTGTTTGCAAAGGAAATTTTTATGTAGCATAATTAATTAACTGCAGATATCATAAGTTTAATAAATAAAAACTGTTTAACTCACCATGTGATATCTGACAAATGAGATGTCCCAATTCAGATATCATATTATTCAAAAAAATTTGTGCCTTGAATTCATAATGCATTTAGTTTCTTACTGAGGCCGCAGAAAGTGTTCGTTTTCTTTCGTGATTTATATAGTCAGCAAATCCGATGGGTTTTGCAGGATTTTTATGTTTCTGAAAATTAAAAGTAGGAACATATTAATTCTACAATATAGAGCATTTTAAATGCATTGTACCCAACTAAACGTCTATACCAAATACATTTTCAAATTCTAGCACTTCACATATTTTTTTAGCTTAAGCCTTACTTAACTAGCGGATTTTATTAAATTGCATGAAATTCCACAATTTACTAATATGTCAAACCACATAAATCACCATAAATAGGTTCCAGCAGAAAAAATAATACATTTTCGACATAATTCATAATTATGTATTTATTTGTTTGAAATTGCAATTACTTTAGAAACTAAAATTATTTTTTTAATAAAAACATTCTTGTTATTTTCTGGTGTCAAATTAATTTTTAAAATTACACAATTCGCCCATTTATAATTTGTCTTATGTAGAGAGATGTTCCATAATGCATATCTTGAGAAAAGGTCAAGCCGCATGTCTGTAAATTATGTGGGATAGGGTTAAAAATAATTAAAATCCCAACCCATCGTTTAATGTCCCATCGTACCCATCGTACCCATCGCTTAATGCATAAGACATTGTCCCGCTATAGCTCCCACAACCATACCAATATAGTGCCGTCGTAGCGATACCAGTTGGCCGGATGTGGACCAGTCAAGTCCAGCCCAGATCTGCCTCGTTTTTATAGAAATTATAAGAACATTTGAAATTATATAGATTTATTTGAGAATTATGGAAATTGATAAGAATATAATTTAATTTATCGAATTAATAATTTTATGCAGTAAAAGAATTTATTTAATTAGAAATTTTTGAATTTACAGGATTGATAAGGAATAATTTAATTCACAAATTTAAACAAATATTAGACTATTTAGAATTTATTTTATATTACAATTTATAAAATATAATTATTATTAAATAGCATATAGAAATTTCTAGAAATTAATCAATATATAATTTTCATATATTTTAATATTTTAAGAAAAAATGTTTTGTATATATATACGAATAATTAGAAAACGCATATAGTTTAAGAAATAATAGAATTAACAAAAAATTATATATTCGTAAATTTTTTTAAAATTATATGACTATTGAAATTACCAAAACTTATCAATAGCATTTATACAGTTTATTGAATCTATCACATTTAAAAAATTCATGGAATGGAATTTACATTAATTAAAAAATTTATAGAATTTATTGAATTGTTAGAATTAAAATATAAAATTTAAATAAATAATAATATTTATAGAAATAATAATGATGATGTAATTCTTAAAAATTATATTATTTATGGAAAATTTAAATTTAAAAATTGTATACAATTTATTTTAAAAAAACTTAAAATTAATTGAATTAATAGGATCACAAAATTTATTGAATTTATGTATAATCAGAATAAACTTTAGTGAATTAATCAATTTTCAGAAATAACAGAATTTATGGTTCGAATGGTTGATTCGACAAAATTTATAAAACTTAAATTATTTAATAAATTTATATAATTTAAAAATATTTTATAGAGTTAAATTTTTTTTTATTCTATCAACTATTGAACTATAAAAATTTAAGAATTAAAATTAATTTATGAATTCTATAAATTTATATAATTCATGGAATTTATCAGCATCATGGGAATTTAAAATTTCATATAATTTTTATTATTTCAAAAAAATATAGAATTTACAGTATTTTATGTTTTATTAAATTTATAAAAATTGTATAAAATTTAAATAATTAATAATTTAATTAATTAATAAATAATTAATAAAATGTTTTAGAAAAAAAATATTTTTTATAAAAATTATATAATTATAAAAATTATCAATTTATATAATTTATTTAATTTAAGAAATATAAAAAATAATTTAGGAATACAATATATAGTAAGTATGATCACGTATTTATAGAATGTATTACTTAAATTAATAGCTCTTATTGAATTGTTAGAATTTAAAAAAAATATATTATTTGTAATAATTTAAAATTTATTCAATTTTTTTAATTTAATTAATTAATTTAAAATTGATTGAATTCATAAAATTATTAGAGTTAATAGAGTTTAAAAACATGAAACACGAGTTTCATTAAAAAATTTAATAAACTAATCATTAATTAAGAAGAATCATAGAATTTATGAAATTTTTAGAACATTCAATTTATTAAATTTTTAAAATTAAATTTCTATCAATTAATAAATGTTTAGACTTTTTGCAATTAATCGTGTTTATAGAAATTATCAGTTTAGAATTTAAATTGCTATAGTATTCAAATTCTATATAGAAATTATATAATTTAAAGAATTCATGTAACTTATAAAATTAAAAGATTTGATGGATTTTTTGGATTCACTAAAATTGGAGAATTTAAATAGATTAAAGTTTAAAAATAATTTTATAAAATTTATATAATTTGAAAAATTTATAGAATATATTGAGTTTTTATTTTTAATATATCGATTTAATGCATGGAACTTATAAAATTAAAAGACTTAATTTATGTTCTGGAATTCTCAAATACTATAGATATGATTTAAAAAACCAATCAAATTTTCAAAAATTATATAATTCGTTAAATTTATAGAACTTACCGAGTTTAATCAATTGAAGTTTAATAATTAGCAAAATTTATTAAAATTAAAAATAATAAAAAAGTTGGAATTAGAGAAAAATGGATATTATATAGATTATTATAATTATGGAATTTCCAAAATTCATTTGTATTATAGATATTATAAATTTACGGATGGACTTTATTGAATTTATATAGAGTTTGAAGAATTTAAATAAGTTATTTGTCTAGAGTCAAAGAATTAATGGAATGTCTATAAATAAAATTAAAAATAAAAATCAGGTTTTTATCCTGCTTAATAAATTCTGAATTTATCAATTTTGAAGGGAGATGATGTTGCGACCCAGAATACAAATATCTTCAGCGTACACTAATAACTGAGATCATTTGTAATATAGGCAGCTGTGCTGTGCATATTATAATGATAAGTTGAAGAGAATCTGATCTATCGGGTCTCCTTGCCGCACCCCAGATGTTATTTCGAAGACATCCGAAATTTTACCTTCTATTTGCACCTTACATATTCAGCCATCCATTAAAACCTGATACAAAGAAACCAACTTTGACGGTATACCCAGATAGGAGAAGACGTCCCATTACGTATTCCTCTTAATGCTGTAGTACGCTTGCTGGAAGTCACACTTTAGCCTACTCCTGTAACAGAGCATTTTCAAGCGGCCGCCACGAAGAGGCAGTGTGAGCACTTGCCCCTGCATTACACAGCATCCTGACCACTAAAATTAAATTATAGTAATTAAATTATACCTTTCTATTATATCTCGAATAAAAATGATAACTTTTAAATTTTTACAATTAACATTTAAAAAACTAATAAAATGAGAATTGCGACTCATTAGAAAGTGTATATCCAAAATTACCGAATACCGAATGAAAAATTATTGAACCCTTTCACATCTCGCCACCTTTGTTCGCCTCAACTCTATAAGTGTATCTAATATTTCGAATATTTTGTATAATAAGGAATTCCATATTTGTTAAATGGAATAAATTAGTAATAATTTGATTTTGCGGAAATCGTAATAATTTTTATGTTCTCTTACGTATTCCGTATACATATATAACATATATACATATTCCGTCCATACCGCTAATTTATGCAGATTAGAAATTATAATAATATTTTTATGTTAACTGCTATTTTTGGTGGAGGGCCCACGATTTCGTAATTTTTTTTGACAAAAAATTATTTAATAGAAAAATTATGAAAATCGTTTTTTTTTTTTGAGCTTTTAAATGAAAAATTATTGTTAGATAAAAATGATTTACGGGCTTTTATTAAAGTTATATAAAAATAAAGTTACACGTATACGAGTATATATATTTATAAGAGTCAAACGACATTAGAGGAAGTGGAAATAAATAATCGTAATAAAAGTTTTAATATATAGTTGATTGCGTATATAAGTATGTATATATTGAAATGACCTCTATATATATATATATATATATATATATATATATATATATACATATATATATAAATATATAAAACACGCGGGGTGGTAGGTTTGGTATCACACAAAGATACCATCCCCTTTTATATCGATATATGGTGTACAATACACAGAATAAAAATGACATCAAAACGGTCAGGCGTCGCAATAAAACAACAACTATAATAAACATCTCGTAACATATGCGATTTACTGCACTAAACCAAAATGTAATATAAGGAAGAAATAAGATTCGGTTATTTATTTGACCTCTGAAACATTAATTATGATTTATGCTCTTAAAAAGTAAAACGTATTTCGATTGTTTCTCTATATATACTCGTATATATATATATATATATATATATATATATATGTATATCAGTACATACCATATTTTATGGTGTTGTTCTTGTTTTATTCATCCAATTTAAAGATACATACAACATCACAGCACAAAACCAAACCATATCGCCATGTATGTATATGTATACGAGTATGGATACCATTCACAAACAAGAGAATGGATATGTTTATGAACAATAAATTTTCCGGAAAAAAAAACACAAAAATCCGGATTTTATTTCGATTAAGGATTTAGATTCAGGTGCAGAATACTACATTCTATACCCCTAAAATATATATGTATTACCGGATTTGATCCCAGACACGAGTTTAGCAACACTGGTAAATTCCATATACATATACATACATACATTCGGCTATATGTATGACAAAACAAAAAGAAATAAAATGGAAAATACTGAAACATAAAATAAGACAAGAGCAAATTGAAAATTATATTTATTGTATTTGACATATTTGGAAAATGTTTTTTTTTTTTTTTGAAAAATACACTTTTTGTGTATTGTATGCTGTATGTATACGATAGTTAAATAAAAAACATATATCGTTACATATAGTGGAAAGAAAATTGGAAATCTAAAATGCTTGTGATATATGAATATTCGTTTGCCACAGAGGATATCTTGCAGACATGTTAATTTGATTTATACTCGTATGTAAGCATACATACATATATGTGTATACTTGGGTTTGTGTGGAAATGAGATCATATAGAGAATACTAATAATTTAATGTTACTAACTAACTTATATTTAGTGAAACTTATACCTGGCAAGGCAGAAACAAATAACAGTTGTCGATTTTCTAAATTCTACTTATGGTGGCCGTTCCCAATATATTCCACTAGACGTGCTTTTTCCTAAACTAAATCTTTGGCAAGCGATGTTCAAATTGTTGAAAATTTTAATTTAATAAAAAATTTATCGCTTATTGTATTTCAAAAATTTGCATAAGCTATATACGTTGAGCTTAGAGGGTCACTATTCCCGGGATTATTTGATTCCCGGGAAACGGGAATTATAAAATCTTATTACCGGGATTCCGGGAATTCCCGGAATATATAATGCCCACTGTAATTTTTATAGTCAGTAACAGTCAATACTATCTAATAAGCAACGATCGTTTTTATCATCGAAGCTGTAATCGTTTACCAGTTTCCTTGCTCGTCATTTTCTGCTGCTTTCTCCAAACACTCAATTGCTGTGTAACCTGAGTACGATTCCGATTTTATTGTTTACAATAAATAATCTGTTCATAACATTCCGTGAATATTTGGTAACTGATGTTTTTAACGAATACATATATCAGTTGTTTTTATTCGATGAGTTTCAAAGCAATGTGCAAATCACGTACGACTTTGATATTAGATTCAATTAGTAGATTAGATCCCAAATCAATTAATGCCGCATGAATTGCATCGATGGAGTTCACTATTGCCGCACTCAAGTCACTTCGAATTTGCATTTTGGCCTGTTGTGAACTTTCCGCTCTATGCGGTTGCTCTTCGGCAAAGTATAGTGCCGAACACTTAGTGATTGACGAAAAATTTCACAAAATTTTACAAAAGTCTCGCAACAATTTCCACCATGGATTGGTGTTTTAGAAAAGATATAACAGGCCCATTTTTTGATGGATGGTCAACTTTACCAAATTTTGCTACACTATACCGTTCTGATTTGGGGTTTCCAAATTACTATACTACAGCTTGTAATATAATTGCAGTCGTCTTTACGTTCGTTTGGATCGAGGTTGTACACACTTTCTAGATGACGTCTTAATCCGCTTATAGAAGCGTTTCCTCCATTTTCATCTTATTTAAAATCTTTTCAGTCTCAGTGTTTTCAAGGAATTTGAACGAACTTCAACTCGAAATAATTCAAATGTATAAAAAATTATTATTTTTTGGTTTTCGCATTACATCTGCCATGTTTTCCTTGACATTTTGCATTTAGATAGTTGTATAAATGAAACAAATCCCGGGTAATAAAAAAAAAAATTAAATAATAATTTAACAGAAAACCTCGTTCGAAAGCTCTTCAATATTATTAGCTTTCATGTGAGCCCAAAAAATAATAGAATTTTGTAAAGCTGTGAGCTTTATTAATTGTAAAATGATGCAAGTTAAGTTTGAATCTTTTTAACTATAATATGCGACAGCTCTAGAAACTGGTGAATTTATAGTAATTATTTGAAAAAATTTAGAGAACATTAAAATTCGCCTCCTTATCGTCGGAGGTAATTTTATGTATCGTAAAATAAATGGAGCATAAAACTTAATTTTATTTTTTAATTTTTGAATTAAATATTCAAAAATTTTTAAAATTTAATTTTTAAATTTTAAATTTACAAAACCAATTATTGCGAAAAAATATTTTTAAATAAGATAAAAAAAATTTATAATGATATTGAAAATTGCCATATATGTATGTATTTGTTTAATGACGTCACAAAATTATGTGCGAATGTTCCTTTTTGCTTATTTTAAGGAATTTTTGAATTTATAATTTAATTGAAAAGATAACTCCCAGTCTAATTAAAATAAAATAAAAATATAAATAGATTTTTTTTGTCACGAATTTCCCAAAAATTAAATTACGTATATACACTCGATATAAATGCAATAGTACATAGAAACACAACCTCTTCCTATGAAAATAATTTCATTACTGATTGTTTTTTAACCAAAAAGCAGGAAGGAAGAGTATTTTTGAGATTGTGGTATTTTTCATTAACATCAATAAGCGACGTGACGTTGTTCATCCACAATTCATCCACGTAAGCTACGACTATTGATTATTTCACAGTTTTTTATCGTCTAATATGAGATAGCACCACAGAATGACCACCCTGTTTAAACAAACTGGTGAATGGTAATTTTAGGTATCGTAAAATAAATGGAGCATGAAACGAGCGATATCAAAGAAAATTAGGGATATATAAAAGGTATCATTGCTCTCAGAGAATTTTTTCTTGCGGGTTACTTTCTAATTTCGTATTGAACCGTTATGATGTTCTATTATTCTAGGTATATCGAATATCGTTTTGTTCGATATAAAGCAACTATAGCTGGTATGTACATTTTTTTCCAAACATAAACATGGGGATATATATAACATGTCACAAAAACACTAAAACTGCACTGAAAATACATTTATTAAATCCATAACTAGCAATATAATTGTGTCAGTTAGTTCCTCGGTATCCTGACATTAAATGCTAAAAACAGATCTTGTGCTTAATTGTTTAAGTTCTGGGTTGCTATTAGTTAAGATATGATTTTTGAAGCTTTTGCATAGAATCTAAATATCTAATCATGTCAAAGGTTCTAAGAAAAGCTATTCAAAAAATCCTTATTTTAATTTATCAACGCAGGTATCTATAGACTTTAATTCATAATTAATACATCATATTTTAAAGATGTCAATAGGTTCGTGCTGATGGTCCTGATAAAAACTCAGATTTGTTGTCTCCTAAAATTAAAATTTGAGCGTTCGAAAGTATAATCATAAATTATAATTTAATTAATATTGAAAACTGTTTGTATAATTTACTGGAAAGCTTTCATAAAAGCTATATTTTGATTGGACTTTACATATCATGTAAAAAAAAATTAATGAACAGTTTCAAACCACATCATAAACTTTCGAGGCTCCGTTAATGGAAATATCACTTTGGGATATCTTTGAAATAATTCAAATTGACAATAGTTGAAGCTTTTACTATCTGAACGAATAAATGAAATCTGATTTGGTTTGCTTTAATATGTGATTTCAAAATATTTATAGCGCTAGTGAAAAATGTACAGTGTAAAGCCCGAATGAAAATGAAATGCCTTGCTGGTAAAATCTTTATATACTTCTGATAAACGCTCTAAATGAAAGAGAAAGAAAGAATTGAAAAAGAATTGAAAAAGTCGCTAATACTTAAATTTAAAAAATGGAATGCACTCGCGCAAGAATATTTTGAAATCTTAAAGTTTAATTTCAATATTTATTTTATTTTTTCCAAAAGCTCTCGCAATATTTACAAACAAAACTAACAGTTAAATTTAGCCAAGTAGATATTTTGCATTTCTACCAACTTAAAGGTGGATCTGCTGGGTCTGTTTACATACGAGTATATGGTTAAAAAAAACTTAAAATCTAAAATATCAATGAGTTTTATATGACATATACACATAATGATTCATATTTTATATTAAAGCTTATCAAACCACTAACAATTCCTGGTAGTGTCACTTGATTTGAATCTACACTGGTAGAAGCACGCAGAATCAGCGTTCAATGATTTGCCCCGCGAAATAAAAATTCAATCATAAACCCCCGATTAAAAGAAAGTTTAATTTGTTAAATATGATTCAAAAGCTCTCATGAAATCAATAATATGAATAGATTTATAGAAAAAGGGAATAACAAACTTTAACTGGTAAACTTTTGTGATCTGGTTCATTCTGAATAAGCTTTTTCAGAGAATCAAAGAATACAAAGATACAATAGTCCATAGTACATCCATAGTTAGATGAGCTTTCATATCGAAAATCCAGTTCACAAAAAAAAAATTAGTTATATCTGAAGGCGCAGTAAAAATTAATAATAATTTATCGCTTAGCTGGTGAAAAGCTTTTCTAAATGTGGAACTTTAATCAATGCGGTTCATTAACATATCTTAAATCTTAGCAAAAAGTTAAATGATTTACGATAATTTTGTGATATTTATATTTTTGCTTATAAAAGCTTTATGGTATATACACAGATTCACAGATAATCCAGATTTTTCGAGTTCAATTCGTAAATTCAAATTTTAATACGAAGTTATCGCAATTTTCTGATCTGTTTAAAATTACTGAATGATCTCAGAGATTGTTGAATTTGTTGGTTTTTTGACATAAACTTTATTTAAATTGTATCTAATATTTTTTGATTTTTTGCGATTTTAAAAATTTTCAGATTTACTAATTTCGATAATTATAAATTTATTATATAGAATGGGTAATTTTGACTGAGTTTTAAAATAACGGAAACAACTTTACAATTGGTAAAATTAGCTCAAATATATAACCCGCTTAACTTGTATACAAATAAATCTAAGGTTATGCTAACTATTCTATATTTACAATAAAAATTGGCATCTGTGTGAAAAGAAAAATTGACAGAAACATATAGAAGAGATAAATGTTACTTGAAATTTCATCTGCAGCAATGTCCTCTATAACTAATCATTTTAAAAAGAAGTAATCTGTTTTTGGTAACTAAACTATGATGCCAAAAGTCTCAACGCTATATGGACCTATATGTATAAGCGGTGTGAAAATCAGATCAAACGTCACATTCATTATTCATTGTTCCAGTTCATTATTCAATTCAATTTATTGATATTTAAATCGTCGCTGTAAATTTGTATATTATATAAGCTGGTATTGCAGATATAAAAAATGTGAGTGTTAAAAATCCTAATTTGTTCAATTAAACGGACAAGATGAACCATCCCGAAGAATTTCAAAAAGACCTAATACAAAATGTGTTTTCTTAAAAAAATTTCATTCGGTTAATGTTAAGACAACAGAATTATTCTATATTAATGTGATTTGAGTTTATATTTAGTTCGTCGAAGCATTCACCAAAAATTAAAGATTATCACAAATTCCACAATAAATAATTTATAATAGAGGATACTATACCTAATGCCAAAAATATCCACTGGACTTCTATAAAGTAAACAGCCTGGGAAAATACCTCCGAAATTAAAAAGTGGATCAAGGGGATAATCATCCTAAGATAATTAGGGAACTTCTTGCATAAAAAGAGCAAGAAGGATATTGCGCCAAACAGTACCTCTTTAATGTAAAACTAAGGGCAACCATCTCACACGCAGCAACCAAGAAGAGAATTGAATGCACTGAAAAGTAAATCAAATTGTTTAACCAATGACAGTGGTAATGACGATTCTCTTTGGAGTGCAACCAATAAAACTAAACGACCAACAATACAGAAACCTCCAATCCGTAAATTATTTGAATCATATTCAAATGAGCCAGGAATAAGGAAGATAAAGCTCGAATATTTGCAGAAAATATATTCCAACTACGTATATGATACGAAACAATAATTGTGTTGTACAAGAAAAATAAATTGATGAAACCACGATAAAGTCATGCACGTAATGAAGTCAACATATGAACAAGAAAAATTACCCTTGTTGAGACTTTATTAAGGTAGGAATTTTTAAGGAACTGTGAAGGAAGAATTTTATTGTCGAACTCACCAATCTTCGCAGCAAGTGAAAAGAACGGACTGAAGGAAGTTAAGAAGTCTCCTGCCAATACAATTCGCTAGAATACTATGCATATAGATCATACTTGAAAATTATTTATTCTTTAGTGTAACTGGGTCCGCCCTGATACCTATTGTACATCCAATTATCTTTGGGTAATAGAAAACACCATTGTGGCGACAAACATCTTTTACTGCACGCTATAAGTAAATATTGAAACCGATTTGAACTTATATGATATTCAACTTAGGATCTGTACCAGAGCAACTTAAATATCATCCAAATATTTTAAAATCAAGAATTACGGAACCATGTGTTGATGCACCATGGTATGTCAGGAAAAATGATCTATACTTAAAGTGAAATCGTTTCAATAATGAAATTCACAAAAAATGGGCCATTCTTTTCGGCGAAATAGACGGCTTTCAGTTATTACAAAACAGAAATAACAGACTTTCAAAACCGGAAGAGTTTGAACAGATTGGGCACCATTTTAATTTGTGGGCTAAAACCTCAATATTTTCAAAACCCGTTGGTGCCATAGACGGGTGTCATGATACCTATACATCTACATGATTAACCAAAAACTAGACTATAGCTTAAATGTTATGGCAGTTTGTGATAGTTTTGGAAAATTCACAAATATAGTTGCAGGATTTGCTGGTTCAGTGCATTGCATGACCAAAAAGTCC
Source organism: Tipula unca (assembly GCA_951394425.1). Classification (NCBI taxonomy): domain Eukaryota; kingdom Metazoa; phylum Arthropoda; class Insecta; order Diptera; family Tipulidae; genus Tipula; species Tipula unca. The sequence goes on along the minus strand of OX596381.1, from coordinate 168,225,892 downwards.
TAAGGAATAGTGCATTATATAGACTAATCACTTTCCCTCCTCCGGCATATATTACCTGTTAATGTGATAGTGACTAAAACTGTTCGTTTCGCCCTGTACCAATAATAACACCATTCCGACATGACCATTTACTTACAACCGAAGAAAGGAATTTTAACATGCTCACATGAAGACGAGTCACATGAAGACGAGACGAAGATATATTTTCCAAAAAAGTTTGGAATTAAAAATATCGAATTTTATAAAAACTGTCGGGTCATTATGCACAACAATAAACCTAGATTATGGCGTTGACATAGACGATTCGACAGAATTTGAATCAGATGGGATGATTATACTCCTTTAGATACAAACACCAATAATTCAGACGAGACAAATCATAAAATAATTTTTCAGCTTCAGTAAATTATCCCTCCTCTTCACTGCTATCAACAATATAATGCTTGACCGCCATATATTTTATGAATAGTTTGACTGCTGTTCTCATTGTACGTTCTGTTCTCTATCCAAACGAAAAGATGCTGATGAACCGGGACGCATAGTTGATGCTGATAATCTGGGACGTTTAGTTAATGCGGGTGATGTCGATGGTTGGCTCTCTTCAGAAATTGGAACTTCAACAACAGAGCTGTATGTTAACGTATCTTCAAGGTACGGCGGTGCAATTTTTTTCTGCGCCCATATGCTTACTCATGCACTGTCTCAAAATAGGGCCAGGTCAATGGTTTATCATGTTCTGTACTAATTTCGGTTGACGGTTCAATTATTGACTAGTTGAAATGAACTTTGTTTTATGCATACAATCACATAATATGTAAATTAATAGCTATACTTTATATTTCGTCATTATATTTGACCATTTTTTCTCAGCGTGACCCATGGTCAATTTATGCCAGCTTCTTTACCAACTGTCCTACAAAAAATTAAATACGTTTGGGTCATAAAATATAGCGCCTATAGGTCGTGTAAGAGGTTAGTTTAAATAGCGTGATGCAGGTGATCTGAAATTTTACCAGAAGTGTTTGAACTAAGTCAATCTAAAATTATGTGGATTTCTATCAAATCAGCATCAATGTTGCCGTACTATTTACTCTATTATTGGACGGTGAATCGATTGGGAGATGAGGGTGGTCGTGTAAGACACCCTACTCGGACGCAAAAATATTAAAATTTCGCGATCTTGCCAAGGGGTCACATAGTAAAACAGTCAAAAAATTATCTAGCACTGATACAAGTCAACTTTTCGCGTGTTTTGCCATGTTAGACACTTACGAAGTCGAATAAAATTTGGTAACAAAAATGTTTTAAATGAAATTTAAAAAAAAAATGTATTTCGATAGAAAATTTTAGTCGATCTTTCCCTCAGCCGTTACATATAGTAAATCACTCGAAAAAATTGTTTGGCAGTGATATATAACACAATTTTTTGTGTTTTTATCTATGTGAATACTGGGAAAGGCCTATCTTATCTACTCGTATATATATATATATATATATATATATATATATATATATATATATATATATATATATATATATATATATATATATATATATATATATATATATATATATATATATATATATATATATATAAATGGCCCCTGTGGTCGGGGGGCACTCACATGTCTCGTAAATCAAAACTGCACGAACATGTTTCCCAAGAATACCACCACAGTATCCTTTGCTTGTCGTAGCAGGCGACTAAACGGTGGATCGCTGGGCTGACGACCCGCATCCGTAAAAAAAATATAGTGTTTATAAAGTCGACAAAAAGAAAAATGGATACCGCCAAAACAACACCGGACCCCCGCTCAAGTACCCGGACACGAGATTTAGGATCGGCACGTGGAACGTGCAATCACTAAGAAAACCAGGAGCGTTAGAGGGCCTAATCACGTGCATGAAGGAGTATCGGCTGGAACTCGTTGCTCTTCAAGAAACTCGCTGCCCTAAAAGTGGAGACCATGTGTCCCAGGGCTATACATTGTTCTACAGTGGAGATGACCTCGGAAATCTTGCAACTGGGTTTCTTCTTGGGCCGCAGGTAAAGAACGCTGTTTTGGATTTCCAAGCAGTCAATAACCGATTGTGTAAGCTTCGCTTGCACATGAAGTTAACTAACCTGTCGATAATTTGTGTACATGCGCCCACAGAAGTCAGCCAGGCTCAAGATAAAGACTCATTTTACAATGACTTGGACGATATGATGGGATCTATACCCGAACACGATGTTAGAATGGTAATTGGGGACTTTAATGCTAGAAATTGGCAGAAATCACACCGACTTGTGTGAAAACATAGGTCCGTACTCCCGACACGAAACTGCGACTGATAATGGTGAGAGAATGATGTACTTTGCGGTTGCTCATGATCTTAGAATAGCAAGGACATTCTTCCCTCACAAACACATACACCTAGAGACATGGACACATCCTCGCGGAACTTCCCGCAGCCAAATTGACCATGTGTTAGTTTCTAAAGGACGGGCTCAGGTTGTGCAGGATGTGAGAACTTATCGGTCAGCAACCAAATACGTAGGCAGCGATCATCATTTGGTCGCTGCAAAGCTACGATGGAAGTTTTCGTACAAGTCTGGGAACACAGCGAAACGCATGGTACGTTTCGACTGTGAAGGTCTGATAAATGAAGAGATCAAAAGAAACGATATCAGGATCTTGTCAGCGACAACATTAATGAAGCTAATTGCCAGTCTGACTGCGTGAACTCTGTCTGGGAGGTACTGAAAACTTCGGTTGTCAGTGCTGCTCAACAGACTTTAGGTATAGTGAAAGTCAGACCCAAGAATGATTGGTTTGATGACGAGTGTCGTCTTGCAGTTGAGCAACAATATATAGGCCATAATGAAGTGCAACAACGTCTCACAATCGCGAGGAAAAACAAGGCTGCTCTTGCAAGAAGGGCAGCTAAGCGGATTTGTAGACGGAAGAAGCGAGAATAGTGGAAGGCCGAGGTTCTGAAAGTACAACAGCTCAGCAATGAGCGCAGTTTGCGTAATTTCTTTAAAGGAATTACTGGAGTGCACCATACTTTCAGGCCTACGTCAACCGCCATTCGGGACCGGGATGGAAACCTCTATGTCAACATCGACGCAGTACTTGACGCATGGAGTGGACACTTACTGACCTGCTTGATGTCCATCATGCGTCACAGACTGTTGTTGAGCCACCTCTAATACAGACTGCGGAGATTTGCACTGAGGAGCCATCCCATGAGGAATTCACTAAAGCCATGCAGAGATTGAAACGAAACCGTGCACCTGGAGTGGACTGCATTAATTCGGAGCTCTTGATATTCGGAGGGGATACTTTGTGGAACTCCTTTGCACAGCATACAAGTTACTGTCATACATTGTATTGGGTATAGAATCACTCCTCTAGCGGAGGGCTTGGTTGGTGACTATCAAGGAGGATTTCGTCCGAATCGATCAGTCACCGATCAGGTCTTTTCGCTACGGATGTTTCTATCTAAATATTATGAGACATCCATCCCCGTACATCAGGTGTTCCTGGATTTCCGACAGGCCTATGACTCGACCAATCGAGAGAGTTTGTGGTCTGCCCTGGAATACCTAGGAATGCCAACAAAACTGGTACGACTATGTAGGATGACAGTGACGCAGTCTCAATGCTGTGTTAAAGTTGAGAACAGGCTATCGACAATTTTTGTAGTTAACTCGGGTGTTCGGCAGGGAGATGCTCTGTCCCCGATACTCTTTAATCTCATGTTGGAGTACATCTTTCGTAAAACTGAAACACCGCAGCGTAACATCTTATATCGCCAGTCCAATCAGGTGCTTGCATATGCAGATGACATATGTGTGATTGGACTGAATAGCAACATACTTGATCCGATTGTAGAGTTTTCAGCTTCAGTTGGACTTCAGATCAATGAGTTCAAAACGAAATACCTGATCTCTGGTTTTAGAGACAATGGCACACCAGATTTTAGTAGTGGCCACCACACGTTTGAGGGAGTGAGGATGTTCAAATATTTGGATTCTCTTATCACTCACGATAACAGTGTGGGTGAGGATATTAAAGTGCGGCTGGCAGCTGTCAGTCGTTCTTTGTATCCTCTAAGGCCACTGTTATAATCTAAACACTTATCAAGTGCCGTGAAGCTGAAGCTTTACAAAGCGTTGATCAGGCCCATTGTTATGTTTGGATGTGAAAGTTGGGCGCTGACGGATGAGTACGAGAGATGGCTCCTAACATTTGAGAGTAGAGTCATGCGTGTGATTTACCGCCCAAAAAGCGAAATAGATGGTACCTACCGAGCTCTGTACAATATCGAGATCAGAGATCTGATGAAGATTCCCGATATTGTCCATGAATTAAGATCTCAGCGAGTACGCTGGCTAGGGCACGTTCTGCGATAAAAAAAAAAAAAAACCGGAACGAATTGTGCAGTGATCTCTGAAAGGAGAGCCGCCAAATGGTAGGCGCAGAGATCGTTGCAGGCGACGATGGCTCCACGGTGTAGAGAACGACTGGGCGTCTTCAGATTGTCTTAGACAGTATGAAGACCATGCTCGGGATCGAAACTGCTGGAGCCAAATTGTTGACTCAATAAGGGGCCAGTAATGGCCTTTAAAACTGTTTTAATTAATAGATAATTTTTGACACAAATTGGTTTATTTCCGTCCTACTGTACCTACTTCCCTTTCTTGTGACGCCAATTGGTTTGTTAACTGGTTCGCCCTTTTCACTCGGGTTGGAAATTCAACTAGAGGCAATGAAAGGAGATTGAGTGATATTATTGTTCTGGCCTTCCTGTTTGGCTGTTTAGTGCCACATAGGTTGTATATTTTCGACTGTCGACAGATGGAATAATTATATTAGATTGAGATGTATATGCGACGGCTAATTTAATCAGCGCAAATCAGCGAATTTAATCTTTATAGAAACATATAGCTATAAAATGATAAATTGCGTGAACCAGTCATTCGAGGGTTAAATCACTTAAACCATAAATAAATAAAAAACAATTTTGTTTTCTAATTAAACAACAAACTAAAATACAAATCAAAACAATAAATGGATGGATAAATAAATAATGGACGCGGGACAAGGTTTTGCGTACATATAATGTATTATGCTGGAACTCCGGTTGGTATGTGTATAGATATCAACCGTTTGATAAGAGAAATAGTTAATGTTATTTTAATTATTTTTTATCGGAAAAAGCGTAAAACTTTTTTTTTTATTATATCGTTTTAATTGTTTTTTATTGTATTCTCTATTTATTATACAAAATTTTAATTGCGGTCTTAAGACTTTTGGATATATCTATAACCTTATATACATATATACTCATATGGTTTCTATATACATGAAAAGTACTTCAACAGCTTCGAAATTTATGCATAAAATTAGCGTAATTGACTTACTTTACCAGTATATATTCCTTAATACCACCCCTCTCCATATACCTATAAACACATACACAGCGAATGTCATAAAACGTGAAAAACTATCATCTAGTAGTGGTAAGGGGTAACGTTTCGGGTGGATTTTATTTATTTGATTTTTGTTTTCTGTTATTTTTGGTTGGTCAAATATGATAATCGCGTGTTAGATTGCGTTGTTTCCTATCGTGTAACTTGCTGTTATTTTATTTATTTATTTTTATATTGCCTGGATTTTCTTGTAATTATTTTTACTAACTATACAAGAACCTATATGTATACACATATAGGTATATACGTATAACAGGCACATGTATACCTATACTTTTAAGATATATAGCCATTTAGATTTCGATGTTGTTGTTATAATGAGCAATCATAATAATTTTCAATTTTTATTTTCATCATTCATTCAACCGCCTTACTCCACGATGGGCGGTTGTATATTATGTGGATGAAGGTGCCTCGGATCGTAAATATATATGTATAAACTAGGCTATATATCGATATAATATATACATATAACTATAGAAAAGTTCAATTTTTTTTTAATTTTATTCAATTTTCGCAAGCAACATGAATCCAAATCCAATTGTGTATCCTAACTAAATTAGTATGATGAATGAATATAAATCATATATAGTTGAATGGCCTATGGTATGGATAACCGCATAACTACATATTTTCATTGAACTATATCATCGCGGCACTCGGTGTGACTTTTTCAATTTTCCTCAATTTATTATATAACCTGCCGGGTACCCGGCTTCGCCCAGGTTTATTTTTAGTCAACAACTTTTCTCCTTTAAATTTGAATGCTCCACAGAAATTACACTTATTGTCCATCTTAGGTTAGGTTAGGTAAGGGTGGCCGTCCTAAAGGACTAGCATAGACACAAAATTGGTCCGTAGCTGTACCACATTTGAGTTTCCTCCTTCACTCGCTAAACCATCCTGAGCTCACCAAGAAGCGTTTAAAGTCACGGATCTCGATCTTACTAAGATCCGTGAGGTCATTCAATGGGGAAGTTCCCATAAATTTTGTTCTGCTGTACGCTAGACTAGGACAGGTGCAGAGCAGATGGAGTACGTTTTCCTCCTCCTCCTCATCACCACAGCTGCGGCAGAAATCGTGGGCTGGGAAACCCAGTCTGCTCGCATGTATCCCAATGAGACAATGTCCCGTTATAGCTCCTACGACCATACCAATATGGTGTCGTCGAAGCGATATCAGTTGGTCTGATCTAGACCGGTCAAGACCAGGCCAGATCTGCCTGGTTATTACACACGAACTGGCGTTAGACCATCTGACGTTCGTTTCTTTTATAGCTTCTTCCAGAAGCAGCAGTTTACATGAAGCAAGCGGTATTTTTATATCCCGCCTGCTTTGGTTTATTAGGCGTGCTGTACCCTTGCGGGCCAACTCATCTGCCATTACATTCCCTGCGATATTGAAATGCCCTGGCACCCACGTCAAGCGGATGTTGAACTGATCACCCATCTCATTTAAAGATGCCAGACAGTTCTGGGCTACCTTCGACGTCAGGGAGTATGATTGTAGCATTTTAATAGCAGCCATGCTGTCCGTAAAAATGCGAATATCCCTCGTAGATATTACATTATACTTCAACCAGTCCATGACTTCCATTATCGCGATCAGTTCAGCTTGAAAAACGCTGCAAAAGTCGGGAAGACGAAAAGAGAGGTTAACCCCTAGTGCCTCACAGAATACCCCGCAGCCAACCCCTCTATCCCTTTTTGAGCCATCCGTGAAGAAGCTTAGCGCCTCATTGTCCATAACCGTTTCGTTCACCCAGTCCTCTCTGGTGGGAAACTCAGTTTGGAATTTCATCTCAACAGATGGCAAAGGAATAGCATAGTCGGTAGCTTCCGGAATACCCCTGTTGCATAGGATAGATGAGTGCCCTGCATTATTACAGGTCCACATAGATATGGATTTGAGCCGAATTGGCTTTGCAAGATGCAAGCTGCTCGGCCGCAATATCCAAGGGAGTAAGATGAAAGAGAATCTCCAGAGCTTGAGTAGGTGTGCTCCAGAGAGCTCCACTTATACACAAGCAGGCCGTTCTTTGGACTTTCATCAATAGTTTAAGGTTGGCCATAATTTTTAACGCTGGCCACAAGACAACAACCCCATACAGCAGTATAGGTTTGACCACTGAGACGTAGAGCCAGTGTACTATGTGGGGCTCCATACCCCATCTCTTTCCAATGGCATTTTTGCAGGAGTAGAGCGCTATAGTAGCTTTCTTTACTCTCTCTACGATGTTTGGTTTCCAGCTTAGCTTGCTGTCCAAAATTAGTCCGAGGTATTTTGCTCTATCCGTAAAGATCAAGCGAGTACCATTTAATATTGGCGGGTCACACTGAGGAAGTTTGTGCTTCCTAATAAAGAGGACCAGCTCTGTTTTCTGTGGGTTTGCGTTCAATCCGCAGCCGCGTGCCCACTCAGAGAGATTACCAAGCGCGCACTGCATGCGCTCACTCAGCGTACTAGGATATTTGCCGAAGACCGCAATAGCAACGTCATCCGCGTAAGCAACCACCTTGAAGCCTTGTCCTTCCAGGTTTAGTAACAGGTCATTTATGACCAAGTTCCAAAGAAGGGGGGATAAAACCCCACCTTGAGGTGTCCCTCTGCTCACGTATCTGGCGGCAGACGTCCCCCCCAGATAAGCTGTCACGATCCTGCCTCTAAGCATATGATCTATCCAGCCTCTGAGTGACCCGTCTACCCCCAGACACGCAAGGGCCCGAGTGATTGCCCCCGGTCTGACGTTGCTAAAGGCCCCCTCTATATCCAAGAAGGTTACCATTGAATATTCTTTATATTCAAGTGATTTCTCAATCGGGCCTATAAGGGAGTGGAGAGCTGTTTCCACCGATCGTCCCTTACAGTATGCGTGTTGAGATCCCGACAGCTCGCCCGGCTTGATTGAGCCTCTAATATGAGCCTCTATTAGTCTTTCCAGTGTTTTCAACAACAAAGAAGATAAGCTTAAAGGCCTAAAGTCTTTGGGATAGCAGTGAGAGCTCTTTCCCGCCTTAGGTATAAATATTACTTTTACTTCAGTCCACTTTCTAGGAATGTGACAGAGTTCTAGGCTGCCTTTGAAGATAACTTCCAGCCAGGGTAGGGTTAAGTCAATAGTTCGCTGGATATCCGCAGGGATAACGCCATCAGGTCCTGCCGACTTGTATGGCTTAAAGCTGTTTATTGCCCATAGGATATTCCGCCTTTTTACTATATGACTTACGGAGTCTATACCCCTATTTATCATGGGTCTCTCCGGAGCTAGTACCGAGCACTCCGGGAAATGCGTTTCTAGTAATAGCTCCAGGGATTCATCACTACATGTAGTCCATGAACCATCCGGTCGTTGTAAATAGCCCGGAATGGAAGGACTAGAACATAGTACTTTGCGTAGCCTGGCCGCCTCCGAGGACTCCTGTATATTGCCACAGTAGAGCCTCCAGGCTCTCGTTTTGGCTGCTCTCAGCTCGTACTTATAGGTTTTCAGGACTTCCTTATAACAGTCCCAATCCGCAGCAGCATTTGTGTGCCTTGCTCTCTTGAACAATCTCCTGCATTTCATACGAGTACCTTGGAGCTCTCTCGACCACCAGGGTGGCCGAGATTTACCCAAGGGCCTACTGATAGGACATGCACCTAACATGGCCTTATTAAAAGCATCAGATAGCCTGATTACTAGAGCATCAAGCTCCTGTGTAGATGCAGGAGGGTTTGGAACCGATACCGGTAATAAGTTACCCAGAATGGTTCTGAAACACTCCCAATCAGTTTTCCTCCTATTTCTGAAGGGTGGTTTGCTAGTGGGTTTTGTATCCACTTCGTACTGGAGATAACAATGGTCAGAAAAGGAATGGTCTTCGGACACTTTCCAGTTCAGTACCCTCTCCTTAATAAAATCCGAGACATGTGTGATGTCCAACACTTCCTGTCTATTTTTAGTAATAAAGGTTGGTTTGCAACCGATATTACATATATTTAGGTTAGTACTTAAAATAAAATCAAGGAGTAACTCACCTCGCCTAATTATATATCTGTACTTCCCCAGATTGAGTGATGCGCATTAGCATCACTGCCCATGATGACTCCTACCTTTCGTTTTCGAGCCTCCATTATTGCACTGCGCAACCTACCTGGTGGTATATCCTCCTCCTCGTATGGTAGGTAGGCTGATATTAGCCAGAGATTTTGCCCACCCATCTCAATGCTAGCCACCACTACATCAGCGTTGCTGTAATTTAGTAGAATAAAAATATTCAGATTATTTCTAGCGAGAATGCAGGAACGTATCTTACCTTCATTTTTCGCGTGTAGTAATTTATATTTGGGAGTTCTGAGGCCAAGCACCCGGTCACCATTGACCCAAGGCTCCTGGACCAGAACCACATCAATGGACTCAGATTCCATTTTAAGCAGAAGGGCCGCCGAGGCGGCTTTACAGTGATGGAGGTTGATCTGAAGGATCTTAAGCATTAGATATTGCTTCCCTCCACCACTGTTAAGTCAGACTCCTCTGACGTCGATTCGTCCGTTTGGAGCGCACAGCTTAGTCTCAATGATCTCGAAATCTCCGAGTCCAGGGATAGTGTCTCCTGAGCGTCCTCCGGGATGCCGCGGACTTCTGGGTCACCAACACCAGGCGGGACACCACAAGTGATTTCCCCCCCTGCTGTAGGTGCCCCAGCTCTGTCAGCCTCATCACGCTTATAGATTTTAAGCGTAATCGCTCCAAAACCATAGCTGATTTGGCCTCCAGTTTTTGCCAAAGCACCCACGGATTCTCTGTCGATGATAATGACGGCCGATCTGTGATCTGCTACCGCCTTTACCTCTTCTAACCTGGCAATCCTCCAGGTGGTCGTTGGCAGATCCAGATTGCTGATTTTCAACATTTCCAAGATCTCCCTTGGATCACTAGGCTCCGCAGGTATCCAGGCTCGCGCCCTTGGCCTGCAGGGAATTTCTTCCCTCGTCACCACTTCTAATTTGGCCCCCGGCCAGACTTCGCCCAGGCTGCCGACCGCCTTTTTATAGAGGGCCACCGACCTTTCATCGGCACAGGCAGTCAGTTTCACGTGACCCCGATGCCACCCTCCGTCTCGGCAGGACGGAGCAGGTCCTGGGTTCTCCCTCATGATTTTTAGGAATATGGCGGCTAAGGCCTTCTCCACCTTCCTCCAGTTAAGGGCCGTAATGCTCCCATCTTCTTGAGCCCTGTCAACGACTGCCATGAGCAGGTGCTCCTTTAGCACCTCGTTGAAGGGCTTGGTAACATTTCCTGGAACCCGTTTCTTTTTAGCCTCCGTAGGCGGTTCATCATCGGATCTCTGCCTTTTCGGCTGTGAGATCTCGGAACCCTCCTGCTTTGGCTCAGTGATACGCCTTGCCCACGCAAGCGTATCCCTATCCCTATCCGTTCTCTGCACCAACGGAATGTTGCTGATCTTGGAGATCATGCGCCAGACCCTCTTCCTAGTCTGGTAGTTGACTGACGCTGGAGGGCCAGCATTCGTGCCTCTGCCCTTTGGTTTCGAGGGGCCAGCCTCATTTGGTCCTATGCCCCTTTTTGCACTTTGGAGACCGGGCCTAAAGGCCGATGTCTCCATAGCACTGGTTTCCGGTTTTTTAAGAGCACCGGTCTCTTTTTGTTCACTATTTTGACTTTCCATAATAGTTCCCACGAGTAGCGGAGAAAGGAGGTCCACCTGTGCAGAGATCCGCAATGCACAGGTAAGGCTGCATGATCCTGAGGGCGCCAAGTATCCGGATACACCGTTAGAGACTGTGCTAGTTTTTAGACTGGGCCCCCAGCCTGGCCGGTTATCAGCACGGTACGGTTGACACCTTAACCCGGCCCAGTTGTTTAGCGCCGTGTTTTCGCCTAATACACCACATAAGAACATGGTGTATTAGTTGCCCGGTGGTCACCACGGGGAGGTAACACGCGCACTTGTGGAAGCTGCAAGATACGGAGCTGGCAACAAGTACCAACTTGATTCCCCCAAGACAGCTTCACACCAGACCACCATTGTCCATCTTACCAAAAAGAACTTGCGGAAAATTCATGTATTCCAATGACGGATCATAATGAAATGCTTGTTCTTTCAGGTAAAGACAGTTGTTAGCTCTCAATTTTCTATGTCGTTCCCTTTGTTTTTGTAGGTCGACATGACTTACATCAGGTGTTACCTGTCCGCAGGAATTTAAATTAATTCAGAGAATAAATGGAGACAAATTATATTCACTTGACCTTGATGAGACTGTATTTATGAGGGGTTATGTAACCTTAAAAATTACGAATACGATAAAGATTTAATCGATTCACAAATGGAAGTGATTAAAAAAATAACTGAGCCTACGCCAGCTGTTCCGCTGATGGTAGTGCGGTAAAAGAAAAAGGCAAAATTAGAATTTGTCTAGACCCACCTAACGTAAACAAAATTATATTAAAAACACATTATCCTCTTCAAACTTTAGAAAAAAGATCGTTCAGGATAAATAAATCAAACTTCTTCACACTCTTGGATTGCAAAAAGGGCTTCTTTGCAGAATTAGAGTGTCAGAAAGAAAACAAAAATATGTTGCTTTTGCCAGCCCTTGGGGAAGGTTTACCCGTCTAAGAATGCCATTGGCCTCAGCACCGGAAATATACCAACAAATTATTAATAAATGCTCACCAAACGAGTAATAGAGGTGATAAACAGAGTAGGATTCTAAAGGGGGAATAAGGTGTTTATGATACAAATAAGCCAGTAAAACGATCAGTAGATGCGAACAGTTCTTAAAATCGATATGCATATGAGGTCATGTATTTCGATTATACGTGATCCCTTTCTTTTTCCAAAATTGAAAAAAAATTCAGATAGTTTAAACCCAATGACTATGGAATATATGTTATTATTGTGTGAGGTTCCTTGGAATCATGTAATAAATATACATGAAGTCATACTAAGCATGCAGTTGTCCATAACTCTGTAATCCCCAACTTTTTACAAAATTGAAAAATATTTCGGATAGTTTAATGACATCTTGGAATATAAGTCATAATGGTGTTAGGTCCCTATATGGTTTGCCTAAACAAATACAGAAAATATTATATTCGTCGCACCAAATTTTATATTCTCAGTGATAAAATTTGTTAAATCGAGACATTCTGTTTTTCAGACTAACACATATAATCCGAAACTGTTTTTGTGGTTTTTTAGGACAGATGTAGAACAAATTTTACATACTTAAGTAAATTTGTAAGGGTAGAATCATACATTAGATAGGGCATAAGCCTTATGCAACCAGGGTGCGCTATTCTTATTATTATTAAAATTGGTTGGAACCCACGAGGATTCCACACTCAATGCCACAAAGGCCCATGGGCCTTCAAACTGGACAAGTTTAGACCAAGGCAAAGAGGACAACTGATCTACATTTAAAGATCTAAAGTTGAATACCTGAAGCCGAATAGAACTGAAAGCAGGACACCTGCTCATAAAGTGAAGGGAGTGCTTAGCTCATGATGTTATTTACAAGGACTTAATGATCATCTACTCATGTAGATGATGTTTAAAACGGCAATGTTCCGTATGAATCACTACCAGGATTCTTAACTGGTTCTTTTTTAAAGATAAAGTCTACTTCGTTGACCTTAAATTGGGCGCCTTAATGAAGAATTTCACCTTACGACCGCTAGAAATTTCAAGCCACTCAAACCTTAGGTCTTTCAAAAATTAGTCCTTTTAAGGAAACCGCTATTTCAGGACCAATTATAATAATTGGAATCCAGCTTTGGCTAAATAATCCGCGATCTCATTGCCTACGATGTCACAATCAGGGATGGCCGAGGTAGATTACGAACCATGTAATCTACGCGATTGTCAACACGTAAATTATAACGTAGATTACTTGGCAGTGTTTTTTGTCAACGTGGACAATTAAAATAATGTCAACAACCTACGATATTTTAGCGATTTAAAATCGAATGCGTCAATTCGCGGGAGTATTTTGTAAAAGCGTTCATCTAGAGGTGATTTTTTCATCTGTTTATTTTTGACAAATGACGCATGAATAGTTACTGTCATCGTGAATTTATTTATTCATTATTGTATGTCATTTTATCATGGAAAGACTGAGCCCGGAATAGGGTCTACAAATTTTCAGCTTTATTATGAAACTAGTGCTCTTAATTTATTGCAGCATGATAACGGAATATTTTCTGCCTGAAATTGAAGCCCGACCTCGACGACATTTGGTTCCAAGAAGTCGGCGCTATTTGCCATCAAGCCCGCGAAGCAATGTACTTATTGAAAAATCATGTTGGCGAGCAATTAATTTAACGATTCGGATCGTTGAATTGGCTACTTAGATCGAGTAATACCTCTATAGACTCGTTTCTTTGGGGCTACGCAAAGTTCAAAGTCTATGTGAATAAACCAGCTAGATTTGAGGCATTGTGAGCCCCAACATTATTCGTGTCATTTACCAAATACCACTCGATATTCTCCTACGCGTCATCAAAAATTGGACTTTGAGAAAAGACAATCACAGGTGCGGCCATCATTTGAAAGAAGTAATCTTTAAAACATAAAGTGCAAGAAATGTTCTTTCGAATGATAATAAAGTTTCCATTCGATTATATTGAATTTTTTGAGTTTTCTTAATTTTTGCACAAATCACCTCTATAGATTTCGTTATTTTGCACTTCAGCAATCTTTCCAAAATTTTGTCATCAGTCTGGCACATATATTATCGAACAAGTGTTGGTTATCTCAACGATTTGGGTTTTTAATAATTCGGTAGCACTTATAGCCTTATCCTGAACTCGAATTCGTTTTAGCATGGAGTGGGGTGTGTTAAATTTTATGGGACGATCATAGTTAAAGTTCCCCGGACTATTTTTAATGAACGTTATAACCTTTTTGTCTAATTTTTTGTGAATTGCGTTCTCCGATATTTTTGCGAGCTGTTCTATACCGTTCCACCGTTATAAAGAGGGACCCACTCTATATAACGCTATGTATCGTTATTTTGGGTCAATTTAATAATTTTGTAATGGATAAACATGACGCTGAAGTAGATTCATGGTATTTGAGCACGATTAGTTTTAAATTCCGCTCTTTTTCAAAAGACATTTACATGCATTGACGGAAATTCTATAAAACTATCATCAATAACGCATTGTTCCTAAAGAAATGTGGTCACCCTTTAGTTAAGAACTAATTGGAAAAACCACTCTAGAAATTGTTTACATTATCGACGTTATCTATACGTTGTTGACGTTATCTACGTGTTACTGACACGCCAATGTAGAAAATAATAGATGACGCGTAAACGCCCATCCCTGGTCACAATGAGCCGGTACCCATATGACTTTATTGTTAGAACAAATAAGGTTCATGAAATGTTTGCATTCCTTGACGAGTTAAGAAACAGTCAAGGGATTTCTTAAACAGTTAAGTGCAGTTTTACTATCTGTACAAAATAGAATACCTTTGTTTTTACAGCAAAATTCAAAGCCTCAATAACACTATGTGTCAGCGCTATTAGTTCGACCTGAAAAACAATACAATGCGAACCATTGACTATACCGAAAAGTCTCAGATCCGATTAAGGACAGTAGATTCCAAAACCTGCACGCAGAGGTAAGAACGAGAGCCATCAGAAAAAGAGACTATGGTCTATGGACTCATCTAATTTGTTGAGAAAATCCTGCGAACTCCACAAATTTCTCGAAGAATAAGCCACCGAGAAAAGATTTGATAAATGGAATTCGAGCAGTAGTCTGTCTGATTTCTGGTAAACACGAAGAATAATTTTTAAAAATTGGTCTATGTCACACGATAGAACCGAAAACATTCCAAATCGCCAGCCTTATAAGATGCAAAGGATTGGCTCCAGCGCAAGATATCACGATTGATCAGATTATGAGCCAAATTCCAATTAGGACTTGCAACAGACGTCCTAGTGAGCTCAGCAGCAACATCATCCGATTTGACGATATCACAACCAGTAAAATGAACAAAAAGGAGCAGCTCACCAATTTCCTTGTTGGAAGAGGTAAGCTGTCCGTCCAGTAGGCGAAGAGAATCAAGTTTGCACACACTGTTCTTAGCCAAAGCTTTATTGAGTCCAGCGACAGCAGACAGGCTGTTGATTTTCTCACAGAAGTTTATGAGGATACTTGAGCGGACAGTAAACTTCTTTTATATTCCTTTTGTGTTAACAAGGAGTTATCCCAATCAATCTGTCGCTTAGACTCTTTTGCGTTGTCCTTCAGTTTCCTAGTAGATTTCCTTAATTTTCTAAGGTCAGAGTTTCAGAAAAATTTGTTCCGAATCTTTTGGTTAGTGATAAGAGGACACGAGTTTTCGAAGGCTATCATAATTGCCAATGAAAGTGATTATGATTGATCTTCAATGTCATTACTCGACTGAATAACCCTCATTGACGTAGAAAAAGAAAAGACCCCAATCGGTTAATTTCCGATTGCGTCACCCTCCAGTCTAAAGGAGGAGCTTATATAGTTAAGCAGAGAAGAACTCCTGTGGTTTATGTTCGTACTACCCCAGATCGAGTGATGACCAAAATGCTAACTTCATAAAGGATTTATGAACAATTTAAGGTCCATAAAATCCTGCTCTGTTGTTCACTATCTGTTGTGCACATACTTGAACCAAACTCCAAAGTATTCAAAAGGGTGGAGCTAACATTACAGGGAGCATCATAGTATTACATCAATTGACAGAAGAGACAAAAAATTAATTTTCCCCATTTTCTAAATGTATACGCACAAAGATTACAAAGAATGAGAAAAATCTTCTCAATAATAAGTTGTGTGGTGTGTATTTTAAATATGTACATTATACACATACATATATAAGGGCGGAAAAATCCATTTCCTATATATTAAATATATGCAATTCAATCGAAAATTTGAGGATGGATAATAAAACCAGCTTGGTGGTATTGGTATACAGCAATCATAAATATTTTCATGTGGTATGTGCGGTTAAAACAAACACTCGTTCGTGCGGTATTTTTGTAAAAGGGATGATTTTATAATACAAAATTGTTTCACTGGCATAGAACAGGCAGGGCTCAAAATGATTGCTCTTTTTATTTTAAAAAAGCGATTAATTGAAACTCGCTTTATTGAATTTTCAAGAGTGACGTTACATTATGGATCGATCGAAACCGCACATACACAATGAGTATCAATTGAAATGAATTTATTTATATTAAGGGTTGTGGATGATATATTTTTTTTAATTATTCGAATACACTATGATGTACATATACATACATACATATGTATATAGCATAAAGTATAACGGTGAGGAAAAACTTTTCAATTTAAGGAAATTCTCGAAATGAACGGGCGGGAGAAATAAACTTGATCAGAATTATTTATTAAGAAGTCTTACGGTACCATTTCTTCTGTGTGCAATAAAAAGAAAAATGATAAATTCTCACGTATTTCGATGGTGTACCATATTGAAAGATTTCCAAAGATTTTTTTCTTCCCGTCTAAACTTTTCTCCATCTCGAATTGCGTTTTTGTTGTAATATAAATCGG
The DNA here is from genome assembly GCA_951394425.1 of Tipula unca. Taxonomy (NCBI): domain Eukaryota; kingdom Metazoa; phylum Arthropoda; class Insecta; order Diptera; family Tipulidae; genus Tipula; species Tipula unca. Next base: position 168,208,843 of record OX596381.1, on the reverse strand, counting down.
TACTGGAAAAGTTTTTGAGCCCCAAAATTATTTATTTCATAATTTTATCGTATATATACTCCTAGGTACGTGGTGCCACATGATGATAAATGTGTCTTATAAAAAGTGTTGCAAACAGAGATGGGCATTTACATGTCATCTATCATTTTCTACGTCGACTTGTCGGCAACTCGGAGACAATGCAGATATCGTAGACAACGTAGACTATTCGTAGAAAAAGTCAATAATATAGACGATTGATAGAGTGATTTGGTGGAATACTTTGGTGTTTAAGTTTAGTGCAATAATTTTGTAATCTCTTTCAATGCATTCTAATCTGTTCTCAAAATAAGTTACGAGTAGATTAGGACAATTTTAAATTAAAAGATTTTCATAATCTATCTCTAAAAATTAGAATTACATTGTAATCTGTATGTTCACAAAATTAGTTCTATCTGTTATCAATTTTTTTAAAGATCTTACATTATTTTACGAATAGGGAAGATAAAAGTAAAAGTAAACCAGTCAAATTAATTCACTTGAATTTTGTCCTAAATCTGGGGTAAAACCAATTTAAAATTAGACGGTTGAAGTTTGATCCTAACTCCGATATATTTTTACCACGGTTTACGCGTTTTCTATTATTTTCTACATTGACGTGTCTACCACCCGTAGACAACGTCAACAACTTAGACAACGTCGATAATGTAGCCATTTCCTAGAGTGGTTTTGTCAATTAGTTCCAAACTAAAGGGTGACCAAATTTCTTTAGGAACAATGCGTTATTGGTGATAGTTTTATAGAATTTCCGTCAATGCATTTAAATCTCTTTTCAAAAAGAGTGGAATTTACAACTAATCGTGCTCAAATACCATGAATTTACTTCAGCTTCATGTTTATCCATTATAAAACCATTAAATTGTCCCAAAACAACGATATATAGCGTTATATAAAGTGGTGCCCTCTTTGTAACGGTGGAACGGGGCCCTCTCTATAACGGTATAGAACAGCTCACAAAAAATCAGACAAAAAGGTTATAACTTTCATTAAAAATAATCCGGGGAACTTTAACTATTACCGTGCCATAAAATTTAAAACAAGTGCTACCGAGTTATTAAAAAGCCAAATCGTTCAGATAACCAACACTTATTCGATAAAATATGTGCCAGACTGATGACCAAATTTCTTGCAACTCAATAAAAACCAAGCCATTTGCAATTATCGAACATGTATCATGACAGTAAAGTTGATACTAAAAAAAATAACAAAAAATTACACTGTTAAATGTAATAATTTTTCCAATTGGAATTTTATTTATACGAAAATTTGAATTTGAGGTGTTTTGTTTGAATTGTGTGCTGCCGATTCTAAAATAAATGAACACTCTCGAGTACATATTCGGATAGCTTAGATCAACTGCCAACTTTGTGTCCATAGAAATTGAATTAGATTGAGCGGTTAGATTTACACAGAATTTTGAAGTTTGTGATTTTAAACTAGTTTTAATAATTTTTACTGCCTATCCTAGAGAACTCCACGAGTACTCATGTATATTTCCGGATAGTAAAGACCACCTAGGATTTTTGTGGCCGCCGATCCCATAGATGTCTCCAGGTACTGGTCTATCTTTTCAAATAGATTAGGCTATTTTAAATCTGTATGATCAAGAAAATTAAGGACTGATCAACTTTACCATTTATTTTACACCATTTATTAAAACTGGTTTAAAATCACAGAACTTTAAAATGCTGTCAAAATCTAACCGTTCAATATAATTCAATTTCTATGGACCCAAAGGTGGCAGTTGCTCTAAGCTATATTCGAATATGTACTCAAGAGTATGCAATTATTTTAGAATCGGCAGCACACAATTTAAACAAAACACCTCAAATTCAAATTTTCGTATAAATAAAATTCCAATTGGAAAAATTACCAAATTTAACAGTGTATTTTTTTGTTTTTTTTTTTTGTTAGTATGAACTTCACTGTATCGAAAATAAAATATTAAGGTTTATTTAATTGATGCATGGGTAATCAATGAAGGAATCATATTTTTACACTGAAATCAATATTAGCGGAAAAAACCGTGTTGGACATCATACACTGAAAAAAAAAGTTTATTATTTTGGAAAGAAAAGACCGTATCAAAATGAAAATGACGAACATTCCTAAATATTCATGTTGAAATAACATTAAAATGTATTATTTAGAAAGATTTTCTATTAAAATTAAATTATTTCATGTTGAAACTATAAGATTCGCACGTTTAGTCTGTATTAAATTTTAATTTCAAATTGATATTGTCACAATTTCAACAACCTATCATTTAATGGACCAATCACAACCATCCTTTTAGTTTTTGATAAGAAATATACTAATTTGAAATTTTTTGTGTAAAATTTACCGTTAGCTTTACTGTACGTCAGATTATTTTAGAGCACATTTTTACTTTGTTACAATATGCCCAGTTTTTAACATATTAAAATAATCGCAAAAAATCGTGAAATATTGATAACAAAAGTTTTTTTAATATTAATCTTATTGTTTTGGATTCGGTTATATCACAATAAACAATTGATAACAGTGATAATTTAGAAAAAAGTTATTTATTTGAAATCGAAAATAGTGTTATAAAAAATAACCTAGAAAATAGTGAAATAATTATCGATCAATGCAATGCAGAAAACATTATTGCTGTAGTGAATGAATCTTCGTCTAAACTCGAAAATTGTGATGAAATAGAAATTTAATTTGAAATTAATTGTGAAAATGAAAACAGTTTGGAGGCTCTAATATTGGAATGGAATTTAATTAATCTTTTACCGCGGTTAACAGGTGAGTACAAGAGTCTGTCTAGTTGCGTGACCTCGAACCGTATACATAATTTTCGTGTTGATGATCAAGTTTTAGTAAATATTCTTATAAATTACTAATTTTATTTTATAAAGTTTGTCATTAGAAACAGACACTAGTATACGCAAAACACAAAAAACATTAGTTTATGAACATTGTTCATGAAGTATGTATTTAAACGTTTTCAAAATTGAACTGTTTTAATCGTATTTTACTATTTTAATTTTTTTCATTTGATAAGTTTGTGGAATTACATTCGATCGATTAAAATATTTAAAAGGAGAAGACCTGATTAACATGCTTCCAGGCACCGAGCAAATAGCGCAGTGGTTAAAGCTGCGACGTTTGGATCGGTAGGTACCGGGTTCGAATAACAATAGAGGCGGGATGCAAAAGGGATTTTTCATCTCCCGATTACGATCGGTGATTAAATTGAAAACATCTATGACCCTCTGTTGGAATGTAGAACTGGGTGGAACCGGGCCGACCCATCTTTCATGTCACTGTACAGGGTGACATGGAGTATGCAATGCGCAGATGGTATACTGTACTTGTGTGAATGGGATGAATGAATGGTTTGAATGAATGTTGTGTGAATGTAAGGTGCTATGGACCAAAAGAGTGTCTATGCCAATACCTTTTTAAAAAAAAAAAAAAAAAAAAACATGCTTCCTGGAGACGATAATATTGGTAACCGGATTGAATTACGTGAAAAACTATTTTCTGGAAAGCAAAAGTGGTAAATAGATATTTCTTAATTGTAAATTGGTTTTGGAAAACTAATGTAACCTGTTTTGCTCTTCTATAGTATCCCAACGAAACCGCAACAACAATTGATGTTGATTCTAAAGTAAGCGAATGGTTCAATAATTGTGAAATAATAAATATTGGGCCGCAATGCAGCTCTTCTACTAAAAGTATCTGGGATTATATTATAAGTAAATAACACGTCATATAGCTAAAATTTTCGTAGGGAAATATCCTTTTTCGGACAAAAAACATAGCTCAGTGAAATCTTGCATTTATATACAAATTAAATTATTTCTATTCCTCAGTTAAATCAATTGCTCAATTTTTTGCTAAGTTAAAAGTACCACATCGAACAATCATTTTAACTCAGATATTTCAGAAATTAGTTGCTATTTTAAATAATTCAGTTTCATATAAAACCTTTAACAAGCGCACAATTATAAATGTGCGTGTATATAAATGTGCGTGCAACCGGACACTGAGGTGTCAAAATATTTCAGAAGAAAATTTTACTATTGATAAATAAGTATGGCCTAACAAAGTTATTTGTATATTTTACAGGACCTTCATAATGTTCTGAAACTGTCAAACAATGGAAGAAGCGTTCTGCAGTTCTTTAAAGAACACAATTATTTGATTGAACATGAAAGAAAAATTATATTAAATTCTTTAGCTGAATATAGTTTCGATTCAATAAAACGAGAGTATATAATTCCAACACCAAAACAAATGGAACAAATTACTGCTGAAATTATCAAGTTATTTCCATTTGAACACCCTCATACATATTTTATCGCCCGAGGAACAATTAAAAAAGCAAATCCTGTTGGAAAACTATTTAATAAATTTAATAATATTAATCGATCAGTAAAAAAACCGCTAAAACGGAAATTTGAAGATAATTCCAATAATAACAAGGTAATCCAAGGAAAAACCGCAATAATTAGCTCCGAATTGACCTCTATTAAAAATAAAATAAAACATATAGTTATAGTTCCATAAGATACAATACTTATGCACTATGATAAAGTTGTGTTATTCATTATGTTATTTCGATATCAAATAACATCGAAAGACGCAAGATCAGCATAACGTGCGAATCAACGACACGACTCAACGTGATAACCAACAAATCGTGGGAAATGTAGAGTCAGCAAACATACCAGTAACTTTCCGTCTCAATTGTAATTAGAATCCGATAAGAAAATTGTTAAATAAATAAAGAATAATATAATTTTAGTTAGTCTTAAGCAAGCATTCGAACATTGTAGTTAAAAATTAAATAAAGAGAAAATAAAAATTACTTAAATTTTTATTTTATTAGTTATGTAAAACCCCATAACATAATTATATATTAAACACGGATCGAGATGCTGTTGAACTGTGGCGAAATATGGATTTATTTAGAAAACAAGATTTAACAAAGATGGATAATTTTACAATTTTCGAGGAATGGCCCTTTTACAAGCAAGCCGGAGGTGAAAAATTTGTAAGTATGCTAGTGTTAGCATTTTCATTTAAATAACTAATCGAGGAAATTTTCAGATTGAATTAGACTTTGAGAATATTCATCCAGGCAAACAATTTTGTTTGTACAATAACTGGAATAAATTAATGAATTACTATACAAGAACGTCATTAAAGATAAGCAGTTTAAATCAATATATGAAAGTATAATAACAAATGCGACTGACGAAAGTAAGTACCGAATATTATTCCCACCAAAACGTAGTGTGTTTGTTATAGATTGTAAATTATAAATTCACAGATTCAAAAATTTGCTTAGTAACATTATTGTTAAATTCTGTACTAAAGCCTACAGCCAGATCTGTTGTAAAGGATCACGAAGTTAAATCTATTAAAAAAAACAACTGTACGAGAATTCATGAATAGCATGATACTACATATTACAACGATGAACGATTTTCAGAGCTACGAGATGAAAAATTTAACGATTGTATTAAAAAACGAAAACCTATGGAACCGTTCATTATAGTTGAAGGATTAGAATTACAAAAGTTAATGAACTTTTATGTATGTATCGATAAAGTAATTCTTAAACTTTCGTCGTTCTTAAATGCTCTAGTGTATGCTTTAAATCTTTTCATGTTTTCGATTTAGAATATTCTCAGGAATCTACATTAGTATGGCATTGTATTCAAAAACATTTATATGGTATTCTTAAAGATTGTGATGTTAAAAGTCCTGCGTTAGCGGAAGTTTTATCATCAATATGTTTATTTGTTTTAAGTGCAATTTAAGTTTAGAATCAATGCCAGAATTAATTACACATTACAGTTTAAATGTGTGCAAAATTTTTTCGGTTTATGAATTTACAAGCCCACCGATTCATTTATATAATTTAAACAATGGTTTATCTGTAATTAGAAATAAATGTTTATGAAATAAGTATATGTATTACCCTATATATATGTATAAAAATAATAATTTTGTCAATATAGTTTACCTCAAAATATGTAAATATTTTCGAAATATAATAAAATGAAATAAAAATGTATATAACTTAATATTTTGAATTTTGAATTTTAATTTAATACGTTTCATTATCAGTTTGAAACTATTCATGCAATTTAGATAAAAGAAATTTCAGCTTTTTAATAATATTTCATTTCAATTAGAAATATATTTCTTATCAAAACGATAATATATTTTTCAAAAAATAAATAAATAAAAATAAAGTCAGTAAAGATTGAAATACTGCATGTACCTTACCTATACACATAAATCATTTTAAATTTTCGTTATGGTATCGAAAGCGGATTCGTTCTAAAAAATCTGAGAGGGTTGTTTGATTTAAACAAATATTTCGTTGTAAAACTGCGATTAGAAAGAAACAATCATCCATTGATGCATTATGTTGTTGTGCCCAATCCAAACAGATCGTGAAACTTTTAATTATGTTTTATATAGATGGTTTAGTTACAGATTCAACGTGTTCACAATTGAGAATTTCTTCATCTGATGGAATTGGATTGGGCCCACCTAAATTGGCTTCATTAATCCAGGCGACAATTTCATCCAAATCATCCTCGGAATTGGACTTTGCCTTCATTAAAATGTTCCAGCAGATTTTTACGGTCTTCTCGGCAAGACTGTCCCATGCGGTAGCCAAAAAACTAACAGCATGTTTTAAATTTAACGCTTTAGTGGTCAAATAATTTTTTATTGTAATAGGCTTTGGTGAGATTTATAATATTTTGATCCATCGGCTGTTGCAATGTGGTACAATTTGGTGGAAAGCATAATATGGTTATATTAATTAACCCATCAATGCTAATCGGGGAATTATGGGGATGACACGGAGCGTTAGCCAATAAAGCATTGCTTTCGTAGAGAGCCCTTGAGAAGTCAAAAACTTTTTTACCTAAAATAATATGAACATAAATGTAAAAATTATAGCATTAAAATGGTAACCAGATATTATACCTCAGGAGCAAAAGTGCCTTCGATCCAGGTTTGAAATAGTATTGAAGTCATCCAACCATTTTTATTCCCCCTGTATACAATTTCAGAAACATCACAATTTCGAAAGGCTCTTGGTTTCTTAGCTTTGTCAATTCTTTGTCAAACCACCAGGTGCCGCCTTTTCAATGGAACGCACTAATGTTTTATCTGGCAAGATCTTCCAAAATAACCCACTCTCATCGCCGTTGTAAATTCGGTCTGCTTTACCTTTATTTTGAAATTTAATTTTTCTTTTATTTTTTCAAAAATTTGTTTTGCTTTTTCACACAAAATCGATGATGAAATAGTCATGTTTTGAGAACCATTCAGAACCATTTATATAGGGCTTTCTCCATTTGAGGAAATTCTGCAGCTTTTATTGACTTGCGATCGCCTGGCCCTATACTTCCATTTGGTCCGCGAACTCTTTAATTTTTGTATATGATTCTGTTTAATGCGTGTAATTGTCGAATAATACACTAAGTATTGTTTCGCTAATTTTTGCGGAATTTGCGGATATGCCACGGTTTAATTCATTCAGATTATCATTCTTTTGTTTAACTGACAAAGAAGGTCTTGGCATATTCTTTAACAAAATAATTCCCACTTGATTTCCTATAAAATTTATGTTTTATTTTAACAGTTAGCAAGAGATATTAAAATCAAAAGTTGCCACTGTCAAATGTTACAAGAACCGAGCCCGTGCTGTAAATCCAACAACTTGAAGCTAAAATTTACTAAGCGACCAGACCAAGGTACCGCGATTCAATAAGATTTCTATTTGTTGTGATTCCTTTAAAATATGTGCCAGAACTCCGCTGCACGAAGTTCAGTACTCGCGATCCATTAAATTGACAGTTCGCGTATAGAAAAGTCGGTGGCAGGAATATATTGTATACGAATGAGGGTCGAAAGCTCAGGACTCAAAATATGTTTACATTTTTTTACAAAAATCACATCAAATTCATGGGATTTTTATTTTTAAAATCCATTAAATTTTTTTTTTTTTGAAATAATGTCAAACCGACCCAAATATTTAATTTTTATTTTTATTGTTTTTTTTAATTTCACACAAATTAATTTTTAATTTTATGCAAATCAATAAACAATAACTTAAATCACACAGTACATATGTATATATAGTTAAACTGTAACCATCTGGAGTAAATATATAATTTCGTTCAACCCAAATATTGAAGTTTCAAATCAATTGTAAACTTGGAAAAAAAACTATTAAATCTGTCTGTCTGACCTAAAAACAGTGAAAAACAAAAACAAAATAAATGAAAATAAAGGATAGCCGGAAATAGGGACGATTACAACTATACAAATTTGGTTTTTAATTTATACCCGAAATCGTCCTGTTGTATGTACGTACATATGTACATGTGTATATACCCAAACCGTGTATTCATTGATCGGTAGAGTGTTTTCTTAAATATGGGGTGCGGGTGTTTGGAATAATTTTCCAATTTATTTGTTATAAATAGATAATTACGGTCATTATAGTTTGTCTACCTAAGTATACAGTTGATATCTATACTAACAAAACTATATATACACATTGGTGTAAAGTGGTGTAATTAAATTAAATTATTAACTCATCACAAATATTTGTTTAAGTTAATTGGACGATAATTGGAGTATAAAGAGGACATAATATATAAGGGTGGAATAGTTGTTATCTATATTGTATATAAATGTAATATGGTTATGTTCGTCAATTGGACAAAATTCAACAATATAGTTTGCAACCAGGGATGGGCGAGGTAGATTACGCCATGTAATCTACGCGGTTGTCGACACGTATAGAGTATTACGGAGGATACTTGGCAATATTTTTTATCAACGTCGATAATTAAGACAACGCCAACAACCTACGATATTTTGGCATTGTTGTGAATCTGAAGTTATAGAAATTTTTAAAAGAATTTTTATAATATATATTTATTATTAATATTAGTTTAAAGATGATAGGCTGTTATTCAATTTCTTAATTTTTAGAAGTTTGCACACGTTTGTAAACAGATCATCCATAAAATTCGCCCATTGATCGGATAATATATACTGAGGGGTTCCGAAAACACATATTATTCGTTCTACAAAAATTCGAGCTATGATTTCGGCATCTTGGTTCCTTATAGGAAACGCAAAAGAAAATTTAGTAAGGTCATCCTGAGTTACGTCCATTATTTCTTTAGATGTTGAAGGAAGTTTTGAAGATTTATCAGGTACAATTGCTATTCGACTTAGACCAGGTATGTGGTAAACCTTATAATCGAAATCTTCCAATTTAATGCGCCACCTCATTAACCGAGCGGAACGGTTTTTTTAAATTACACAGCCATATCAACGGCTTATGATCTGTAATTCTGGAAAAATGACGACCATATACATTTGGTCGTCATGGTCGTCATTTTTCCAACAATGTTCTTAAGCCCATACTATCGCCAGCAACTCCTTCTCTATCGTTGGATAATTAAATTTAGCTTTATTTAGCACTCGACTAGCAAATGCGATTGGCAAATCAAAGTTGTTCGGATATTGAAAAAATGCGGATTGCAATATCACTCAAACAATTTTTAAGTTTGGTGAAAGATTCATCGCAGAACGCATTCCTATTAAATGGTTGACCCTTTTTCAGTAAAATTGTAAGAGGTTGCGATATTTCACAAAATTGTTTAATGAAACGGCGGTAATATCCTGCTAAGCCTAAACATGATTTCACTTCCTTTTGATTATTTGGCTGAGGATAATTTTTTATTGTATCTGTTTTATATATCGTGACGGTATGGCCTAGGTCCTAGATATATTATCTCCTTAAATAAGAATTGACACTTTTCTAAATTTATACCTTGAAATTATTGATTTTCAAACATTCAAGAACCAATTCTAGTTTTGCGTTATGATCAATAAGATTATAACCAGTCACTATCACGTCATCTATATAAACAAGATATTTAATTCCATTTAAACCACTTAGAATAGTATTCATAAGACGTTGACACGTTGCTGGTGCAGTTTTCAGCCCGAAAGGCATTTGTTTAAATTGAGAATGCCCTAAGTGAGTATTAAATGCATTCTTTTCTCTATCTTTGGGATCTAATAAAATCTCATGATAACTTGTCGCAAGATCTAAAGTGGAGAAATATTTAGATTAAGCAAGATGATCCTCTACGAAGTTAACACCATAATGACGTATATATCAAAATGATTTAATAATATTTTTATTTTGGAAACAGTGGGCATTAGAGGGGTTAGGACAAACTAGTTTGCTATGTCCTCATTAGTAATAATTCGATCATATGTTTTCCCAAATTTTATATACATAAAATCCTATAGGAAACTAACACCATAATGACACACATACATACATAAGTCATTAGGTCTACGCTATCCGAAAATTACTTCATTTTTTACAATAGATTTAGGGCAACAATTCGGAAAAGTCATATATCGAAATATATGAGGTCACAGCAAGCTTGGTTGTCCTAAACCACCTAATCTCCTTCGGTAGTTTAGACCCAATGCGACAACTTAGTATATACGTAATTATGGTGTTTGCTTTCCAGGGTGATCCCAAGAAAATTTGGAAATTTAATCAGTTAAATTATTAGATTAATATTACATGATATTCTCACTAACTTATATGTAAAAATCAGGGATAGGCGAGGTATATTACACCATGAAATCTACGCGGTTATCGACACGTAAAATATAACGTAGATTACTTCGCAGGGTTTTTTGTCAACGTCGACAATTAAAATAATGTCAACAACCTACGATATTTTAGCGATTGAAATCGAATGTACCAGTTCGCGAGTGTATTTTGTAAAAGCCTTCATCTAGAGGTGATTTTTTCATTTATTTCTTTTTGACAAATGACACATGAATGCTTTCAAACTGTCATCGTGTTTTTATTTCATTACTGCAGTATTGTTTGCCATATCATCATGGAAAGACTGAGCCTGGCATAGCGTCTACAAATTGTTCAGCTTTATTACGAAAATCAACGTTCTTTGAGGAATGTGTTTCGTGCACTTACACCAAGTTAATATATGGTTTACATAATCGGCCTGTCGAGACCACTATTTGGAATACCATCGAAAAGTTTGAATCCTAGTTTACAGTATTGGATGACAGGCGACTAAATAACGGTTTGGTGTGGTTTTTGCGCCTGTGAAATCATTCGTCCATATTTCTTCAAAATAGAAGACGGCCGTGACGTACCTGTGAATAGTGCTCTTTGTTGCGCCATGATAACGGAATATTTTCTGCCTGAAATTGAAGCCCGACTTCGACAACATTTGGTTCCAAGAAGTCGGCGCTATTTGCCATATAGCGCGCGAAGCAATGTACTTATTGAAAAATCATTTTGGCGATCAATTAATTTCACGGTTCGGATCGTTGAAATGGCTATTTAGATAGTGTGATACCTCTAGACTCTTTTCTTTGGGGCTACGAAAAGTCCAAAGTCTATATGAATAAACCAGCTAGATTTGAGGCATTGGAAACCAACATTACCCGTGTCATTCGCCAAATACCATTCGATATTCTCGAACGCGTCATCAAAAATTGGACTTTGAGAAAGAACCATCGCAGTTGCGGACATCATTTAAAAGAAGTAATCTTTAAAACAAAAATGGCAAGAAATGTGCCTTCGAATGACAATAAAGTTTTTATACGATTAAATCGAATTTTTTGAGTTTTTTTAATTTTTGCACAAATCACTTCTATAGATTTCGTTATTTGCAAATTTACGTGCAAATTTATTGCTTCTGTTGGAATTAGAGTCGTGTGAACGAGCTATATAGCCAAAACTTTACAACTGAATCGTGTTGAAGAATTAGCGGCAAAATACGTCGTTTTGAAAAATGTGACAAAAACCTGGCTTCACAACTGCAAATTGCTGGCCAAATCATACATTTGTTTGCAAATGTATCTAACTTGAAGTGTTTGAAAACCAATTTCAAGTACGTTTCGTCATCCATCAAAACACATCCACTAAATTTTGCGAAAATTTTTTACCATGGTCATAGTTAAACTTTCCCGGATTATTTTTAATGAAGGTTATACCCTATTCGTAAAGATGTTGTTCAGCACGAATTTTTAATACTCCGGTGGTCAAGTAAGCAGAGTCAATGCTCTTGAAATCGTGGACTCGAGTTCATAGCATCATCAGCGCCAATTCTTTTTTAATTTAGTTTCATCGGCAAGGATAAGAGCCATCTCTTGTGTATGACCGCAATGAATTGTCCATTACTGTTGCTTAAATTTTCAATTTTCTCTATTGAATTGGCAAACATAAAAGATTTGTATAGCACCTAATTGATATACGCCGGTGGTCCAGTAAGCAGAGTCGTTGCATTTGGAATTGTGAACTTGAGTTCAAGCCTCGGTTTGGCATTAAATAATTTTTAATTTAATTTATTTAATTTCTCCCTTCAATTGGCAAATATAAAGGATGAGTATAGCGGCAATTCTATATATGGAAATGGTCAGGTGGTAAAGTAAGCGGTGTCGTAGGATTTGGAATCGTGGATGTAGTGCAGGGTTCAAACCTCGATTAGAGGTAAAAAAATTTAGCGGGCATTCCCACACATTTCTCATTAAATTAAAAAAAAACACTTTTTGATTTAAAAATGACCAATTTCCTATTAATTAAATAATAATTATATTTTGAGGCTTGAACTAGTCATGTTTAGTATCGAGAATTACACATCTTCTTTTACCACCGAGCCACCACCATACATATAAATACTGATATTCTTAGCGTTTATAGCTGCCATTTGAAAAATAAAATTGAAAATTTTAGCAACGGCAATGGACTCTATTTGACCATCGCATCGTCGTACAATTTCATTACCCTCTATACCCGAACCCATCTTTTATACTTGCCTCTTTTTTAAATGGAGAATATTGAAGTTTTCAACAGAAAGATGAGTTGAATTATTTTTATTTCACCATCACCAATTTGACAGGAGAAATTAAACCAAAAAATGTTTGGCTCGATCGAGAATCGAACTTTGATCCATAAATCCAAAGTCACTGACTCTGCTTACTGGACCACCGCCGCATATATAGTTCATGCTATACAAATCTTTTATATCTGTCATTTGAATAGAAACTATTGAAAATGTTAGCAAAGGCAATGGACTCTGCGTTTATTTCACCATCGCCATATCACCATCTTGTATACATGCTACTACTTGAAAATTATGAAAATGCATGTTTAACAGAAGCTGTGTGTTGAACCAATTTGAATACATAGAAGAAATTAAATAAAAATAATACCGTCGCTAAAGGGACTCGAACTTAGGTCCACACATTCAAAGTCAATTGCTCTACTGCCTCGCCCACCACCGTATATATATTTGATGTTATGCAAATCTTTTATACTTTCCAATTGAATTGAGAAACTTGGTGAAATTTTTTTAACAGAACCTGAGTTGAGCCAATAATAATATCGTTTGAAACTTAACTGAACTGCATAGTGTCAGGTGCAACATTTAATGCGAAGACATTCCGAGCAGTGTATTTCGAAGTATAGTTAAAAATCTGACAAGCTATTCCTCCTTATGTTCTTAAAAATTATAAAACTTCCGTTCCAGTCAATGATGCTTGATGCGATTTTCTAGGCGGGACACAATATTGACCACTTACCATACAAATTTTAAGTTTAAGTCAGTACCTGAATAACGTCCAAATAAAAAATGTCCCTATACAAACTGAAAGTATAACAAATAGGTATAGCTGAGTTTAAGTCTCGATTAGGGCTAAAAAGAAATTTAATTCAATTCAGATTCTGTTAAATTTTCATTTTTCTTTGTTCAAATGGTGAGTATAAAAGATGGATTTATCTGTAATAAAATTGTACGGCAGTGGTCAAGTAAGCAAATTAATGGGGGTTTGATTAGTGAACGTGAGTTCAATCGGCATTCGGACGTTTTTTTAATTTAATTTCATTTTACAAATTTGTTCAACTCATCTTCTATTAAAATTTTCAAATTTTTCCAATTAATTGCCAAGTATAAAAGAGGGATGTTGCAGCAATGAAAATGTATGGCGTTGGTCAAATAAGCAGAATCCAGAAATACTTTTGGTTATAAAAAATTCGATCAGGTAAGTATTTTCTGGGTCAGTTGGCCAATATGTTGGTTTTTCAGTTGAAATCGATTCACGTCCATTTTCTTTAATGCAATCAGTAATTATTTTCCTTTAGTTGTAGTTAATCTAGAACCCCAGTGAGTATTAGTCGCATTGAAGTCACCACTTATTATGAACCTTTTTCCCAGACGCTTGAAGAACTCTGGGTATTGTTTGTTTTTAATAGAATCTCTTGGTGGACAGTACAATCCTGCCACAATAATAGGACTTTGTTGGTTTTTATATACATGAACAAGTGTTGGTTATCTGAATAATTTGGCTTTTCAATAACTTGGTAGCACTTATAGCCTTCTTGAACTCGAATTCGTTTTACCATGGAGTGGGGGTGTTTAATTTTATGGCACGGTCATAGTTAAAGTTAATCGGATTTAATGAAAGTTATAACCTTTTTGTCTGATTTTTTGTGAGTTGTTTTCCCGATTTTTGTGCAAACATCTATACCGTTCCACCGTTATAAAGAGGGCCCCACTCTATATAACGCTATATATCGGTGTTCTGGGTCAATTTAATAATTTTGTAATTGATAAACATGATGCTGAAGTAGATTCATGGTATTTGAGCACGAATAGTTTTAAATCCCGCTCTTTTTGAAAAGAGATTTACATGCATTGACGGAAATTCTATAAAACTATCACCAATAACGCATTGACCCTAAAAAAATTTACTTACCCTTTAGTTTGGAACTAATTGACAAAACCACTCTAGGAATTGTCTACATAATCGACGTTGTCTAAGTTGTTGACGTTATCTACAGGTTGTGGACACGTCAATGTAGAAAATAATAGATGACGAGTAAACGCCCTGATCATACTCCCTGTCATCGAAGGTAGCCCAGAACTGTCTGGCTTCTTTAAATGAGAAGCTGATCAGTTGAACATCCGCTTGACGTGGGTACCAGGACACTTCAAAATCGCAGCGAATGTAAAGGCAGATGAGCTGGGCCGCAAAGGTACAACATCACGCCTTATATCCCAATTTTAAAACAAATCACAATATTTAAAAATATTAATATTCTCGCATGAACTTTGTGACGTAAAACCTACAATCTCAGTCAATCAAGTCACTAAAATGTATATACATATATTTAAATACTTACCTATTTCATCGTGTCCCAAACTATATACACCGCCGATTTCTCAAAACTCCAACGTCATAATCTTCGATGCTTATCAAGAAACCATTCTATCATCCAACATTACGTTAAAAGCTATTTCCATCTTATATATACGAGTATAGTATACGCCTAATCGACTTTAATCACAGGATTAACGGTACGAGTAGGTATAGTAGTTTATGGCATAAAAACTGTGATATATATTCCCGAAATTATGTAACACAAACATAAAAATTAATTACAGCGAAAAACGAACTAAATAATTTTTAGCGCCAACCGCAGCCATCGAAAAAAGGTCAAACAAATTCGTCATTTCTCAAAAACTTAAAAAATAAAAAAAAGTCTTCTATACTTAGGGACACGCACTTCCGTCACAATCCTATATAGATAGTGTCCACTATTTTGTAAACGTAATAAAAAAGGGATATGATTTTATTTTTTTCGAATTTTATTTTATTTATTCGGTTGGATTACTTCTAACACAGGTTTTAAGGAAATGTATACAAATATACATATACAGTGCGTTAATAAAATTTTATTTTGTCACTATAACTATATCAAAAAGGACGAATGGTCATTTTGAAAATGTATAACGTATATGTGACATGGTGTATATAGATTGGTAGGTGCAGATATAAAACCTATATATATAGTACATTTTTTTTGTCTTATCAGAAACGTAAATCACTGTAGGAAAAATGGAAAATATATAAAATCAAAATGACCATCATTTTCATCGTGCTTTCGTAATAGTTTTTACTGTTTTAATGTCT
Organism: Tipula unca; assembly: GCA_951394425.1. NCBI lineage: Eukaryota > Metazoa > Arthropoda > Insecta > Diptera > Tipulidae > Tipula > Tipula unca. The sequence goes on along the minus strand of OX596381.1, from coordinate 168,192,742 downwards.
TTCTGGGTTATTTTTCAACGATAGATAGGTGAAACGTAGTGTGTGACAGTAAATTATTTGTGTTAGATGTTAGTACATTTTTATGCTATCCAATTATTCACCCATATCTATTAGTTTGATTGTTTACCATCTGACAGTTATAATTTTATAAGACTGTGAAGTTTAATTTACAATGTACCTAACAAATAAATTCGATTACAAATTAACGATTGGCCTTATAATTGTTGTAATCAAATTGAATTGGGGGTTTAACGTTTCGATTCTATTTAGTCCGCAACTTACATTTTAAGAATGCATTTTTTAATTTCGCAATTTCCCCAGAAATTAAATTAATCGATCGACAATCGGTTCCACGACAATTCACAGAAAACCAATTCACCGAAAACGACAAATTAACGAAAATTAAAATACACCGAGTCACGACCATAAACCGATTATAATGAATTGGAATTATTTGACGGAAATGGTATAATAAAATCGTTTTTGGCAGATTATCTGGAATATGGCCAACAGGTATGGTACTAACCAAATCCTTCACCGATAAAAAAAAAATTCAGCATGTTGGATGGAAATGGGATTCCAAAATAATTTTTGAATCCAGTTCTGGATAATGATCGTCAGGAACGGAACTAGACCATTCCTTAGCCAATTATGATGAATCATCGTATGTTGGATGTAAATGAAATTATAAAAAGTTTTTGGCAGAAGTTCTGGAATATGGTTAACAGGAACGGAACGGAATGGCCTAGTTCCTTGACGGATTATGATGAAATACCGTTTTTCATAGGTTGGAAATGGGTTTATAAAATTATGTTTGGCAGTAGTTTGAGCCATTATGATGAAACTCGTCATGTTGGATGGAAATGTATAAAAGGCATTAATGGAAATGGCATTCTTAACACATTTGGGGATGCAGTTCTGTGAAAAGACGAATTGGAACGAAATTAATTTATTACTTGATCTATGATGAAACTTGGAATGTTGGAAGGAAAAGGATTATAAAATAATTATTGAATTAAGTTCTGGATAATGAATGATTGATAGGGACGGAAGTAGACGACTCCTTGGCCGATTATAACAAAATTTGGTATTTTGGATGGAAATGGAACTATAAACTGTGTTTTGGCAGAAATTTCGTGGCCATCATAATATGGCCATCATGAACTAAAGTAGCGCGTTCACCAATTTTGATGAAACACGGTTATTAAATTAATTATGGCAGACAAATTCCAGAACATCTTCCAAACATAACTTTATAATCTCATTTCCATCTTAGATACCGAGTTTCATTTTATTCGGCGAAGGAAAGGCATAGTACCATCTCTGTTGGCGATAGTTCGAAATTTCTAGCATCATTCTTTTAAAATTACATTTTCATCCAACATACCGAATCTCATCATAATCGGCCAAGAAATGGCCTACTTCCGTGCCTGATGGTTATTATCCAGAACTGAATCCAATAATTATTTCAGAATTTCATTTCCATCATACCAAGTTTCTACATAATATTGGCGAAGGAATAGTCTAGTTCCGCCATGTAATTTGAAATACAAAATAACGAACAATACCCACTACGAGTGTGAAGTTTTCGACAAAATTACAAAAAATAACAAGACGTATTCTGTATTTCATTTGTATAATTATTCCTCTATACCACATTCACGAAAAATCTCTAAACGTTGAAAATTTTAATAGAAGCTGAGTTGAACTACATTACTTTGCTTACTTGACCACTGCGGTACAATTTCATTACTGATAAATCCATCTTTTATACAGCTTCACCATTTGATTAGAGAAAAATGACAAAATTTAACAGAATCTGAATTGAATTAAATTTCTTATTAGCCCTAATCGAGACTTAAACTCAGCTATACCTATTTGTTATACTTTCAGTTTGTATATAGGGAAATTTTTTGTTTGTACGTTATTCATGTACTGAGTTAAACTTAAAACTTGTATGGTCAGTGGTCAGTATTGTGTCCCGTCTAGAAAATCGCATCAAGCATCCATCATTGACTGGAACGGAAGTTTTATAATTTTTAAGAACATAAGGAGGAATAGCTTGTCAGATTTTTAACTTCTTCGAAATACACTGCATGGAACGTCATCGCATTGAATGTTGCACCTGGCACTATGCAGTTCAGTTAAGTTTCAAACGATAATGTTGTGCCATTTATGGTTCAACTCAGCTTCCGTTAAAAAAATTTCTAAGTTTCTCAATTCAATTGGAAAGTATAAAAGATTTGCATAACATCAAATATATATACGGTGGTGGGCGAGGTAGTAGAGTGATTGACTTTGAATGTGTGGAACTAGGTTATTATTTTTATTTAATTTCTTCTGTATTCAAATTGGTTCAACACACAGCTTCTGTTAAACATGCATTTTCATATTTTTCAAGTAGTAGCATGTATACAAGATGGTGATATGGCGATGGTGAAATAAACGAAGAGTCCATTGCCTTTGCTAACATTTTCAATATTTTCTATTCAAATGACAGATATAAAAGATTTGTATAGCATCAAATATAAATGCGGCGGTGGTCCAGTAAGCAGAGTCAGTGACTTTGGATATATGAATCTAAGTTCGATTCTCGATCGAGCCAAACATTTTTTGGTTTAATTTCTCCTGATGGTGAAATAAAAATAATCCAACTCAGTCAGCTTGCTGTTCAAAACTTCAATATTCTCCATGTAAAAAAGTGGCAAGTATAAAAGATGGTTATGGGTATATAGAGCTGTAATGAAATTGTACGACGATGGTCAAATAAGCAGAGTCCATTGCCGTTGATAAAATTTTCATTTTTTTTTTCAAATGGCAGCTATAAACGACAAAAATATCACTATTTATATGTATAGCGGTGGCTCGGTGGTAAAAGAAGCTGTGTGATTGGATATTAATCATGACTAGTTCAAGCCTAAAAATATATTTTTTATTTAATTATTAGCAAATTGGTCAATTTTAAATCAAAAAGTTAAAAGATGGATTTTTTTTAATTTAATGAGAAATGTATGAATGCCCCGCTTAAAATTGTTTACCCTTTAATCGAGGTTCGACAATTTCCATATATAGATTTGCCGCTATACTCATCCTTTATATTTACCAATTGAAGGGAGAAATTAAATAAATTAAATTAAAAATTATTTAATGCCAAACCGAGGCTTGAACTCAAGTTCACAATTCCAAATGCAACGACTCTGCTTACTGGACCACCGGCGTATATCAATTAGGTGCTATACAAATCTTTTATGTTTGCCAATTCAATAGAGAAAATTGAAAATTTTAGCACAGGAATGGACAGTTCATTACGGTCATACACAATAGATGGCTCTTGCATTTTTATTACGGTGATACACAAGAGATGGCTCTTGTACTTACCGATGAAACTAGATTAAAAATAATTGACGCTGACGAGAATTGAACTCGGTCGACGAATGCAAAAGCAATGACTCTGTCAACTGCACCATCGCCGAATATACATAATGCTATACAAATCTTTTATATTTGCCAATTCAATAGAGAAAATTAAAAATTTTAGTAACAGGAATGGACTATGCTTATTTGAAAAATCGCCGTATATTTTCATTAGGGGCATACACAAGAGATGGCTCCTATAATTGCAGAAATTGAATGTTAATTTCAACAGAAGCTGTGTTAAACCAATTTTACAGCAGAAACTAAATTAAAAAAGTATTGGCGCTGACGAGTCTTGAACTTGATGTCCACGATTTCAAGAGCATTGACTCTGCTTACTCGACCACCGGCATATTAAAAATTGGTGCTGAACAACGATAGAAATTTTAAATGGCACAACTGATAGAAATCTTTACAAAAAGGTTATAACCTTCATTTAACACACCCCACTTCATGGTAAAACAAATTCGAGTTCAGGAAGGCTATGAGTGCTACCGAGTTATTAAAAAGCCAAATCGTTGAGATATCCAACACTTGTTCGATAAAAATGTGCCAAACTGATGACGAAATTTTCGAATAATTTAGTGAAATGTGTTTTGATGATGACGAAACGTACATGAAATTGGTTTTGAAACACTTCAAGTTAGATACATTTCCAAAAAAATGTATGATTTGGCCAGTAATTTACAGTTGTGTAGCAAGGTTTTTGTCACATTTTTCATAACGACGTTTTGCCGCTAATTCTTCATCACGATTCAGCAGTAAAGTTTTTGCAATAAGCTCGTTCACACGACTCTAATTTCAACAGAAGCAATAAATTTGTACGAGATTAAACAAATCAATGTTATCTCAAAGAGCCCACAGGTATCGAAAAATTTAGGAGTATAGCGGAAAGAGTGCTGAAGTGCGATAGTCACACCGGCAGTTATGCCAGAAAGAGGGAGCATCAAACAACATGTGCGCGATTTTATCGGTAATAACGTAATCTATATAGAGGTGATTTCTGCAAAAATTAAAAAAATTCAATTTAATCGTATGGAAACTTTATTATCATTCGAAAGAACATTTCTTGCCATTTATTTTTTAAAGATTACTTCTTTCAAATGATGGCCGCAACTGCGATGGTCCTCAAAGTCCAATTTTTGATGACGCGTTCGAGAATATTGAATGGTATTTGGCGAATGACACGGGTAATATTGGCTTCCAATGCTTCAAATCTAGCTGGTTTATTCACATAGACTTTGAATTTTGTGTAGCCCCAAAAGAAAAGAGTCTAAAGGACTCCGAACCGTGAAATTAACTGCTCGCCAAAATGATTTTTCAATAAGTACATTGCTTCGCGCACTGTATGGCAAATAGCGCCGACTTCTTGAAACCAAAAGTTTTCGAGGTCGGGCTTCAATTTCAGGCAGCAAATATTCCGTTATTATAGTGCATAAACTACCACTATTCACAGGTTCGTCCCGGCCGTCTTCTTTTTTGAAGAAATTTGGACGAATGTTTTCAGAGGCACATAATCACACCAAACCAAGTATATTAAGTCGCCTATCATCCAGTACTGTAAACTGGGATTCAAACTTTTCGATGGTACTCCAAATAGTGGTCTCGACAGGCCGATTATGTCAACCATAACTTGGTCTAAACGCACGAAACACATTTCTCACAGAACGCTATTTTTCGTAATACACCTGAACAATTTATAGACGGTATGCTGGGCTCAGTCTTTCCATGAAGAAATGGCAAACAATACTGAATAAATAAAAGCATATTCATGCGTCATTTGTCGAAAGAAACAAATGAAAAAATCACCTCTAGATGAACGTTTTTATACAATTCTCCCACGAACTGGCGCATTCGATTTCAAATCGCTAAAATATCGTAGGTTGTTGACATTATTTTAATTTAATTGACGTTATCAAAAAACACTGCCCAGTAATCTACGTTATATTTTACGTGTCGATAACCGCGTAGATTACATGGCGTAATCTACATCGCGCATCCCTGCTCGCATCCAGTATTGAGAATTTCAACATCAGAGGAGCTTATATAGTTAAGCAGAGAAGAACCCCTGTGGTTAATGTTCGTACTACCCCAGATCGAGTGATGAGCATTAGCATCACAACTGCTGCTTCAGGAAGAAGCCATAAAGGAAACGAACGTCAGATGGTCTAACACTAGTTCGTGTGTAATAATAAGGCAGATCTGGCCTGGACTTGACCGGTCCACATCCGGCCTACTGATATCGCTTCGACGGCACTTTATTGGTATGATCGTAGAAAATGAGGAGAAGGAGGAAACTGTGCTCCATTTGCTCTGCAACTGTCCGAGTCTAGCGTACAGCAGAACAAAATTTATGGGAACTTCCCCTTTGGACGACCTCACGGATCTTAGTAAGATCGAGGTCCGGGACTTTCAACGCTTCTTGGTAAACTCAGGATGGTTTTAACAAGTGAAGAGGAGGTATGCTCGAACGTCGTACAGCTACGGACCAATTTTTGTGTCTATGCTAGTCCTCTAGGACGGCCACCCTTACCTAATCTAACCTAGCATCACAGCCAATCACCAAATGAGTATGCTTATTCTTACACCATGTCACAAAATTAGTGAGTTCCTCAGAGCGGGGAGATGAAGAAGAGTCATACGGAAAATAAACTGAGGCGATGACCAGTTTAGTACAGGATTTATCGAATAGCAGAGTAACGAGCACAGTCGTAACTTCAGCCGAGCTACACTCGTGAATAAGATCTGCATTAATATTAATGCCAATAAAAATACACGCTCGAGTTTCACTGGCAGAATTCTTACAGAAAATTCTGGCATCAAATAAGTTTAATCCAGAGACAGCATTATTAAGAAGATATGGTTCCTCGATTTGGTCTGCTGAATATTGTGTAGCAGACAAAGAATGCAAAAATTCAACTTCAGTGAAAAAAATTTGTTTAAAATTTCTCTTAAACTGACATCTAGAAGTATCGCAATACTGACTTTGCAAATATTACAGATAAAGCAATTAAAACCAAAACATTAAATCCGATAAAATCAGCTCCACAAAACTAAAACATCTGCAGCCAAACAATATTTAAAACAAACAACCCAATTTCTGTTTTTTTTTCTTTAAATATTAAATTTTTTATTTATATTTAATTTTAATTTTTCATTTACTTTCTCTTTCTTGTGTTTTACTTTTTGTTTTTTTTTTTATTTTTTATTTTATTATATTTTTAATTCTAACATCAATTCCAAAAAAAAAAAAACTATGTGTTAAATTAATATTTAAAAAATAAAATTAAAAACAACCGAAAAATTCATTAAATATACATACGTATTTATATATAATAATAATTAAATTTAATTTAAATTTAAATTTACTTTATTGATTTTTCCACCTTTTTTTAAATTATTTTAGTTTATTTTCATCCAATTTTTTTTTTATTAATTTATTTATTAAATACAAGTTTTAATATTTATTATAAAACGAGAAGTGGTTTTAAGATACTATTTTGCGTCAAAAATACGTTTTGATTAAATTAAATTATTAAATTAAAATTAATATAACATAATAATATTTTTTTAATAATGATATGTAAAAAGTGCTTTATTATTAATCATTTTTTGTTTGTTTGTTTAATTAATTAATCGATTAATTAATATAATAATTATATAACAATTATTCTTAAATAACATTGAATTTATTTTTAATGTTTTTTTTTTATATTTAATATTATTTAATAATAAGAGTTAAGTACAAATTGGACGTAAAAAAATGATATAAATTGTATTTTTTTTATACATTAATTAATTATATTAGTATATAGTTTAATAAATCAATAATAGTTTAGCAATTAGTAAAAATTACAATAATACTAATATACATTTAAAAATAACAAGAATGACAATTTTACAAAAATTTATTTATTTTTCTTTTAATAATGGATTAAAATAAATTAATTTAATTAAAATAATAAACAAATAAAATTAAAAATAAAATTTACAACCAAACTTAATACTTTTAATTAATTTTATTTTTGAAATAAAATTACATTCGACATTATAACAAATTATTAATTAAATAGACTGCCACCAAATAATATATGTATATTTATATATATATTTTTTATTGACGCAAAATAGTTTATTTAATTAAATGATATCGAGATAATAAGAAAGTAAAATGTTACGACGGATTTTGTGTTATTTATTTAGTAATTTTTTAAATAAAACCAAATTTTTTATTTTTTTTTTATTATTATTTTGGTGTCAATATTGTGTGAGTGATTCCCAATTTTATTTTAATTAGTTTTGTAATTATTATTTTTAAGAGAAGCCAAATTTATTAATGAGATTCTGCGAGTGCAGGATCGTAGTTGAGCTACGGTCCTGTGCTAGTGCCAAAAGAAAAAACAAAAACAAAAATCGAAAAATTATTAAATTTATATATTAATTTTTAGTTAATTTATACAAATTTTTATTTATTACACTTCCTAAGATACCTAAAATACTTTCAAATTACAATTATTTTCCTTTTATTTATTTATGTAATTTATATATGTATGTATATATATATAAATAGATTTTGTTTGTCTTGATAAATAAAATTAAAATAAAAGTCTTGATATATAATTGGGATTATATATATTTAATTAATTATTAATTTTAATATATAAATTCTAAGATTTTTTTTTTTGGTTTTAAGTATGTTTTTTCTATTTGCATTGTTGTAAATGTTAACGTTTTTATATTTTTATTATATAATTTAAAAAACAAAACCCTTAATTAGCAAAATTAAATTCCCGAAAACACAAAAATTAAATAAAATAAAAACCACCATCCAAATTCAAAAAATGCCACAAACTAAACTTGATACTCACCAAAATATTTTTTATTTATGAATGTATATGTATACTGAAGCTTTGAACTGGGGTTGGAACGCATGGAACTAAATATATAAAATCCTAAAACCCTCCAATGTCCAATAATACACAATATATAATTATAGTAATTATTAAAAATAGCAATAGTTTTTAAAAGAGTATAGTTTTAGAGTAAGAGTCATGATAAAAAATATTTTTTTGTTTCCATATTTTTTTTTTTTTTGGTTTTATTTAAAAATTAATAATTATAATTGGTTGTAGTCCTGGCTAAACATCAAAAAATATTTTGTGTTCAGTTATCCATATTTTGAAAATTACTAGAAAATATTTTTATTTTTTATATAATTATTTGTTACTTTGCCGTGTGTGTGTGTGTGTGTGTGTGTGTGTGTTGTTATTTGTTTTCATTATTTATCTATTTTTAGTATTTAGTTTTTTTTTTTTTTAATAACAAAAAAGCTGGACGCAAATATTATCTTTTTTTTATTTTTTTATTTTATATAATATATATTTATATAATTTAATTATGACTTTTTTATTTGTTTAAATTTATTTTACATTTAATTATATAATTTTATTATTATATTGTTTTTAATTTATTTTTAATTACCTCAAAAATTAAATTGTCCTTAAAAATTAAAAAAATATCTTATTTTTTATTATTTTTTGTTTGTTTATTAATTTGTTTTTTGTGCTTAAATATTTTTTTTTTTTGTTCTTTTAAGTTTTTTTTTTTTTAAAGTTTAATAAAAAAAAATTATAAAATAATAATAAAAATTATATAATGGCGAATAAATGGCAAAAATAAAATTAAATTAAAATCTTTTTGTAAAAAAATAAAATAAAAATAATTCAAAAAAATCAATAAAATGCAATTTATCTGAAAAAAATAAACAAAAATTAAAATTAAATTAAATTTTTAATTGAAAATATATTATGTATATAAACAACAACAAAAAATCCTAATCAATTTCTGTTATCTCGTATTTTTATTTTTTTTGCTAACTTACATTGTAGAATTATCCCATTCTAGTTGACTGACGTTTTTATAGCGTCCGTTAATAACTGAAAATATAGTGAAAATCCAATTAAAATAAATTAATCAAATAATTGATTCGAATTTGAGTTTTTTTTGTACATTGTTGGTTATACATATTTGAAAACAAAAAATATTGATTTTGATACACACACATCGAAGGCTGAATTTTGATTTTGGAATTCGAAAGAAATTTGATATTGCTGAAAGTTATGGCTTGTGGTTGTGTAAGCAGATACATATTTTGTTTAGTTGTAAAATAATTAAAAACACTATTTTTCGACTTATTTTGAACATGGTGTAATAGTGAGAAGTGCTTCCTATAGACTATTGCAATAGCGTTTGCTAATAAGTGGGAAAACAGTGCATCTTGTTTTTTGAAAGCTTGATGTGCACTGCGCGTCATCTGAATAGGGCCAGATATTATTTGTTTGATTTTGGTTTACAGCAGACTTTGTTGTTGTCTCATACATAAAAAAAATGTATTTCAGTAATTACCGTTGATTTTATTGCAGTTTGTTTTTGGTAGCTAAAAAAGAATACATATTTAACTACATCATCAGAATAGGGCCACAAGAATAATGTTTCCTTCATGAACATGTTTTTATTTCAAATTTCTATTTTTTTAGTAATGAGTGTGGCCTCCTTTATTGGAAATCACTTCATAAACCCAATTGGGCATTGAATCATAAAGTGATTGTAAATAACCTAATGAAATTGTAGCCCACTACCTCAAATAATGATTGTTTGTCATTAAACTATGCCCCGTTCTCGTACACTTTTCTCACTAACCATCTCCAGATATTCTCCATTATGTTCAGGTCTGAGGAATACGGTGGCCATGACAAAAGGTTTACTTTTTGGTTTCGGATCCAGGCTTTATGATGTTTGCTGTATGGATGGGGGCATTATCATGCTGATAAACCCATCGGATCGGTCCAAAAATAGTATGGCATTGTGGGAAAGCCCTTTCCAGAATATTATTGTATGACTTTGAGGTCATGTTGGATGTTTCAAAACTTAATTCTAGAGTTCCATAACAGGATACTGGTCCCAGGACCATTATACCGCCTTCTCCACTGTAATGTCTATTCAGAAATTTTTCTTCTTTCCTTAGGTCATGAAAATAGTAATTAAAACCGTCCGGACCATCAAAATTAATTGTTTTTTTCATCGGAGAACAAGATCTTTTTCCATGTCCATGACATTGGAGTTTTAGCAAATTCTTGCCGTTTTGCTTTTCTCTGTGGATTAAGTGGTGATTTTTTATAAGGTTTTCTATGCTGAAGATACCCGGATGACCTAATGACACGTCGTATTGATGATACACTGGTTGTAAGCGTGATTCCAGCTTTGATTTTAGCCGGAGATTTACTTCTATTGGAAGCTATTCGTAGTGCCGCCTTTCATATTATTGCCATAGCCTTCAATATCTTTCAAAAATTGTTCACCAATCACATACTCCTTCTAATTTTTGCAGCTATAATACAACTGCTATCTCCTTCCGACTTGTACGCCTCGATTTTTGCTTTTTCAGCTACAGTTAAAAGTTTCCCTCTGCCCATAGTTGTTATAAAATTTTAAAAACTATGGTTTTCAATTTTAATTCAAAAAATAACTAATACTCTGCGATACCTTATCACTGTGATACCTTAATGCAATAACTACAACTGGGGCTTATTCTGATCAAACAATTAAATATGTACACTTTCTTAGTTATTAAAAACAAATTGCAATAAAATCAACGGTAATTATACATTTTTTTTTGAGAGAGAAGTCAAATAAAAAGATCTGGCCCTATTCAGATGACGCGCAGTGTATATCGTATTAAATTTTAATGGAGGAGATTATGAATAAGTAAAATATTTACATAAAAATATTAATCATCAAAAATAATTCACTAGTTATCAACCAAATTTAACTACGTTCTGAAGACTTGAACTGATAAACAATTATGTAAGTAAGTTCGTTACTTATTTCATTGTGATCAAACTCAACTGCTATCGTTTTTGTATGATTGATTTAAAGAAAGGATTCGTTTATCCAGTTGTTCTATAAAGCTGTAGAACGACTTTGTCGAAATAGAACAATGAATCTAGCTCTAAATCTACTAAAAACTCGAAACATTTGAAACAAACTTGATAACATTTCAACATTTATAATAATTGAAAAGCTATAAACTAAAATTCAGTATTTTTATTTTAGAATTAAAATATTTAATCAGTTCAATTAATAAGGTGGAATTACACAAAACAAATTGAACATAATAGATTCGAGATTAAGAAATTCTATGCTGGTAATATCATAAAGTTCAGAATAAAGCACATGTAAAAATTTCAAAAATTCTAAAATTGTATCAATTCAAATCAATTGTATACATTAGCCAACAAATCCATGGTTTTCGTAAACAATAGGGAATTTATTAGTTTGTTATTTTGTTGGCTGATAAGTCGCTACATTTTTTAGAATACATTCTGTGTTTTGTTCTTTGGTTATTTTTATTCAGAAAATGAGTAAGGTAATTCACAAGCGCAATGTGATTTGGATTCAGGCAACTTAGCTAAGGTGTATTTATCAAGCCGATGACAATATCACCAAATGCGGGTAAATCAGAATCGTTGATGGATGGCTAGGAACTTTATGAACGACTATTTTTTCAATAAACGTTAAGCTCGACGAGAATATTTACTGGTTTCAAGCCTTATCCGTAAGTTTAGTATGGTGGTTTAATTTAATAGTTATTTTCTAAAACCAACACATTACAGGTACATTATTCCCAACTGTTCAGCCGATATAGAACTAGCATCCACTTACGCATATGGTGCTGAATTATTTGCCGATAAAGTTGATCTGCTCTTGCAGCCAGCGATTGTTGGTAAGCCTCAACCTACATTTAGCCAACCATTTTGTTGATAAAGCTGATGTGGTTTTGCTGCCTAAAACTGTGGGTGAATCCACATTACAGCGTAAACGTAATACGGTAGATGAACTACCGCAGCCAGGAAATTCGATCGGTCATCCAATTCAGTACAGTGGAATAATAGAACGCATATCGCCATTCAGCATCAAATTGATTAATAATGGTCCTCATACACCACTTACGAATCCAGGCTATTCGCGACAAGATGGAGATGGATATTATTACAGGTATTGATAAATTAAAGTAAATGGTATACAGAAAATTATTCGATAATTTCAAACCAAGTAATGAAATTGAATAATCGATGTAAACGAACTATACAAATTAAGAATAAACAATTTAAAATAATTAATCATTTTTATTTATCACCAGTAAGGAAACAAGTAGTACCATGGCAGTTTGATAGTTTCTAAATTCACAACTCCGCAGCGCTTATATAATCAGCTCCTGACAATTTAAAATTAAAATTAGCATTCAAATTGTCGAGTATCGCATCGATGTTTACAAGACATTTTCATATTCTATCCTGGTCTCCAGTCGACCTACTTCTAAAATTAAAGCAAGATGCCTTCCGTTAATTTCATTAAATAAACCGTAGAAATTACGGTTATTAGTTATTACTATAAGTTGGGCCTTGTAATTCGCATTAACTAATATTTAAATTTTCGCTTTCTAAAAATCCGCTGAGCTATATTTTATTGCTCGTTAGCAAAACGATACTTCTCACCCGACCAATCAGTTTAGGGTTTACTTGCTTTAAAAATAACATCAATCTACTTTTCGACATTATTTTATTTACTTTTTTGACAACAGCAAATTGAGCAAAACCATCTCTTTAAAAATGGCTATCTTCACTCTGTCCTGCAGATAATTTTTCAGCAGGCAAAAATACATAAATTCGCCTTGATTGCCTCAATCGACTAAACTAACTAAACTCATAGGCGCTGACTCAAAAGTCAATTAACGAGGTTACTTTTCGATGAAATTTTAATTTATACTGTGTCAAGTGATGAATAAATATGAAAGCAACCCAATTGGACATTTATTTATAGTTAAAACGGAAAGCAACCTCATAAGGAGGCTAATTTAATTAACCAATTCGAAGCCACCTAGTGGTTAATAGCATAACTGTGCGCGAAGCACACAGTATAAGTATTACATATTTACAAATTAATAAATTTCTTCTTTGGTGGGGCTGGTACTTTAATTTGGTAATTTGCAACTTATTCTAACAATTCTATATAGTAAATAAAAATGTTATCCTAAATTATCCACTTAAATCATATTTGTACGTAATAATGAATAAATTTAAATTGGAAAACGACCTTAATAATAAACTCTTCTTAGACAATAGTGGTACCACCTATCGGTGAATAGCAAAACTGATCACATTTATGATTTATATACAATTTTACGTTTACGGTTAGAAAAATTCATTTTTAAACCAAAACAAATTCTGATATTCTTGAATTACTTTACTATGAAATACAGCTATATACATTAAGTGTGGGCTCGATTTAATATAGACGATGATCAAATATAAAATAGCTGCAAGCAAAATACATAGTGGGCTAATCGCTATAATAGGAATATTCAAAATTGCTGGTAATTTTGTGTAGATAATAAAATTATATTTAAATAAAAGCATGTATAAGCCTTATACACAATATTTTGTAAATTAAATTGAAAACAAACAAAAAATGTGTGTGTGTGCGTATGTGTATAATGTTTTAGGTGTAAGTAAGTAATCCACACAATAAATATTTGCAATTAATAGTAAAAATAATAATAGTAGACACTTTTCAAAATTCATAATACTTACAAAAAAAATTTACAAACTGATTTTATTTTATATTATATTAAATGCCGTCTAAATTTTTATATAATTATTATGTTAGTAAAATTTTTCTAAATCTTTTATAATGAGGGAGTTTGATTTGATTTGATATACGATTTCAAATTTATTAATTTTTAATGATTTAAATGTATTTTATATTCGATACGTTTGAAATTAAATAAATAAAATATAAAATTAACAAATAACCAAGTGTTAATTAAATTAAATATATATACTTACTTTCCTCGTCTTCAGAATCGGAATTCTCAGATTCTGAACTATCATCGGATAGAGGCATTAATTGCCCATCTTGCATTGGATTTATTGTAATTGTTAACGATGAATCATCCCAATCTAATTGCTGGTGATCATAGTCTCGTGAATTTTTCGAACATGTTGGCCCATTACCATCTTCGTCCGGATTTGTTGTTTTATTACGTAATTTCTTTTGTGTATTTTTATTTTTAATCGTAGCGGAATTATTTCGGAGACGTGCTATACCCACGCCTAATATTAGCAATACGAATACGACACATATTACAACGATCAACATTGTGGAATGTGATGTATTTTGAACTAAACAAATGAGATGATGAATTTACGTGAGATAGATTTTCAAAATGGGTTTGAATTAACTTACCTTTTGTTAGATTCCGAAGATGACTTTGGGGTTCTGGTACTTCATGTGGATGTATCATGACATGTGCAAATTTGACTGTAAACCAAAAATATTCCATTAAAATTTAGTTTGAAAGATATTTGAACTTAAATAAAATTCCAATAGAATTGTATTCTGTAATCTTCTGGAATATCACACTCAACACAATCTTTCGAATACAATTGTTGTAAAATTCAAAATAATTTGATTGACAATTACAAAATTGGCCCAAACTTCTCCAAATATTCGGTGCAGGACATTAATAAAACCAATCTACGAATGGAACTTATAATTAAATTTTTTCATTACTTACTTTGTGCTTTGTCTTGATGAATCTCATTCGATTCAGTAGTGGGTGTCGTCGACGGGGTTGTTGTCGGAGTCTGCTTTGGATGCAATACCGTTAATGTAACACCATAATCATTGCTTTCGATTTCATGACCCTCGCTTAATTTCTCGCAGCGCAATTTAAATACACGATTCAAATAGAATGCCGGCTTCTTATTTGAATAGACAATCGATTCGAGTATTTTTGAATATTTCTCAAAAGTTTCCTGGCCAAATACCTCAACACCTTCTTTAATAAATTTAAGATGTACATTCTCGTTGATCGCATCATCATCATCGACCGACATTTGTTCATGATCGAAATTTAGCGCTGGGAATATTGTAACGTGACACGAGTCGAGCGTATTATCACCATTGTTATTTGTGAGACGGAAATTTAATTCCTGGAATATGCGTACACCCGATTTTATCGATGGATATGTTACATAATTATTTTCGCTGCCAATTGGCCCGGCTATAATAATTTCAGGTTCAATACGCGAACGAATCGTTGACTCCATAATAACATTATTATTAATGTTGTTGTTACTGTTACTGTTACTATTGTGTGGTAAATTTTCTGGTTTATCTGTTACATGATTTTCCGTTTTCTTCATTTCCGACTCATTTTCCATTACTGCTTTGAATTGATTGATTTCTGAATGGAATTTACCATCGACAATTGGTTTCATACGATCATTATCGTCGGTGGTCGGTCGTTGTGGTGGTAA
Organism: Tipula unca; assembly: GCA_951394425.1. Taxonomy (NCBI): domain Eukaryota; kingdom Metazoa; phylum Arthropoda; class Insecta; order Diptera; family Tipulidae; genus Tipula; species Tipula unca. The sequence goes on along the minus strand of OX596381.1, from coordinate 168,176,948 downwards.
TTGTGGTTGTTGCTGTGTTTCATGAACATCTTTCGTAATCATTATGTAAGTTTCTTGTTCCGGTAGCGTGAAAACTTTTTCTTTACGATTCAAATGTGTTTTATCGACGAGTTTCTTTGAATTTTCATTTTTCTTTGAACAGAATATACGTGTACGGATTTCCAAATTGCGACGCCCAATTGTTGTTTGATTTCTTTTCACATTTTCATATTTGATTTTTTTCAACGATGAAATTAATTTATTGAATTTAAAATCTTGATTACTATTGTTATTGCTGTTGTTTAGCTTTTCATTTGATTCGTCATCACCGCCTTCCTCATCCTCGTCATAGATATCTTTTAATAAAACTTCTTCTCGCACCAAAATCACATCGTTATTACGTGATTTCATTACATCTAATCCATGTTCTGATTTTACTACAGTCCATTCGGACGCTGAATTATTATAGAATTGATCAGTGTTTGATGATTGGCTATTAAAATACAAGAAAAAAAAATAGAAAATCGATTATGATGACATAAGCGAATTATAAAGCGAATAAACCGATTAACTCACTTTCCATCTTCAACATAGCGGATACGTTCAGCACATTTTCCTGTTTCACCTTCGCCAAGCAGTAATTTGGATTGCGTGGCCAATATATCACCTACTTTTAATTTTATCTCTGATATATCGCCACTGAATTGGTGTCTTAAACGATTTTCACGTCCTTGCCAACATGCTGCCAATGTGGTGGTCATTTCTAGTCCATGCGAAGGGTGTAGTGGCCAGTCATCAATAACCTCGGGCTCAACATTGGTTGGACGCCCATCAACAAATAATGTTACTAAATCAATACAATAAACGTAAGTAAATTACGAAATCAAAACAAATTAATTTATATTATTTACCTTCTTGTCCGTCTCCCTCTTCATCGTTACTTTCTTGCGATTTGAAATTGATTACATAACGATGCCATTCATTGTCACAGACTTCTGGAATCTTCCATCTCCATTCAGCCGGTGAGAAGATATTATTTAACGACGATGGGCGGAAGTGGCGGCGTACTAATAAAATTAGTCGACAATTTCTTATGAATAATGAAAAATGATGGCGATTCATTTTATGATCGTCAGCGGCACATAAAATGTGTTCTTTCCTATGTTTATCATCTGTATCACTGGTAATGTCGTTATTATGGCCTTTATGCCGAAACATTGTGTATATGGCAAAACTATGTTCAAAAAAGTTTTCAATTTTTTGTGAGATTAAATCTTTTGGCAAAACAATGCCAACATTTCCATCAAAATGAAAAACTTTTTCATCACCCTCATCATATTTAATGTCACGTGTCCATGGAGCATTCTTTGGTAATAAGTCAATCATACCACTGTCACCATCAACATCGTTAACATCGCACCCGAATCCAATATGTTTGGTTTTGAGTGCCACTTCTGTCTCCACAGTCATCACATCATCCTCGTCCGTATCACAAGAAATTTCATCGCAAATCTCTAAATGTAACTTTGGGAATAATGAAATTGTTTCCATTGAATTTGCTGCATAATCAATTCGCTCGGGAATACCAAAAAATTTCGATTCACATATTTTGCGTACACGTATATTTAAAAGTGCCGGGGTTGTTGACTTTTTCATTGCACAATCATACGCAAAAATCTCCAGTATATGATTATGTGATTTTTTATATTCGAGTGGACGTAAATTTTTAATCGAGCCCTCACCATCAATCGCAAATAGATGATCATCATTTCGTCGTATATCATATTTGCATACATCACCGTAGCGTGGTGTACAATCTTTATCGATCGCCTCGAGTCGAATAATTTCATCGTATAGGCGACCTTCATCGATTTCAATCACGTACGATGGTTGCATAAATTCGGGTGCAAATTCATTTACATCGCTGACCGATATATGAACCGATGCACTGGAAATAAATTTTAAAAAAACATTAAATTATTAATTGATTTACACAAACATAAAAATAAACTGAAAACACACAAGATATCTGCAGTGTACACCAATGTTGTGCAAAACAAAAAACGCAAGCAAAAAACATGTTGGTTTATCGATTTCCTCTTAATGTTATGTAATCGCTTTTGTATTGAAAAATAATCAACGTTGTACAACACAAGGATTGAAAATCGGAGTATAGTAAAAATAATAATAAAAAAAACTTGTTTAATTAGTTTTTTCAGCGTAATTAAATTAGCAAAGGGCAAATTAATTCCGTTAAATGAACACGTCATATTCGCAGCATTTTCTCTCGCATAGTTTATTTGCATATAGGTACATAACAAAAAATGTATTTCGTGTAAATGTAACATTAAAAATAATTGAAATCGTTGGTATAACAAATAGCTAATAGAGCGAAAAATTTAACATCAGTGATAAAAATAGTGTTGAATAATACTACTTCGTCCTCCGTTTCGCTATATATATGTATTTATTGGGAACACCGATTATATCCTCATTAATTTTGGATGCGATCTTAGTCAAATAAGTCTGTGTTTTTTGAGAAACTAGTTAACTGCGAAACATCATTTTTGGAAAACCAAAATGATTGTAATTCAAATAATTTAGAAATATTTATTGATTTTATTCAAATTTTCAATTTAAAAAATCTGCCATCTTCTGCCAATCACCTTACATAAAAATAGTTTTATTATGCTGTAATTTGAAAATATGTCAGATATCCTGTTTTGGTGTATTAGAATTTACTTCGCATAAACTGATATCTGCAGATAGTTAGTTTTATTAACAAAAAAGAGATACTTTATTAATTTTAAAGTAAAGATAACTAGTTTTAACAAAACGAATTTTGTTGCATTTGACAGTCCTGTAGTGGAAAATGTTACACTACAATCAATTAGGCGCGTTTTTAATTTTATAGCAAGTCTAGTTTTTATGAAATTGAAGAGTATCAAAAAACAATATAACTTTTTATAACAAGTTTATTTAAAAAAGATTTTATGTAAATTTAAATAATATCCAAAATATTGTAGTAACCACAATTATTAATTTATTTAAAAAAAAATATTTTTTTTTGTAGCAGTTAAGTTATTTAACAGTTATAACTTTGAACTTTTTCTTACTTGTTTTTCTTTCTTTTAAAACGGAAGGAAATTTAAAAAGGAAAATTGTTTAACACTTAATTAGTTCATAGTTCAGAATTTTCTATAACTAATATTGATTTTCCAATTGAATCGCGTCCAACTACATTTGGTTTACTTTTACTAACAGAGCGAGTAGCTTGTCCAATAGATCTAATATATTTGAATTCACAATATGTACTCTCCAAATTTACTAAAATCTCTAATAATCTAAACATGATTCAAGCTCTTCTTTCTAACTTCTTGCTATTCTAATTTTTCTAATGATTTACACTACTTGCATAGGCTAAGTTTAGCCAAGTAGTCAACGCCTTTATGATATCTTTAAATTTAAAATGGAAGGGCAGAATGGAACTAAACTGTTTTGTGTGTTATGTGTCATGTACAGGGTCTTAAAGAAGACCTTTTCTTTTAAATTTGATTTGTTTGTTAAAAATATAAAAATATATGTCCATTCTTTATTGAAATTTGGTGTAGAAACTATTTATTGATGAATAATAATATCTGACAAACACCCACCACAAAGCACGTTTGCAAAAGTTAAACCTTAGGTCGAAATTTTCGATCACATTTCTACATAATTTGGGCTCTATCTCATGAATGAAGCGTTCAATATTGGTTTTGAAATCTTCGATAGATTGTGAAATATTCTCATAATCTTTATCTTTCACATAGTCCCACCAAAAAACTCTAACGGCGTTAGATCACACGTTTTTGGTGGCCAACTAGCAACTCCTCTTCGTGAACTTAATCGTCCATCAAATCTGTTTCTCAATAAACCGATTGTTTCATTGGCTGGATGATATGTAGCGTCGTTCTGTTGCAACCAAAAGTCGTTAATATTCATACCATCAAATATAGGCCATAAAAAATTTGTTATCATATCTTTTTAGCGAACACCATTGACAGTAACATCTTCATTTTTGCAATAATGCGGACCTCCGACCCATGAAGCGCATCATACAGTAACACTAGAAGAATGCAATGCATGCTCAACAACTGCACTTGGATTTTCAGAAGCCCAAATGACAGACAAATGCAAATGAGCTTCATCGGAAAACATAATTATTTTTGAAAAATTATCACCTTGTTTTGTTCCAATGATCTGATCTGCAAATTGTCGACAATGAGAATGGTCTTGCGGCTTTAATTCTTGAACCAATTGACCTTATAAGGATGTAATGAATAATCCTTGCGTAAAACACGCCTTGTGTTTGTTGTGGACAAGTTTAATTGTTCACAACGTCGTGGAATCGTTAAACAAGGGCTCTCTGCAACACTTTCTCTTCACTTTAGCAATATTTTCTTTTGATCGACCTGAACGAGCAGGTGTTACTGTCCGTATGTCGACTACTGAACCAATGGACTTAAATTTTTAAGCGGACTCAGATGGGCGATTTAATGCGAGTTTTACGAAATGTTGTTTTTACGGATGCACAATTTTCATATTGAATTTTAATTATTTTAATACGTTTTTAAATTTATTTTACTAAATGGTCAACCTGCTACTGTTTATTTTTAAAACCACTGAATAATGGAACTTTTAAAATAGGTATGTACTTTATACTCCCGGTCAAGCATGAATTTCATTCGCCGAGAGTTTCGTGAGCAGTGTACTTTTCAATTGTAATAATAAATTTTGTTTTCAAATTATATTTGTTTCACATTATAGAAAACCATTTGGGTGACCTAAATTATTCGAAATCTTAACTATAACTGCTTGTGATGACTAAAGACTGTTTCGTTTTTAATGTGCTTGCTTGAATATTCTCTATATTGGAAAATATACCATCTATACTGGGCCTGATCCGCCTTGTGCATCCCCATTGGATTGAGATATGAATATTTTATTTTGAAAATATGGAAATATTTGGTTATTGGGGTGTTTAACGAAATTTACATTGATGACTATACGTATGTACAACAGAATTTAAAAATAAAATAAAATAAAACAGCCCAAAAAAATTTAATTTTGTGTGTGAAAATATGTCAGACAATTTGTAATAGCTACGATTCAGAGTAATATTCAAGAATTTTCAATTTAACCTTAAATATTTGTTCAACATTAGAATTTAATAACACTTGAAGCTAAATGACATCATAAAATTATTGTATAGTCAGAAATTAAATCAATTAAATTGTTCAAGAGAAATGTATCAATTAAAATTTTCGGTTAGCTAAAATCAATAATAATAATAATAATTAAAACATGGAAGGATACAGCGAATGGTTTTAGCCTATTTTGTAGCAAACAATCACACCACACACATTTTGACTTCATTGAATATAATTTGTATAGGATTTTTTAAGCCAAGATAATGCATGCAGCTGGGGCCATTATTTTCTTGTCAATACTAATTCAACCCTATGTGGTAATTTGAAACAGTTTTTCTAGAGGCCATTACTGGTCCTTTACTGAGTCAACAATCCAGCTCCAACGGTTTCTTTTCTCAAATGTAAGGAGCCATTTCTCGTACTCATCCGTCAGCCCCCAACTTTCACATCCAAACATAACAACGGGTCTGATCAACACTTTGTAAAGTTTCAGTTCACGGTGAAAAGGGAGCCGAAATATTTAAACCTCCTCATTTTCTCAAACGTGTAGTGGCCTGAAAACTCTACAAGCGGAGGGGTGAATTTATTCAATATAATGTAGGCCGTAACTTGTATACTGTGCAAATGAGATTTATACCGCGATAATTCTCACACAAGCGGTCCTCCTTCATCATGCATTACTTCGGTTTGCCATACTAAACGAATAAGGTCGAAAAGACAGTTCCACAAAGTATCGCCTTCAAATATCAAGAGCCCCGCATTAACGCAGTTCACCCCAGATGAGCGATTTTGTTTTAGTGTCTGCGTGGCTCTAGTGAATTCGTCATGGGCTGATGATGAACACTAAGCAAGTCAATAAAGTGTCCATTCTACGTCGATGTTGACACAGAGGATTCAATCCAGCTCATTGCTGAGTTGTTGTACTATCAGAACCTCGGCCTTCTACCATTTTCGCTTTTTCCGACTACAAATCCGCTTAGCTGCCCTCCTAGTAAGAGTAGCTTTCTTTTTCTTCACGATTGTGAGAAGTTGTTGCCTTCACAGTCGAAACATGTGTTTCGCTGTGTTCCCGGATCTGTACGGAAACTTTCATAGTAACATTGCAGCGACCAAATCATGATCACTCACTTGAAAATTAAAAAATTTAGCGAGGATGTGTCCATGTTTCCAAATGTATCTGTTTGAGAATTAAGAATGTGCTTGCTACTTATGATTGTGAGCAGTTACAAAATACATCATTCTCCCATCATGACTTATGTCATTTTATGTCTCACAAAAGTCAGCCTGATCTCTGTCAGGTCTAGCATTGAAGTTACCATTTCTCACGTTGTGTTCGGGAATAGATCCCATCAGATCGACCAACTCATTGTAAAATGAGTCTTTATCTTGGGGCTGGCTGACTTCTGTGGGCGCATGTACACAAATTATCGACAAGTTGGCTAATTGCATGTGCAAGCGAAGCTAACACAATCGGTTATTGACTGCTTTGAAATCCAAAACAGCCTTCTTTACCTGCGACCCAAGAAGAAATCCAGCTCTAAGATTTCCTAGGTCACTCCACTGTATAACAACATATATAGCCCTAGGATTCATGGATCTCCACTTTTAGGCCAGTGAGTTTCTTTGAGCAGCGAGTTCCAACCGATACTCCCAGTCGGTATCTAGTTTTCAGTTTGTTGACTTTATACCCAGATTATTTATTACAGATGTGGACCGTCAGACCAGCGATCCTAACGTATAATCACCACTTTGGTGGTATTCTTGGAAAATATGTTTGTGCAATTTAGGTTTACGAGTCATGTAAGCACCCCCCGACCACAGGGGCCAATAACATAAGATAACCCAAATTAAAAATATTGATCCATCATCCAGCATCTGTTGTCCAGGTGATTTTTTATAAAACTTTCTATCCTCTACGAAAATAATTCCAAATTCAATTTTGTTTTTCAGTTTATGATGATATGTGAATACCTCGAGTTTTCTTTGGTAGATTTCTACCAAAAGTCTATCAGACCTGCACGTTAACACAAGGATGCTAAATAAATAATTATTATTTTAAACATACGAGTATATGAAGTAGATTTCCAGTTTTCGTTGACAGAAAACGTATCACGTACACACAGACAATTTTTAAAAATGCTCGAGTTTGATTTGTACATCGTAGACTCGAGTTGTGGACCCTACTATCATATTGAATTAGCGGCTTAGTTTTATTTTTGTTAATATATTAAAATGCAAAGATTTTGAAGACCATGTATCTCTAATTTTTGTTCTTACGGTTAAGGTATGTAACATGAAGCCACATCCATTGAACTAAATATTAAATAGTCCAATTTATTAAAAAAAATCCAAATAAAAAACGAGCAAACGATTGTAAAGGATTAAACAAAGAGAACAGCTGCATCAAAATCATAATCAAATCCAATTGAATTTATTATTCTACAAAAGATTTAATATTTTAGCGGATGTCTTTATAAAATTTCCAAGGCTTATACATAATACAATTCGCACAGAATTTTGATTAAAAATTAATCAATATTTTTATATTCAAATAAATCTATCTTATATTTAATATTCTTAAAATTTTCACAATATGAGGGTGTAGAAAATTATGTTAATTCTTGAATATAATGATTTTAAAAAGGATTAAATTGAAAAGTAAATCAACACGCACATACCGTAAGCGCGTATGTGTGCTGGCAAACAAACAAAAAAAAAACAGGCAAAATTATTGTTAATTAAACACATGAATCACATTTATTATATGTATATACATATGATATGCTGGTATGTTCCACACAACAGCATAAATGTTGTTAGTTACATTACATATTCTTGTGTGACGAATAAATACATTCCTTACATCTGTAAAACAAAAATACATAATGCCATGTACGCGGATGAATTAATTACAATATGTGATGTATGTGTACTCGTATATAGAGAAACAAAATTTGGATATTTCCGATTTGATTTATTTACATTTAATTAGACTTGAATAATTTGACATATGCAATAATTTATCCAGCAAATCATACCAACTGATGCTTTATTTATATATATACGAGTAGATAGATACCGATTAAATATCAATTAAATCCGATTTATGACAAATGATGGATATATGATTTATACATCGATATATACTGAATTATTCAAAAAATACATACATTTTGAAAAATTTATGAATTTTAAAATATTTAATAATTTATTAGCTTTTGTCGGTGTCGTTTTTACTACAAATTAAATTCGTTGAGGTAAAAGAGATAAAAATTCTTCTTTATATGTATAAGAGAGATTATAATAAAAAGCTCCTTTCATATACACATACATACGTATATACATTTATATATAAATAAATAAGCTTAAAGCAGAAACATTTACATTTTTTGTAATCAAGTTTGTGCTGTATACCATATACATAATAAAATTTGGATATACATAATATTTTTTATGTATTCATATTTTTTGTTTTAATATTATTAAATTTATATTGTAAATAATATTAAATTAATTCGCGGAATTTTATATATATATATATATATATATATATATATATATATATATATATATAATATATATATATATATGTATATATATACATATATATATATATATATATATATATATATATATGTATGTATATATATATATATATATATATATATATATATATATATATATATATATATATATATATATATATATATATATATATATATATATATATATATATATATATATATATATATATATATATATATATATATATATATATATATACATATATATATATGTGTGTACATAAGATTATTTATTTTTTAAGGCGTCTGTTCTTAGGATTTTGTCGACGAAAAAAGCTTTATGCTTTTTTAGTAGTATTATAAACGATTACTTTTATTATAGTATATACGCACATATACATAATTATTTATTGCACCAGGTCTTGAACGCTAAAAATTTCGAATCGTTAAATTTGATTTGAGATCATGATAAAACTGCTTGATGCTATTTATGTTAGATGTGAAATAAAAAAATGAGTACATCCGCCATTTTTCATTAGCGTCAAAATTGGTTAGTTTATTGAACATTTTACTCTTGCCCAGATCAGTCTCTAACCCGGGCTTAACTAAAACATTTTTTCGACCCTAGATAATTTTTTATTCATACTTATGTATTAGTTCTATAGAACTCAGAATTCGTTCAATTCAAAATTAATTGTCTAGAATAAAATCATGGTCATATATAACGAAACAAAATTGATCAAATTTAATGACGTATGTGAAATTTGTCCTCAATCTGTCCTAAGCAACAACAAAAGATTATTATGCATTTGTTTGAGTGTAAATGTTAAATAAAAATTTCGCTATAACGATTTTTTATATTTTTACTTATCGTTTTCACTTTTAAATTAAATGTAATGTTAATTCGAGATCTACTGATATCTAACAAATAATTCAGGAATTCTATAATCGTCGGTAGGTACTTGAATTTAAAAATATGTATTCGATTAAAGCACAGTTAAAAAAAAATTGGAAGTTTTAATAATACTTGAGCGCTTTTCGTGCCCACTCCAAATACCCACTTATTAGAAGCACTCGAAAAAATTCGGAATCTTCGATATATATATATATATATATATATATATATATATATATATATATATATATATATATATATATATATATATATATATATATATATATATATATATATTATATATATATATATATATATATATATATATATATATATATATATATATATATATATATATATATATATATATATATATATATATATATATATATATATATATATATATATATATATATTTCAGTTTTTTTACTTATTGTCTGGGTCAATTAACCGATTAAAGTAGTTAAAAATTAAAATTTTCATCTAAAATATTTTTTTTTTTTTACCACAAAAAATTTAAGTAGTTGTGGTAATTAAATAATTAATTATAATAATTTAATAAAATTTCGTGCGGTAATTTTTGATAACTAAAATTGAAATAAAACGTTTCAAACTTTCGAGTGAATAGACATCTCAGGGCTCGGCTGTGTGCCGTATTAAACCTTCTCTGCTGCTCGTTAGCATTTTTATATGGCGTTATTACGGCTACAGGTCTTAATTGACAAGGGTATCCACTATCACACAATAAATAATAATTATCAGACGTATAAGTGCCGTTGTGATAGAGGACTGTTCTTCTCCTGTATTTTTCTCCTGTATATTTTCGAAGTATAGAGGATTTTTCTCCTGTATTTTCGAAGTATAGCCATTATTCGACATATTATACCTTTTGTATAATAATAAAATCAGTAATATAATTGGAAAATATTATTTCCCGATGCGATTCATTGTTAATTGATTTTTTATAGCTGTCAAAATTTTAACTAATTGGTACAGCAAGTTTGATTTTTGAAGTTGAAAAATTTTACCACGGTAATTTGATTTCACCAAATTTTTAACAACCATATTTTTAATCGATTGACACAGACACTTAGTGTGTGTGCCAATCGAAGTTAAAAAGTTAAAAAGTTAAATTTTTTAACTGTGGTGAAAATAAAAAAAATTTCCTCACTTTTTAACTGGTTTGCTGTGCTAATTGGAACCAGTTAAAATTTATGACGTTTAACATTTTTTGCTGTCGGCGCAATTTCGTCAATTTATAATTTCATTTTAATATAAGATTTTTGAATTAAAATAAAGTTGAAATCTTATAAACATTAAAATGAGCAAAGGTTTTATAAAATATTTGCCGTAAATTAGACATACATTTAATAGAGGTTCTGGCAAAGTACCAAAAAAAACTTGCATTTTATCGCGTACAAAATATTTACAAGTTGGCGTGGATGTAACCAAATCAAAAATTTTAACTTTTTTTTTTTTTAACTTTTTAACTTTTTATGCGCTTGTTACTTCGTTTGGCACACACAGTTAGAATCAAAAATATCTCGTCCTAAGTACCTGAAAGCCTATATCTTGGAAAATCTGAGTGGTTTTTCGTTAGACTAAACCTACATCTGTTCAAATATTTTTTGACTATTATTATTATTATTATTAAAATTGGCTGGAACCCACGAGGATTCCGCACTCAATGCCACAAAGGCCCATGGTGCAAACCCAGGATTCTATCCCAATTCGCAAACGCGCACTGCTGCCTTCGCAAACTGAACAAGTTTAGACCAAGGCAGAGAGGACAACTGATCTAAATTCAAAGACCTAAAGTTGAATACCCGAACTCGTATAGAACTGAACGCAGGACAACTGCACACGAAGTGGAGGGAGTCATCATCCTCCTCAAGGCAGTCCTCGCAAATAACATCATGAGCTAAGCGCATACGATGTAGATGATCTTTAAAACGGCCATGTCCCGTAAGAATCGCTACCAAGACTCTGAAGCCAGCCGCGGCAGCCATATGAATGAAATAATATTCCATCTCTAATCGGAACAATTGTACTTCATAACAAAAAAATTAATTTGGCAAAATTTCAAACCGTTTTTGTTTTATGGCATTTCTAAATTTAAACTTTTAAATGGCCCACCCGTTATATAGAATTCCGCCTTGTGTACCTTACTTGTTTAAGTTTTGAGAATTACTGCTTATTATACTTAGACATTAGTAGCAGATCTCTAAATAATTGTGAAACCGTAGCAATGTAGCAAAATATGTATGCTCCGTCATCATATGCTCAATGTTGATCCAATAATAAAAGCGTCGCATGTTGATTTTTTCTTAGAAACATGGGGCTGTCATCAAGATAATCTTTATTTTCGGAAATAACTAAAGGTCACGGCGCTTCAAATACTGAAGCGAATCCTTCCTTTGATATTTTCAAAATAAACAATTTATATCTCGACTCCATCGGAATGCACAATGTGGAACCTGACCAGTATAGATGGTATATTTTCAAATAAAGCGAATATTCAAGAAGGTATACATTGGCCACCACCATCACAAGCAGTTATGATACAATTAAACTACCTACAACAATCGACTATACTTTTAAGACAAATGTCCATCTGAGAGTAAATCTATGGAGAGAATAAAATTCTTAATGGACACGATACCAGCGTGTCGAATTAAAACTAGCTCGAAAGTAGGTAGCAATCGGGTGGACAGACAACTAATTCTCCAATTTCCAATATATGTATTTCGAATTGTTGAGAGTATACCATCGGCAAGTAAATTGATGATGAAAATTGATTATTTTTTAAATTTATCACAAAAAATCAAAAGCGATATTGTAATTGATTATTGGCGAATAATTCAAAACTAAATACCACCTAAATAAACGAAATTGTAATGAAAAATTTGGGCGTTGTTTTCAATAGTTTGATGGCGTAAACTACTTATTTGAAATTCGTATAATGAATCGTTTACCACATTCCACAAGCAATCATTTATTTCCATTTGATAAGAATTTTGATGCCAACACATTTATTGATTCATCATATAACTCAATAAACGTCTTTAAAAAATCATTCAATAGATGTGTTCGCACAGATCGTTAATATAGCTGAATTTACGATTTAATAAATAATTATTCTAGATTAGGTTAAGTATATATACTGTTAGATCCGCAACTGTCCCAAAAAATAACTAAATTGGGAAAGCTTCCAATTAGTCTAGCAGTATTCTTAATATACCAATACAATCAGCTGACTGAAATGCACAGAACAACTGATTGGGGGTATAGTGCTAATTAGGAATAAACATTAGACCTATTGGCAGATGCATAGCGTGATCGCGGCGCCCTAAAGTCCCCTAAGTACAAGGAAAACAGAAATCCGGGTATAAAACATAAATATATATAAATGTACGTTACAATTACAAACAATAATTCTGAAACACATTCATAAATAATGTTCACACAATCATAAATAATTTATCGAGCTTTGGCAGCCACAAAGTCGTCTTTAATTTAATCGAAATCAAATTTGTTAAGAGACTTTTCTCAATAGTGCGAAAGTGAGAAATGCTTAACTATTTAGTCAATGTAGAAGACGTTCTGAAATAGGATCAAATTAATTTTAATTTACTAAACGGTTCAAAGCTAGTAACATTTGTACTGGATATTTTTCCGTAAGCAATAATAAAAATTAAGAGCGTGAAAGGAATGGTTAGCATGGAATTATCGGAATTATTGAGCAGCAGTTCACGCAAATTTTCGTCGTTTAGAAGATTTTTTACATCTAACAAACAATCTCTTCGTTTGTTTACAAATAACATTGCTCCTCCGAACATTTTTCTCCATTCTCTTTTTAAATTCCGCTGTTAACCAATACGAAGCATGTTCTTCTTTGGCTTTAATTTGGAAAAATTTCAACTTTGAGTTAAAAGGCAAATTTTTTTTGAATTGCAAAATTTTCGAAATTTTCATCACGTACTGTATTTAGTTTTAAACAGAATTTGAGACTCTTTGAGGAACTTAGCAAAAATCAGTTTATTAAAATTTTTTCTAAAATTATGAATCAATAATTTCACTAGAACTTGCATGATTGATAAAAATTAAACAGGATACCAAATTTGGTTGGAACTAAAATTGAGTAAAATATCAACGAGAAATGAAATCAGTTTGATAAAGTTTTCTAATTCTGGTCATCTAATCAAATTATTTTCAAACGCTACTCAAATTTAAAATCTATAATTTAGCAGAAGCTAGTCTGGATGTATAACTGTAGAATGAAATATAACCATAAATCTGTTTAAGTTTTCGCAATACATATACTCATTCTATTCTTCGATTTCACATGCAACAATCAACGAATTTGGCATAAACGATTCCACCTCGACGAGTTTTAAATAAATTAATTTAAAAGTCAACTTATTTTCATAAATTTCGAGTTTATAATTAAAAATTAAGTTTAAATTGGCCAGATTATTTTCAAACCAATTTCAAATTATAGTTAAATCACAAATTTGAGAAATGATTTTAATAAAAAATAACTGAGAACTTTGATCTTACTTCAAGAGCTTAAATTAACAGCTTATACAGACTCCTCAAATAACAAGAATTTTAAATTATACATTCTTTTAACGAAACATACTTTGTTTGAATTGAATTGCGTGTATGGCAAATACAAATGTTATTTATTTCATTTCTCGAACTGATGCTTGAGTTGATCGCACGCATTTTTTCTTTTAACTATTATTTTAAATGAAATTGAACAGTTCTAATTATTACCTCGTGATTATTGTTTGATAGTGAGTGTATATGGTGTATAAAATAATTATAGTCTAAATTATTTTGTAGTTCAAATTAATAATTGAATTAGTGAAAAATATAATTAAATTGATTTTAGAATGTGTATAAATACTACTGTTGTGCATGATTCATGATTGTGTGTTAATATTGCATGTAATAAACAAAAACGCATAAACGATATACATAACGTTATAAACCGTGCCGTTGATGTAAAACCGAAATGTACTCATTATATAAGTGAATACCTTTGTGTGGGTTAAACATTGTACAATTACAACAGGAAAACTCAAACTATAACGTTACATCAATAAATACGACTTGTATATAATATAGATATTTTATTTTTTTTTTTTTTTGAACTGGTTTACACTCTGTGAATAAATTTATTTTCAATGTGTTGTTAAGCAGATTAAAGAAATCTTTACGATTTAATGTTTTAATCTGGTCGAGTGATGAGCAAAAGATTACGGAGCAGTCCGGAATCACATCTTGAACAAGAAAAAAAGAAAAAAACATATATGGGTAGCTCTAAATGTGTTTCATGTGCGGATCATCTTGTTCCGGAAAGATCCATAGCTTGCGTAAGCTGTACGAATGTTTTTGATCATAAGTGCGCATTTATCAACGATAGCCAAGCTGATTATTTTAAATTGAAATCATTTTTGTGGTCCTGTCCGGCTTGTTTTATAAAAAAGTTAAATGATAATGATTCTGCAATTCAGGAAATAAGCATAACACTTAATGACCTAAAGGCTGAATTATCATCCAGTGCTACAAAAGTTGACGCCTTACAGACCAAGTTAATGACCATGCGTCAAGAAATGGTCAGTCGTTGTACTGATGTGGAATCGAAAATTGATAGTTTTGAAGTTAGAATTATAAATATTGAAGATACATTTGCGTCCAACTGTCTTGATGTGCAAGGACTTACGCCGAAAACTTTTGAGAATAGTAATGCCATCAATCAATTTTTTATTCAGATGTTTGAGGAATTTGGTTGCAAAAATGATATTTATTTTGTAACCAGATGGGACTTTTCCACCAACATAGTATCCATTTTATTTTTGGATAAAAATATGGCACTTGCGGTTTACAAGAAATACTGTGAAATTGTTGCAGTAGCTGACAATCGTAAGCAAGGGATATTTTCTGCGGATTTTCCAACTCTAAAAGTTAAGCCGTGCTATATATCTATTTCATACGTTCCTCAGCAGCCAGCTATTCAGCAACGTCTTGATAGTATTGAATACGATCGTCTATCCGGAGATATTAAGATAACAGGTCTGGAATATACTGCAAATGAAAATGCTGCTACTATCAAATCAAACATCTTGAAGTTTTTCAAGAGCCTATATCCTGCTATCACCGAATTGGACTTTGGTGTGAATCGACTACGTTTAACTGATACATGCATCGCTACCTTCAATAATTCTACAGTTCGGGATAGTGTTTTCTACGCCTATGTTAATGTGATGGTCAAAGAAAAATCTGGTGGAATTGATCCGAACAGCATAGGAGTTAATTCGTCTACTCATATCGTGCTTAACGACAACCTAACTGGCTTAACTCGTATTCTGTATAGCTTCGTAAAACACTTGAAGAAAAAGGGTCGAATTGTTAATTTCTCAACAAGACGTGGCAAAGTCGTGATTAAGAAGCTGAATGGTGATCAATGGCTCATGATACACACGATCGACCAATTGTTTAATGCCGTTACACAAAAGTCGTAAGGATTTCCTATTACATATACAACTAATAACTATACATTTTTTTTACAGTATTATTATAATTTTCTTTCTTTTTTTTTTAATTTAAATTATTATTATTTTCTTAATCATTACTAATATTTTTGTTTAACATTGTAATTTGTGTTATATGAATTATAATCTACTGAAGGAAGCAGAGAATTTTTTGCGAATTATATTGTCATTTTATATCTCTCATTTTTATATTAGGTTACAAGTCCTTAATTAAATGAACCTTAATCATTCTAGAAAATCAAATAAACTTAGCGGTGTCAATATTACCAAAACTGTTGTTGGAGTGGTTCATTCGCGTTTAACCGGATTTCTTAATCTTTGCCACTTTAATGCTCAAAGCATAAATGCCAGGAATACCGGTAAAATGGACGAGATTCGCGATCTATTTTGTGATTCTAAATTTCATATTATAGGAGTGTCTGAAACGTGGCTTAAACCATACGTTTCCAATGCTTGCGTTCAGATCCCTGGTTACAAAATATATCGCAATGATCGGCCTCGTATAACTGGGGGGGGGTGTTGCCGTTTACGTGGAGAATAATATTAAATGTGTTGTTGTGGCGAAATCATCTGACAATCCGCCAAATTCCACTAACAATGGTATTGATTATCAGACTTCTGGAGTTCAATTCCTGTTTTTGGGTATCCATCTAAAGGAAAAACGTCTTTTGGTTGGTGTAGTGTATAACCCTAAACCCTCGATATATAGTCATCGTGCAAATCTTGAAGCAGTGCTTGGAAATATTTCTACTCAATACGATGATTGTGTATTGTTGGGAGACTTTAACACAAACATTTTACAACCTAATAATGCTTGTCTTAACTTTCGTAATTTTTTGACCGAATTCGGTTTATGCTACTATGAAAGCGGAGCTCCGACACATTTTTCTTCTGGGCATTCCGGATCGCAGCCATCATGTATTGACCTTGTTATTACTAATCGGATCGAAGGGGTTATGAATTTCTCTCAAATTGATTTACCTGGGGTTTCCAAACATGACTTAATTTTTTTTTCCTATGATATACCTATGTGTGAGAGTCAAAAACATTCCTATTTTATCAGAGATTATCGGAATTTGGATGTTGATACCATATGTGCAGATATTGTCAGTTCTCCATGGGACCAATTCTATAATTCCACCACCTCGGATGATATTCTCCGAATACTTAATACAGCTATTCTAAAGGCGTTAGAGAAATTTATTCCTGTTCTAGAAATTACACCTAGAACCAAAAGTAATTTATGGTTTAATGACGTCATTAGAATAGCTATTAAAAATAGGGACCTGGCATATAGACTATGGAAACATTCCCACAGTTCTGTAAGATGGAAATCATTCACCCAACTTCGCAACAATGTTAATTGTCTGATCAAGAATGCTAAGAGGGATTATTTTAATCATTATATTACATCCGATCTATCGACCAAAGTACTATGGAAACGTTTGAAACAGAATGGGATATCTACTCCGAATAGTGTAGATATTCCGTTCGACTTGAACTCGATTAATTCTACATTTTCAGGGTCTGCTTCTCTGAATGTCCCTCAACATAGTGATAATACCATGCATGGTCATCGTTCTCACACCAGTTCATCTTTCTCGTTTAGGAATGTTTCAATTGATGAAGTTGTTTCTGCGATCGAGAGTATAAAATCAAATTCCGTTGGAGATGACCAAATACCAATCAAGTTTATTAAGCTAATTTTACCTGCGATTGCTCCATTCATCATGTATTTATTTAATCACATACTCACAACATCTGTATTTCCCTCGGACTGGAAGATTGCTCGAGTATTCCCAATACCCAAAACGACCTATGTAAGAACTATGAATGATTTGAGACCTATAAGTATTCTTCCTGGGTTATCTAAAGCCTTTGAAAGAATTGCTCAAAATCAAATTAACGAACATCTAGCTTTTAATAATTTACTGTCACCAATGCAATCAGGCTTTAGGAAAAATCATGGAACCGATACAGCTTTATTACTCATTACCAATGATTTGATTTCTATGTTGGACGAAAAAAAAATTGCTATCCTGACTCTCTTGGATTTCACTAAAGCATTTGACTCAGTCAATCGAGAAATTTTAGCTGGAAAGCTTAGTGAGAAATTCGGCTTCACCTCATCTGCAGTGATACTTATATCGTCCTATCTTTCTGATCGTCTTCAATATGTAGAAGCTAATGGGAAGAAGTCTAATTTTGCTCCCAATTTCGTCGGGGTTCCACAGGGTTCTATTTTAGGACCCTTGTTGTTCTCTTTGTTTATCAACGATTTACCTGACGTGGTACGTTACTGTAAATGCCATATGTTTGCTGATGACGTCCAGCTATATCTTGGGAGAAAATCATTTGCCAAAGAGGAAATGGTTAGCCACTTGAACTTTGATCTCCAAAATATTGTGCAATGGGCTAAAAACAATCAACTCCTACTCAATCCTTCCAAATCCAAATGTGTTATCTTTGCACAGCATGATATAGAGTATCATAGGAATAATATTGGTCCCATTAAATTACTGGGAGAAAACATTGAGGTTTGTCGGAACGCAACTAATTTGGGTCTAACTATGGATAGTGGTCTTACATGGAACAATCATACTAACAACATCTGTGGTAGGATCTATGGTGGTTTACGTTCCCTGAGGAATTCCGCAATAGTCTTGAGCCAGCCGGTCAAGATAATGCTCGTTAAGACGTTGCTTATGCCGCATATTATCTATTGTTCACCGGTCATGGGGCTTCTACACGATAATGTCTTCAAAAAGATTCAGAAAAGTTTTTATGCCGCACTCCGGTTTGTATACAATGTGCCTAGGATAACTCATATGACTGAATATGCTATACGTTTTTTGGGTTGTACGTTGAAAATTTTCTTGAAATATAGGATTTGTCTTTTAATGCATAAGATCATTTCGTCGCGTCAGCCTGATTACCTGTTCGACAACTTACGTTTTGGTAACAGCGAGCGTTTAGGCCAATTATTATTACCTCGGAATCATAGCCGGGTCAAAAATGATTCATTTTTTGTGTATGGTGTATCTGTATACAACGAAATTCCAGTTGGTATTAGGTCAATAGCTTCACTCGCTGCATTTAAAAAAACATTATTTGAATTTCTATGTAATGGTTAATAATTAAACTATTATTCTGAATTATTGTGAGATTTTTAAGATGATGATGTAATTTCCTTCCCTTATTATCTAAGTGTACCATTTCATTTAATTATAAGTTGTGTAATTTACTGTAATTTAATTTATTATTATTATTTAATACCTTAACCATAATTTTCATTGTGTGCATCACTCAAACATAAATGTATTTTAAATCGTAAATATGTGCGATTTATAAGGCTAGGCCTTATGTATGTATTTTTTTTGGAATAAATAAATAAAAATAAAATAAAATTATTTATTCTTAAAATGAATGATACGAAAATATTTGCCTGTTTGTCGATTATCGCAATAAAAACTTATTTCCGCAAAGACGCTCGAATAATCATTCCATTAATATTTCTGACTGTAATTGACTGTAAATTTTAGCTACGACATCCTAAGAACTTTGAGCTGCCTATTTCGACTGTCGTTTACTAATCGGATGACACTTCACTATGACTAATAATATCATGTTCCAATTTATAACTATACGATCGATTCCTATAATAACAGCGATATATATTCATTTGCTCATGGGTGGGTGATGAATTTCAAAATTATATTACAAAACACACCAAAAAACAAAAAAATCCTAATATCAAAAATGTCACGTCTTATACTTGTAACAAATACATATACGTAGACATAAAATTTAAAAGCATAATTTGATTATGTTATAATATATTTCCGGGTATAAAACCACACATGTAACACACCAAACGCGTGATTTTTCGTTTCAATATACAATATATGAAATGACACACAATACGTGTTTTTCATACAGACTTTTATATTAAACAGATTACAGACAGATAGATACTATGTATATAGCAATGCCTATAAAAAAAAATCCATGATATAAACAAATTTGACGACTGATCAGAACAAATTACCTAATAAAATATAACTTTTTACCATTTTTCGAACGAAACTATAAAAATCACTCGAACGTCATTCTAATACCAATCAACGAATTGACACAAACCTCGCATGACATCGAGTGACGTTACGAAATAGACCAAACTAAAAAATATCTATAATGTAAGAAAATTTCCATCTGCAAAATTCAAATTGTGCGGTTAAAGTGGTGGTATACTGTTGTAGTTAGTATAGTATACCTAACATGATTCATTTAATTTTCTTTCAATATTACATTTTCATTGTTTATTTAATTATTATTTTTCTATATTCTATCCCCATTGCTATGGTGTGTATGTATTCCCAATAAATCAATCATGATTGTCAATAGAGAGTTTATATAAAATGTATTTATAAAAATTAAAATGCTACTATTATAGTTCAATTATCGTTCTCTCTCGTCCTAATAGAATCAATTAATTATTTTCGAATTTTTCTTCATTTTACCAGTAGTGCCGTACCAATATTCAAAATATACATAGAAAACTAATTATCAAACAATGAAACTTTAAGCTTTAAAATTAAATAAAAAAATAAACAAAATTATAAGAAAGTTCGAAACGATTAGGGGCTGGTTAATTAATTTTAATTTGCTTGACTTGAGAAGATTGAGAGGCAGTCAATTGATGCGGGTGAAATTGTATATTATAGCAGAAATAAGCATATTTGAATACAATTAATTTTATTGAGATATATAGAGTATAGTAGTGGTGGTACTTCACAAGAAAACTTTAAATATGTATAAACGTATGTATATACTCGTAACTATATAGAGTATACATAAATATTTAAATAAAAAAAAGGTTGGTCTTGTGAAAAATTACTGGATTCAAATTTTTTGCTGATTTATCACATAATATATTTTTGATGAAGATAAAAATAAAAACGTTTCTTATTTCTCAAGAGGAATAAATCGAAAATAATTTAGAAAGCTGATATATGTATAATTAAGTATTGATGAACGAAAATGTATTCGTTTGCTATTTGAAATTTAAAACTCCAATTTAATCGATACTCTATACTAATCGAAAGGGCTTTAATTGAATGTATATAACTGATAAATTAGTAATTTTACTCATATGTATATTCACAGGAAATATTTTTTAACATATTATATCAAACTATGGCATACAGTACAATGAACATGGATTATCCTCGAACCCAAAATTGGAAAATCGTATCGTGACGCGTTCTATGTCGACAATCTATACCACTTCTGCTGAAACCACTCTATTGCCGCCAGCCATCGCGGAAAACATACCACATCGACAACATCAATTCCAACAATGTCAACATCTTTAACTCATACGAATAAAGTATACATCAAATAACATCCGGCTACACATCAAATTTAACAATATCGACTTTGAACAGCTTTGGGAGTTTCAAATTTATCTACACCAGGAACGTTGTCAACATCAATTTCACCTTCAACATCAGTAAAATTAAACAGTATAACTATAACACTATTAGTATTGTAAAACACAGAAGCTGGTTATTTGTCAGCTGAATTGACAAATAAGTCAAGTACTGATGATCAGTTTAAGAAATTTGTTAAACGGAAATTTACAATTCATGATTTTAATGCTATTAGGACCACACGCAAAGAAATAAATGGTGATCACTACATTTATGTATGAGTATGACATTTAAAATATTAATGAAACCTGGTCATTCGGTTTATTCGTAAAGGGATTCGAATTTAAAAGAAATTCTTTTTTTCGGAATATCTAGACCACAAGACCGCATCAACTTAAATTTGACGTTTCCGGGTAATATTCAATTCATACCATCAACCGAACAGACAATTAAGAATGCTGTGCAGGTAGCACTATCTGATAAATCACACAAGAAACCAGAGATGAATGCTCAATCTATTTTCAAAAACTTGTCAAAATGGCATTAAAGGCAACACAATTTTTCAACTTTGTCCTACAAACAAATTATCTAATTTATGTAATCTGTGAAAGCTCACTACATCCGGGTATTCACAGTTGTTTATAGATGTTTATAGATCGCTCTGCTGGAACAAGCAGTGAATATTAAACCAGAGAATGCCCCAGTTATTTTCACTCCGTCAATAGTTGAGCAGATTTGTGTGAAAATCAAAAGCAATCAAAGTAATATATTTATATCTACACACTATAAATACCACACCAATCAAATAGTGATGAATATGCGGCATGCGTTGATTCGAGTGATATTTACTCGATATCTACTTTGAACTTCACTTGCCTATATTTAACAAAGCATCAAGTACTCATCCTCCACGGTTTGATGACTGACTCATAAATTTAAACAATCGAAAATCGATGATAAAATGTTGAAAAATGGAATGAATGCGGACAAATACACTTTCCTAAAATATAGCGTTGAATTGGAGCAATACTTCAAATCAAAGTACAGATCTTATTTAGTGGACATTCAAGACAAAATCAAAGTAAATCCAAAACAATTTTGGAAATACTTTAGATCTAAACGTGAAATTGAGGGGCACCCGGCCAATATCACTTACAACAATACCAACACCTCCAATGCCAAAGATATAGCTGATATGTTTGCTACATTTTTTCGATCAGTCTTCAGACCAAATGATAATATTGCGTACATTAATTTAACAAACAATAACAATATATCAATCGTTCATCCGATTATCTCTGATGAGAATATCTATCAGCTTTGTCGAGTTTTGGAGATCAGTGTGCAAATATTTAGGTAAACCCTGTTATCATAAAGCACTTTAGAGTCTATTTGTATTCAGATTTTTATTCGAATATATTAATTAGTTCAAGTCGTATTTAACAAACCGTTTACAATATGTAATAATTCGATACGAGAAATCCAAAGTTATCAACATTTTTTCTGATGTTCCACCAGGATCATACATTGGACTATGGATTTTTATTGTATTCATTAATCAGAAAACCAAAATAATAAAGAATTCAAATGTGCTCATATCTGCTGATGAAATAAAAAAAAATCGTACTATTGAAGAAATACACGATGTTGAAAACTACAAAACTCACTGCAGTTAAACAACAAGAAATGCAAAATCACATCTTTTCATCGTAGAAAGAATCCTTTGATTACTATATAATTGATTTAGGCGTCACTTTCATCGAAAACGTTAATTTCAACCAACATATTAATCTTTGTATTGCTAAAGCAAACGCTATGTTTGGCTTTGTAAAACGTTGGACTGGAGAATTTAAGGATAAGCAAACTTTGTACGGTGTTTTGGTTTCAACTTTGCAACCATACTTCCCCCAGGAGCCCAAAAGCTTTGATTTCACGAATGCGACTTAAGCTCACTTCGCACTAGGAGGCCAGCCTAGAATTAATCTAAAAATGAAATTTTACATTCAAACTTTGACATTTTTTAAATAAATTGAGAGTCGAAGAGATAAGGCAGTCTAAATTTCTAAAACCATCTTTAGTTATAGAGGGATTCTAACTTTAACGAATGATATCGTGCGAAAGCTTTTTTTTTTTTTTTTAATTTGCAAATATAAATTTTTTTTGTTAATAACATGAATTAGAGAGGATGGGGCTACATTTGACATGTGGGGTGCATTTGACACACGGTAAAAAATAATTTTCATCTCAATAAATCATGCTGACATCTATCGTGTATTTTTCCTCATTAAAAAAAAGGAATATAAATTTACTATTATTTTACTATTAGACAACCATTCGTCTCACTGCAGTTTTGATTCCATATAGTTTATTGTAGAGAGAATGGTATTGTTTTACTATCAATTCCTCACATCGTCTACAGCTAATAGACGTGTCTGTGTATGGGTCATTTAAAACCTACTTGAAAGTAGCATTTGACATTTATATGACTGATAATCCTGGAAAGAGAATCACCATATACGTATATACGATGTAGCTTGGTTAACAAACGAAGTTTTTAATAAATCATTTTCAACAGAAAATATAATAAAAGGCTTTAGTGTAACAGACATTGTGCCATTTAACTCAACAATTTTTGCCGACCAAGAATTTGTATCTGCTCCTGATGAAAACTCGATTGCTGATGTTACCATTGATCCTTCAAATAAACCAGAAAGACGATCATCATTGGAAAATTAAAATTTTGAAGCTGTTTCATATTTCAGTTCCGAATATTTTAAGACCAGTGATGAAAATTAAATCTAAGCCAAAGACAAATCTCGCTTATATATGAATACTCCAGAAAAAAATAGACTGGAAGAGTTGGCCATTAAAAACTAATTTACAGATCGTAAAAGTGAAAAGAAAAAACAACCCCCAGTAAAAACGTTAAAAAAATAATAGCTATTGAATCATCCACTGATAGTGAGAATGATAAAAATTTCTCAGTCGTTCTGACCAAGGAATCTAACCAGTATCAATGAATATTGGAACAATCCGTATATTAATATTTTTCACCACTACTGGGATACCAACTAATTGTAAGTTAAAATATGCTCTAGTTAATCTTTCAGTACAAAATTTACTGTGATCAAAAATCTCGTTTCAAATTAGTAAGCAAACAACCCAATATACTTTAAATTACCCCACTAGCCATCGGCTATAAATTTATTATTGATTTTGTGGAAGTGTCACAGAATGTCTGATTATAGTACCTAACGTAAAGAATCATCTTTGAAGCATAATCAATTCACACGAATTAAATGTGGCTTATATAGAATTTTCGTACTAATCATGGGTAGAATAAAATTGCTCGATTGGAAACCATTCTTCAATTAGTAAATGGAATCAAAAAAGCTTCTTTGCCATATTTTAAAATGCATTTCGGCCTCCATTAAAATATTTGTTATATATGTAGTTATTTTTTTTTTAAATAACTAAGTACGGTTAGTGATAAAAATTATTATTTTGTGAGCCGTTCTTTGTGTTCTGCGAACGATAAAATCCGGTTCATTAATTATTTCGCACAATAACCCACTTCAGTCATTTCCAACTGCGAATCTGAATTCATTATTAGTATTCCTCACAGGATATTTTTATGAGGTTCTGGTCTGCCAAACAAACGATCCAATCAAGGATATGCATGGAACTTTTCTACAAACTAAGATCTAGTTCGCATTGGACCGCCCCTTTGGAATATCCAGCTTACAAATTTATGAAAATTAAGAACTGGTGCATGTGATCTTCAAGGATGTCACAATATACTGAAAAGGTACTCGACAAAGAGCAACGCCCTTGTGTCGTCAGACTTTCATCACAATACTTCGGTTAAGGATACCTTAGCTCAAAGAATAACGTCGAACACCATCTGAGCCACCATGGTTTAATTTTTCTCATCGGAAAAATCACCTATTTTAATGAATAATAGTTTGTTATAGCAAAAATTCATCAAAATTCTAATTAATTATTTTAAAAATTTTCTGTGAACAGTCGTTGCTTACAATTTCACATCGCTCAAATCTTTGATAAGCATCAAAGAATCGTGTTTCACAACACATCACGTATAAATCTTTTTTTGACCATTTTTAGAATTACTGGCGGCCTTAACGTATCTCTCGTGATGTCATCTTTTTTTGGGCCTCTGGTTTTATATGTACCATAGATAGACGAATTTTTGATAAAATTGCCTATTGTAGCATGTTCACAACCTGTCCGCCTGCCGATCATAATGAAAGTCTCTTCGAAGAAAGCTTCATCTTTGCCTGTTTCTTCATCATTTTTTTTTTGTGTTTTATTCTGATACCAACTCAAACTCACTAAAATTATATAGAATAGGGTACGTTCATTTAAACTATACTATCAAGTTTCCAATTTTATTCATAGCTCAGCAAATTGATTTGAGTTTATTTAAACGTTGTTCCTTTAGCATTTCAGATGGTATTTATAGGTCAAAACTCATAACCGCGTTGATAATAGAAATTTAATTTTTGATTAACCACGAATTATGTTCGTACATATACATATCTATACCTGTATTATGATAATTTAATTATTATACCAACAATTCTATGTGAAATTTTATTGTTAGAAAATAAAACTAAAATATATCATAAATCATGTGAATATAATGTAGACCATACATACATTTTTAATATAAATTGTTAAATCGATATATAAAATTTAGATTAACTAAATTAGTTTATCATCGGTATCAACTATTCACCTATTTCATTATCGTTTGACATTTATTTATTTTCAATACCAGTTTCGAACCAGTACAACTAATAATAACATTTGAACATTAACAAGTATATAGACACAACATGAAAAATATATGTCTGGTGTAATGAATATAGCCGCGTGCAACTAACATATTCCAGCCATAAATTTGTGTATCACAATTTCGCAGCCATACCTAAAAACAAAAGTTCACGCCTATGATTACCTTAACCGCCTGAATTAGCTGTACTAATCAAAATAGTTGATTATCCACTCTGAAAAAAATTTTGTTTTTTTTTTGTCTAAGCTCTTTGTAAGAAATTATGTAAGATTACACCAACAAGTGATTTTCTAAAAAAATTAATTAAACCATCAAACCTTGACACGTACGTACCACACATTCGAATTTTTGGAAGAAAACTTTATGTTCAAAAACAATTCCAGAAATTATTAATGTATTCAAAATACATAATATACATGACTATTGCAAGTATCCAAAGCAACATGGGTATGTTGACTTCTAAGGAAAAAAAACAGTTTGCTGCAGGAAAGCATTTTGACGCGTGCAGCAAGAAAAGAATTTTTTGAGTGACTTAATGAAGTTCAACGAAATAATAAACGAATGATTATGTTGAAACATAAAAATACAATTTTTGTAAAACATGTTTCCATGATAGTTATATAGGCCGCAGGCTTATGGGAAATCCATCATACTTCTGTATTGAATGGTTTAATTACCGTGTCATCTATTTCAAATATGTAATAATAAGTCATAACTAGACCGTAACCAAAATTTACCATAAATCAGGTGAATGTTCTCAATTATACATATTATAGTTAAATTGATTTATCATCGGGAACTATAAACTATTCTATTGTCGATCGACTATTATTAATTTGTATAAAACCAGTATTAAACACAATACCTGCGTACAAGTAATAATATTTAAATCTAAATAATTATTTAGAATTCAAACAAGAAATTATAATTGTATGTCAATGACTTTAATCGCGTATGAACCGCATAAAATTAACATACTCTATTCATGAACGTTTATGAATCTTAATTCCGTAACCGTGTCTAAAATATTTGTTGACAATTACCTTTAAATTATAATAGCTTAGGGGTTGAACGGTAATTGCACTAATTTTATAAACAGAACTTAATACTACGTTGTCCTTCAACACGTTAATAAAATATATAGTCTGGTTGTTGTTCAATTGTGTTTAAAACTTGTATTGTCCTTCATTAAAAAAAAATAAAAACGAGCCAGTACAAAATTATAGTTAGGTTTAGTTTAGTAATACGCGTACTTAAACGTCGAGATGAAGTTCTGTAAAATAATTTTAGTGACGATAAATTATTTTGCATTGGTTTTTGCAATCGACGATCAAATTAAATTCACGACAAATGATACGCTTCATTTGTATTCCCCGTGCGTAATTGAATCACCCGATCATTTTAATATTCGTGGTTTTTGTACCAAGTTAAATGAGTGTTCTGAAATTGATCAAGAAATTCGTAATTCAAATTATAATCATTTGGTGTGTGGTTATGAAGGTAAGGAACAAATTGTTTGTTGCCCAGGACCGACGAGATTTGGTACTAAGTTTAGTAAGCAACCCGGACCAGAAACTGGTTTTGCCGTAATTAATATGGATACGGATTTTAAGTGTACAGTTAAATGGAATGGACAAAATGGAGTACTAAAATTTATCACAGATTGTCCAGAGCTGCAGGGAGATCTAGTCGCTGGCGAACAAGATTTTTGTAATCAAGAAATTTGTAAAAATTTAGTATGTTGCCCATTGGCACCAGGGTCGCCACGATATAATTCAGTATGTGCAAATGTTGATCGACCCGATAGTGAAATTATGTACCGTTTGAATGTGAATACGCAGTGTGTAGTGAAAGGACTAAATGTATCCGGGACGTATCAAAAAGTTTGTGACGCATATAATCGTAATGAAATTTCATCAGAGAATGTTTTTGTTGTGTGTATAAATAATATTTGTAATCATTACTATTGCTGTCCGGTACTTAAGCCAACCGACAGCAAGTACTGTACGCGAAGGGGGAAAAACGAATTTTCTGGAATCGAATTTATAGGGCCAAAATGTATAGATTCGTTAACTAATTTGCCAGGACGTTGTCGTGATTTATATGATTGTCCAGCATTTAGGCAGGGTCGACAAAAATTGGACGAATGCGGAAAAGAGTGTTGTACTGATTTTTATTGCTGCCCGGAAGAAGATTATATATTCCAGCCAATTTCTGTGCAAAGTATATATATACAAATTTTAGAAATTACAGCTTTACCTAACACTATTTCATAATTTTTAGAATGTTTCGGATATAAAAGTACCGTGTACAGGAAGCAGATTACAATTGAAACACTCCACGAGACGGAGTCACCAAATACACAATGTTCGAAAATGTTTTATCCATATGCCGGTGGTGGTATTCGTGCGATTCCTGGGGCCATACCCTATATGGTCGCACTTGGTTACAAATCAAAAACTGATAATAACCTGCTCTGGAATTGTGGTGGTTCCTTGATTAGTGAGAAATATATATTGACGACCGCCCATTGTCTTGAACACAGCCAATTGTATGTTATAAACAAGTAATTTTATCTAGATTTTTGTTAAAACTATAGGTTTTGATATTTTTAGTGGCCAGGTTAAAGCAATTCGACTAGGATCTCTATATTTAGACAATGTGAACAAATCTGATGAATGTGCAGAAGATTTCGGTGTCAAACGAGTAATACCTCATCCATTGTATAATCGGTCTTATGTGTACAATGATATTGGACTAATAGAACTCGATCGGGAGGTTAAATTTAATTTTCATATGAGGCCAATTTGTCTACCCACATCGTCTGAAATTCCGTATAATTTAGTCGGTATGGGATGGGGTCTCCTTGATGCGGAAGGCGAGAAAAGTGATACGCTATATTATGGACATTTAGAATCGTACACTTATGAAGTATGTAATCAGTCGTATGCGTTCAATTTAAATAGACGAATCTTGAATGGAATCGATAATAATACTCAATTTTGCGTTGGATCACGCGACACTATTCTAAGTTCATGTACAGGTGATTCTGGTGGGCCAATTATATCGCCGCTACGAAGTTTTGATGGTATGAATGAAATATTTGGCATTGCATCATTTGGTACCGTATGCGGATTTGCAAATAGTCCAGGAGTTTATACGAAAACATATCCGTATGTGAAATGGATCGAGAGTGTGGTTTGGTCGTAAAAAACTAAAAATAATAAATAAAATCGTATAAACTAGATATGGGATTCAGTTTAATTTGAAACTAAATAAAAATGGTCACTCTGCACCAGCTAATGTGTTTTTTTACAATAAATTGGTAAAATTATGGTAATACATTTCGTTGTCATAAACATTTTATATACTCTGAAGATACGCTTCATTTTATTTCATAATGGTGGTTAGTTGAATTTAGTTGGTTTTTCCATCTTCATTTGTACCTATTTTATATACAAACAAGGGAAGTTGAATCCAATGTTAAACACCGACTTCTCTGAACTTATTATTATTCACATAATTTCCACTAATCAGCACTAGTAGTAACTTTATGCAATGTGATTATAGGATGCTGTTCAGATAAATAAAATAGAGCCTTGGAAAAAATTATGATCTATACTATTATGTATACACACATTTGAATGTCCACTCAAAAAAATATGTTCGTGCACATTTGGAACAATTGGTTTAATAATTTCCAGCGTACAAAATCAATTAGAAAACGAATGCTCAGGAACCACATCATACGGACATTTTCCTTAATAATTATTTTTAGTGAAATAAGCAAAATGTACATGACATCTGTTTTTGGTGAAAAAATTTAGGAGTTTTATAACCATTAAGTTAATGCGGCATTAATCATTTGAGTTTTTTATACTCCTTATTGGATATGTATATTTAACATAAACAAAGCTCTAGAATTCATTGCATATTGGATCATGTGGTCGGCAATCTCGTAACTGCTTTTGATAAAATGCAAGAGTTGCTGCGCGTGTAGTTTATTTTAAGCAAAGAAACAACCCTAAGTACTTATAAGTACTTGCGATGGTCCGATTGGAAAGCCACTACATATTTTTTTAGATACATTTTTGCATACACATATAATCATAAATAATATGTGTTCCTTGATTCCGATTTGATCCGATTGTTAAAATTTAATTAGTTCCATGGAACGTTTTAGAACTGGGGCGGAACTAGGCAATTCTTTCTCTCTCAATCCCTCATATCTTTAAATATCTCTACAACTATTACCCAGTTAATTTAGGGATTGAATACTCTTTTCGATAATCAAAGAGAGTTCTACTGCTGAATCTTACAACGGATTAAACTTCTGATAAGAAAGGGTCCGGGATGAACTGACGAACTATGACGAAGGCATTTACTTTTGCAAGGACAAAAAAGGTTAAAAATTCTGAGAACCACAGATTCAGATGGATACAACAAGTTCACTATGTTGATAGTAGAAGGCGAAAAAATTACGATGATTGTAATAAAATCAGATTTTATTGGAGTTCGCTGTGAATATTGAATCGACTTCAATGAGAAAGTTACATGCTGGTTATGACGGGTTCCAAAACTTTATCAATCTTCATCTATTCTCTATTCGCATTAAATTGCAGACGATTTGATTTTGCAACGTTAAAAATATTATAAACCTTGACTTCTAAGATACTAAATTAGTATCGCCTGCCAACGATAGTTGAGGCATTGATGATTTCGGTTATTCTCCTTCAAAATGACGATTTCGTAAAAATTGTCATTTTTAATGAAACTGGTTGATGGAAAAATAATCGGGGTAAACGAACCAGCGAATGAACGGACCCTTCAATCCACTGTACGACTGAGATCATGGCTCACAGCAGCAGGGGATATATTGAATGTAGCAATGGCGATATTTCTTATGATAATCCCAGTTTGAATAACTTAATTGGATTGTTTCACATTCAAAATTAGTAATACAAATCATTTTGGCCCTAGTACGAAATGAAAATTCTTATCTGTCACTGGCCGTATCTTCGACCCTTTAGGATTTCATAATGCAGCTGTTATTTATATAAGGCTTGTTAACCGTGGGGTTAATAGCAGTCATAAATTTAGTTATGTTCTGCAGTTTTAAGTTTGACTGAACAGACTTGAGAATGGTTCTTGTGTGGCTGTCGGATGTTCCTAAACAGTGGAAAAACCTTCATCGCAAATCGTACACCATAAGCATACTAGACCACATGCCGCGGTTGAATTGGGATTGTGTTTCATCGAAGAGAAGAATCCAGCAAATTTTATCACGAGGAATATTTCCGATCAATTCGTGGACGATTTGCTGTGCGATGGTCCCAATATAAGAGCTTTTCAGAGAATATTAGTAAAATCACCAAAGATTCTGACTTACAATGTGGAAGCCTTTTATGGCGGAATTTAGGAAGCCGGCGGTTAGTCTATGAAGATATAACTCTTAAATAGGGCATAGTTGAAGAATCTGCGGTGAGTTCCGAAGAATACTGCACTGTGTTGTACTAGATAGAATATTTCTTATCAAAATATGAAGTCGTACTATATGTAAGTTATCTATAGCCATAACCATAAATTTACCTCTGTAAAGTGGTATTGGCAATAATTATAGGATGTATTGTGGTGAAACCAAAATCTTATGTTTTACAAGTCTGTCTATTCCAAAATTTAAAGAGACAAACTGCCTCTTTTACATTTTATCATGCGTGTTGCTAAACGACAAATTATATTCTGAACCGTCAATACTGTAAGGACTTTAATTTCGTTTTTAATATTTGTTATGAAACGTATGTACATATATACGTTCATCATTAGACAATTATTGTCATTTTAAATAATAGTCCCGATTAAACACCCTTTTCACTCCTTTACGATTTGCCAAGGTCATTAAAAGTTTGTGTCAAATTGATTTCATGTAGTTTTGACGGAATAATACAAGGCTTTACTGATCAATTTATCATTCTTATGAACGCAATTATGTAGTTAAATGAATTTGTATACAAGTTTGGTTGTGTTTAATGAGTGGTTTACATATAGATTTTCTTAAAGACATTGATAATTTTAAAAAAATATATAAAATAAGAAAGTAAGATGGCTGGAACATTATCGTGTAGTCATAAGTATAATATTACCGAGTCAATATTTTGATTGGTCAATTCTGAAGCAACCAAACTATCTCAACCAATCAAACCCGTCGTTTAAAATACGATCCTACGAAATAGTACGTGACTCGCGAGGCCTAATCTGTTTAATTTGTGTTAAGTCGTATATGTACCAAATATCATTAAATTGTTGATTAGTTGGCGAACATTTATTAATCAGCAACCATATATCAATTAAACCATAATCAAAACTAATCACAAATCACACGTGTGAATGAATGCTGCTGCTTATTTTAAAAAACTATTGATAAATTTATGTAAACTTTCGATTGAATAAATTAACAAACCATCTACATCAACCATACCCTACTTCAATGTCGTTTGACATTACATTGACTTCCAATGCCAGTTTTAAGACTAAAATATTTAACAATAAGTAAAAGTATAAAGAGGAAATAGATATCTGGTGCAATGACTTTAATCGCGTATATGAACCGCATTAAGTTAATATATTGTATCCATTAATTTGTGCATCCCAATTGCGCAACTTTCTCGTACTCTTGCATGTGTTGTAAAAACCCGTAAGTGCCTTGTACTGATTAAAACATTGGCGAAAAATATGATTCACGAATATCAAATCTAAGAATTCACTTAAAGTTATAAACCACATCGCATATAAGTTTTTGATTTGAACAGTTGTTGCACTAATTTTATAAATGCAAAGTCCTTCAACATGTTAATAAAAAATCTGGTTCTTGTATTAAAAAGTGGTCTCGTTTATAAAGTCATCTCTCTATAAAAAATAACGCGTAAGTAAAAATTTTAGTTTAGTTCAATAATATACGCGCAACATAAACATAGTGTGGTGATGATTCTTTACCAGTTAATTTTTGTTTCGATAAATTTTGCATTCGTTTTTGCAATCTGTCGTCCAATTAAATTTCCGAAAAATGAGCCACTTCATTTGTATTCAACGTGCATAATTAAATCACCCGATAATCCTAATTCTCGCGGAATTTGTACCAAGTTGAATGAGTGTTTTGAGATTCAATACAAAATTCAAAATTCAATCTATAATCATACTGTGTGCGGATATGAAGGAACAGATCAAATTGTGTGTTGTCCATGGCAAAGGTTACATAAACCTGAGATACTGCGGCGAGGCGGACAAGAAATTGGTTTTACCTTAATAAATATGAATGCAGATTTTAAGTGTACAGTTAAATCGAATGGACAAAATGGTGTACTAAAATTTATCGAAGATTGTCCAGAGCTGCAAGAGGATATAAACGCCGGTTTACAAGATTTTTGTGTTCACGAAATTTGTAAAAATTTAGTATGTTGTCCATTGGCACCAGTATCGGAACGATATAATCCAGTGTGTAAAAATGTTGATCGAATCGATACCGAAATTATGTTCCGTTTAAAAGTGAATATACCGTGTGCAGTGAAGGGGCTAAATGTAACCGGTACTTATCAAATGCGTTGTGAAGCTTACAATCGTAAAGAAATTTCAGAAGAAAATGTGCTCGTTGTGTGTGAAAATGAAATTTGCTTTCATTACTATTGCTGTCCGGTACTTAAACCAACCGATAATAAATCTTGTACACGAAGGGGTAAAGCTCAATTTCCAAGAATCGAATTTATAGGACCAAAATGTATAGATTCATTAACAAAATTGCCCGGACGTTGTCGTGCTTTTAATGATTGCCCAGCCGTTCGAATGGGACGAATAGAATTAGATGAATGCGGAAAAGATTGTTGTACTGATTTTTACTGCTGCCCAGAAGAAGATTATGTATTCCAGTCAATTTCTATGCAAAGTATATACAAATATTCTATATATTATAGCTAAAACTAATACTATTCCTTAATTTCTAGAATGTTTTGGATATCAAAGTGCCGTGTACAGGAGGCAGGTAATAATTGATACTCTCTACGAGATGGAGTCACCAAATACAGAGTGCTCAACAATTTATGGTGCACATGCTGGTGGCATTCGAGCGATACCTGGGGCTTTACCGCATATGGCGGCACTGGGATACACTTCAAAAGATGATGATACATTATTATGGAATTGTGGTGGTTCGTTGATTAGTGAGAAATTTATATTGACGGCCGCCCATTGCCTTGAACCAGGACAATTGTATGTTAAATAAGAAATTTTCTATAGATATAGTAACACTATCAATTTTATATTTTTAGTGGGCCGGTTAAAATCGTGCGACTGGGATCTCTATATCTAGACAATGTGACCAAATCTGATGAATGTGCAGAAGATTTTGGTGTCAAACGAGTAATACCTCATCCATCGTATAATCGAGCATATGTATACAATGATATTGGACTAATAGAACTCGATCGGGAAGTCAAATTTAATTTTCATATGCGACCAATTTGTCTACCCACATCATCTGAAATTCCGTATAATTTAGTGGGTATGGGATGGGGCCTGCTTGGTCCGGGAGGGGAAAAAAGTGAAACGCTATACTATGGTTATTTAGAAACGTACACTTATGAAGAATGTAACAAGTCATATGCGTTCAATTTAAATAGACGTGTCTTGAAAGGAATCGACGACAATACTCAAGTATGCGTTGGATCACGCCAAACTATTCAAAGTGCATGCACAGGTGATTCTGGTGGACCAATTATGTCGACGCTGGATTCTTTTTATGAAATGAAGGAAATACATGGTATTACATCATTTGGTACTGTGTGCGGGTTTGCAAACAGTCCAGGAGTTTATACAAAAGTATATCCATATTTGAAATGGATAGAGAGTTTAGTTTGGCCGTAAAACATGCAAAGTGGAGTAATAATAGCAGGTGTCTACTATGTGAAATTATATAAACACTTAAACTATGTAAGATTCAGACTATTCTAAATAAGATCGACACTACTTAGTCGAAAAATTACATGATGCGGATAAACTTTATCCGATAAAGTAGATTTTTATTTAAACATCGCTATTATAATTGAAGGAATGGATAAATAGATATAATTTCTTACCGTACAGGTGAAATTGTTAGGACAATAGCGAAACGCAGAGATTTAAAATCGGCAGACCCCATGTGAACTAGGATAATTTTAAGAAGTTAGTATATTTACATAAGTGTAAGTATAAGTTGCCTGCAATGACCTCCGTCTACCATTTGATGATCCACTCGCTAAGATCGTACTTCATGTACAATATCGGCGATCTTCATCGGATTTTTGATCTCGATATTGTACAGAGCTATAACCATCTACATCTCGTTTTAGGCCGTAAATCACACGCATGATTCTTCTCTTAAATGTAAGGAGCCATCTGTCGTATTCAGCCATCAGCGCCCAACTTTCGTATCCATACATAAAAACGGGCCTGATCAATGCTTCGTAAGCTTCAGATTCACAGCACTTGATATGTGATTAAATTAGCATTGGCCTAAGAGGATACTACAAAACACGACTGCCTGCTGCCAGCCGCACTTTAATTCCCAAATATTTGAACTTCCTCACTCCCGCATACGTGTAGAGGCAAATATTAAAATTTGATGTGCCATTGTCCGTATAACCACAGATCAAGTATTTTGTTTTGGACTCATTAATCCGCAGTCCAATTGTAGCTGAAAACTCTACAACCGGATCAAGTATTTCCTTCACTGTTTTGCTATTCAGTCCAATCACGCATATGGCATCTGCGTATACAAGCACCTGATTGGACTGGCGATACAAAATGTTGTGCTGTGGTGTTACAATTTTACGAAGATGTACTACAAAATGAGATTAAAGAGTATCGAGGACAGACCTTCTCCAGGCCGAACACCGAAGTTAACTGCAATAATTCTCGATAGCCCGTTATGTGTACACAATGTTATGTCTACACAATCGTACCAATTTTGTGAACTAGATTAGAAACCCACCCCAAGCCCTCGTTTTATTTGACAAGAATTAAAATCTTACAGACACATTACATTGTCGCGACACACCTATTTTGCGGTGTTTGTCTAATTAAAGATAAACAATTCTGTTCTATAGTTCTAGATGTGACAAAGAAAATATCCTATTTTTTTCACAAACATTCATTGTAAATTGTATATAAAAATAAATTTTCCTTACCTTTTTGATTTTCTACCATCACAAAATACAGCGGCAATTTCAAATTTATAATTTTTACGTTTTTCACAATTTAGTGATTTGGTTGCACGTAATATTCCTAAATTTGAGATTAATTCAATCTGAAAAATGAGATTAGAGAGAAAAAGCTTTTAATTTTCGTAAAACAATCACAAAAAAAGGAAAATCTAATTTTCTTTAATATTTAAAATAATTTTTTTATTTTTTATTAGTAATTTTTTCATTCTGCTTACCTCAAATGGTATTTTCTTTTTTAAATTTTTTTCAATTTCAAAGCCACATATTTTTTTTGTTTCATCAATTTTAATTTCGGGTGTTATTTCAACTAAAGTTTCATTTTCTTTAATTAGTCCATGATAAGATGACTCGAGAACACGTTCTGTAAGTAAAATAAAACGAAATACATATTAGAGCAAAGACAAAAACAAAAAACAGTAGGAAAATTGGATAACAAAGCACATAAAATATTCTTGTCAGTCGTGTACGTAGTATAACTTGACTCTATTCGTTTTTATAAAACATAAAAACATACGAGAAAGAAAAAACTAAAACATAAATTACATTTATTATAATTAGCATAGGTAAAGTAAAAGAAAAAAAATTAAATTTTCATTTTTCTTATTTTATGTTATGCTTGTTATGATTTAGATGAAAAATTTAACCAAACGACAATGAGTTTGGTGTTTTTTGTATCTATATAATACGTAATAACAAAAAAAAAGCAGCAACAAATTATTATTAGTTCGTATGTACATGAAAATTAATTTTCAAGAAACTGTAAGTTACTTTTCACACCTCCTCGCCTTCTCTCTCGTAGGAATAATACTAATTGTCTCTATGTACATATTTATGTATATGCTAAAAAAAAACAATATATTCTTTTTTTGTTATGTACGAGTATAAATAAAGACAATAACACTTTAAAATTTTATGAATTAAATTACTTAAAAATCAGCATATTTTATATAAAATGTATATTGTATTTGTAGTTTAACATGAGACCGAAATATGATATACCAATTAACATGAAAACATAAAAAAACATTTATTGTTTTTCATTGTATGCTAAAAGTGGTTTAGCTTAGCTAGGCACAAACATGTTAAGTAAAACAAAACTTTACATTAAAAATTTTTTTTGCGTATAATTAAAAATCGATAGATTATGTCATGTGTCAAGGTGGTATATGAAACCAAAGCACACTTGTAGAAAATAAGAGATTAACTATACAATATGTGGCTTGTATTTGGGATTAGTTTAATATTACTTACACAAAAGCAAAGCATATTTTGTTTTTAAATTCAAAATTGAACACAACTGGCTAATGCTCTCACGGTTATGCAGATATAATGCGAAAACATAATTATCACAAATCATCACTCTTACAATAAAGAGCAGTTGCTGCGATAGGAAGATTGAAACTCATGTATGTAACTAATTCAATTTTAATTTGATTTTTAAACAAGTATTAAATTGTATTTTGAATTCTACATCATTTGAAAAATATTATTTATTTTAATTTTATTTGAAAATCACGATCATTTTATATGATTCTACTAAATTGAATTTAAGTTGAGTAAATTTAACAAAAAAATTTATTTTATTTCGATTCAATAATTAAAAACAACTTGCATAATTATCTTCATAAACTATAATCATATAATATCAAATTAATTTGTATTTTCTCAAACTCACGATCAAAACCAACAAAAGTTTATGTAATGCCAAAAAAATCATATCCAATCAAATTTATACAAAATTGATATGAATGTATAATTATATGATTTAGATCTATTCAAATTATACTTGAATTATTTTATTGCACTATTTAAAGAATATAAATTTAATCAATGAGATTAGAATTTAATTAGAATTTGAATAAAAAAATATAATTCTAAATTAAGAGCAACCAACTGTGTTAAAAACAATAGTAATACCTACTGAAAATCTGCTATTATCGTTAGCTGAAAGTGAAAGAACTATAAAACGTAGGGATAGTTATGAAATAAAAACCCGTAAGGAACAATAAATAAAATTTTCTAAGTAAAACTCTGTTTATGTAATTTCAAAAAGGAATTATTTGCACTAAGTTATATAAAAGCTTTGAAATTATTATTCAACGATATAAAAGGACAACACAATGCTACCATAACGTTCTAATCAAAACCCACTTATAGAAATGTTTCTTGCCGTTATACAGATATTTTACAAATGGAATTATATGAATCATTGAATCACACTCTCTACTTGATGATGAGCAAAATATTAATTTAGAAGAGATAGAAAATGATTCCGAAAATGTTTTGGCGTCAAGGTTCTTGGTGATATCACAAAAGATAGAACTCTTTTAACAGAGGGAATGACTGATTTGCCATTAGATAGGTTGCACTATGCGGCTGACTGTGTTGTGCTAAACACAATCGCATCAATTTCGTCGTTAGTGTGGCGGCTAGAGTCGCAGCTATAGAGCATGGTATGGTAACGATCGATGGTTCGACCTCATCCAGGACATCTTATGGTGGATGTTGATTTAAGTCGATGACCGATGTTGATGCGATGAGTCGAAAAGGCAAGAATGATCATTATTTTATTATTAAGTAAAACACCACAACGTTCGAGAAGCAAGACGCCAACAAAAACCATAGAAAAGAAATGAGCAAAGACGCGGCGAGGAGAAAGAATGCAATTAATCTCTCAGAATTTTCATGCAACTATACGCAATATGGAAAGTTCGAGAGTTGCATTGAACGGGGATATTTGATCTTGGCACTAAGAGGCAAAAAAGAAGACAGAATTCTGAAGATAGAGTTAAGGTACGGGCGAGCCTCATGTCCTGGAATTATGCCAAATTCAGCTCCGTAATAGGCGGCAACAGCGAGAAGAACGCCTTCAAGATGTAGAATGCGAAATATCTAAGCTGGCGCGCCAAGCTTACTGTAAAGTTTCGAGTGATGACTTGAATAAACTTACAGTGGATGCATTTGTTATCGCCGTAAGGAACGACCAGCTGAACTTCATTTGAAGACTACAGCAAAAGTATGAACGAAGTCTTAGGATCGGCGTTTTAATAGAGGCAGCTAGAGCCAGCCTAACTAACCACATTAATAGAACCGCCTATTGTAGGCCACATGGGGGTTTTGAAACCTCCATCGTTTCGATGGCGAAACTTCTATCGAGAACTTTAAGATGCAATTTCAGGCAGTTGTGCAATATAACGGATATGATGAAAGAGAAACGGCTTAATGCCTTAATTTTAGCACTAACTGATTTGCTACAGACTGTACCTACATCAGAAATGAGCGAAATCAGCTGCTGGGAAAACCGGGCAGATATAAAGAGACCACAAAATAAGATCCCAAAAATATTGGAAATTAACAGTGAAATTAATCCTAAATAAAATAAAAACAGTTTTTAATTACTGGCCACAGTACTGGCCTCTTACTGTACCAACAATCTGGCTCCAATGGTTTCAACCCTGAGAATAGTATTCATACTGTCTTAGACAATCTCAAGAAGCCAAGTTGAACTCTACACCATCGTCGCCTACAACGACCTCTGCGCCTACCATATGGTGGCTCTCCTTTCAGAGATCGCTGCACAATCCGTTCCGAATCAACACGCAGAACGTGACGGAGCCAGCGAACTCGCTGAGATCTTACTTCATGTACAATATCGGGGATCTTCATCAGATCTCTGATCTCGATATTGTACAGAGTTTGATATGTACCATCTACTTCAAGTTTTGGGCGTAAATCACTCGCATGATTCTTCTCTCAAATGTAAGGAGACATCTCTCGTACTCATACAGTGATCATCTCGTACAGTGATCACCTCTCGTACAGTGATCATGTATTTTGTTTTGGGCTCATTGATCTGGAGTCAAAAGAAGCTGAAAACTCTTACAAGCGGATAAAATATTTCCTTCACTCCGTTGCTATTCAGTTCAATCACGCATATGTCATCTCGCATATGCAAGCACCTGATTGGACTGGCGATATAAGATGTTGTGATGGGGTGTTTCAGTTCTACGAAAGATGTACTCCAACATGGGATTATAGAGATATCGGGGACAGACCATCTCCCTGTTGAAAACCCGAGTTGACTGCAAAAATTCTTGATAGCGTGTTCTCAACTTTAACACAGCATTGAGACTGTGTCACTGTCATTCTACACAATCGTACCAATTTTGTTGGAATTCCTAGAAACTCCGGCGCAGACCACAAACTCTCTCGATTGATCGAGTCATATAGGCATGCCGGAAATTCAAGAACACCTGTTGCGTTTGGATACAATTCTAATATTATCATCCTATTTCGCGGTGGCGATTTGAGGTCGCCCACATCGAAATTTGATTGTGTTCTGCTCAGTTTGAATAAATCACTATATTGTGCATTGCCCCATTGACACCGAAATTTTGAGTATCTTATTTAAGCATATGAGTATCCTGCGTGACATGGCATGGCTACATGTAATTCGATAGCCAGTTTTTCGTTTATATTTTATACTTAATATTTAACAACAAAAACCATTTTAGATTTTTTTAAATACAATTTAAATATTTACTGTTGAGAGCAAAACTTAAAATGTTAAGATATTTTAATATTCACATAGAAATAATTCATGTAATATTTAAAATAAAAAAGATTACACAAAACCATAGGTAGGTAGGTCAGCCATAGCACGGTGAACAACCAGCGTGTCGGGTGATTGATTCCTTAATTAGGAAAATAATCCTATATATTGAGGGTGTTTGTATTTGTATTTGAATTGTTACAGGTTGAATTTAATTTTAAAAAATTTTATGAAATTTTTAATTGTTAACCCGAGTGTTTCTTAAAATTAATTAACAAAATCATTTATGTTATATTTAGAAATCAGAATTGGTTAATCGAAAAAATGTGTTAGTTTCTTAAACAATGATTTGTAACATTTCTCTTTTAATTATAAATTTTCCATATTTGTATTTAACTAAAATAAAATTATTCGCTTCACATATAACAATTTT
The DNA here is from genome assembly GCA_951394425.1 of Tipula unca. Classification (NCBI taxonomy): domain Eukaryota; kingdom Metazoa; phylum Arthropoda; class Insecta; order Diptera; family Tipulidae; genus Tipula; species Tipula unca. Next base: position 168,135,321 of record OX596381.1, on the reverse strand, counting down.
ATGTGCAGTTTATTGCAATTTCTATGAATCCTAAATTTATTTTAAGCGTTTTTGAATATTTTACGGGCATAGACTTACGATATATGTATGTATATACAAATCTAAAATAAATTAATTATTTCGGTTATTTTATTTGCTCATTTTTAAAATTTCGCCCAATATAAGTATATCAAAATTCGAATTTATTTAGTATTTCAATTTTTTTTGGATATATGGAGGAGGGTTTTGTTAAATTATAAAAACATTTTATTGAATTTTAAATTATTTTAAAATAAATCGCAATATTTAATAAAAACGTCCTAACTAAGAGGCCAAAACTGCCTGCTTAATTCAAAAATGTACATTAAATGTTGTCACCAAAGTAACCCCATATCATCACAGAACCACCTCTATGCCTAACTGTGGGAATGACACAGTCTGGAAATATTTTTTCACCGAGACGTCGTAGAACAAAACTCTTCCTTTTGACCCAACAATTTGAAACTTCCATTCGTCGGAGCAAAAAACTTTTCTTGATTGCAAAATTTATCAGTTTTCGTGGCACTTTACATAATTGAGCCGTTTATGGAAATTTGTCTTCGAAACCAGTGGTTTCATCATAGCAGTTCAGCTATTTCGTCCTTGAACTTTAAGACACTTTTTCACCGTAATCAATGATAATTTACGTTAGATACGATTCTAATATTATCATCCTACTTCGCGATGGCGATTTGCGCTCGCCCGCACATCGACGTTTGCTTATGTGTTCTGTTCAGTTTCAATAAATCACTGCAGTGTGCATTAATTAGGCCAATGGGCGAATCCAAAAAAACATAGTTGAAAGGCGGTTCCCGTTTTATATATTAAAAGCACATAATTCAATATTTTTTTAATTAATGACAAATTTCGTTCTATATTTTTTATTTTCTTATTACGGTTTACAGAAGAATAAAGATATCACATAATTTAATCAAATCTGGCCTAATTACTACCCACAAATGTATATACATATATATATGTATATATATATATATATATATATATATATATATATATATATATATATATATATAACATATATATATATATATATATATATACATATATATATATATATATATATATGGTGAAAAATACGTGAACTCACAAATTCACTATATGGAGCCGTAAGTCATGTTTTAATTTTATGGTTTTTATGTTTTCAATGCATAGCCTTGATTAAAAAAAAAATTTAAGAATACTTAATTTTTTTTTATTGTTGTTGTTGTTAAAAATACAGGGTGTCAAATTTTGAGAAAAATGATAATTATGATGTTGTATTTATGGCAATAAAAAGAAAACTAATTGTCCGATAATTATGATTTTGGACTCACTTTAAAGATAAGTTAATAGCAATTAACAAAAAAATATAAAATTAGTATGTTGTTTAATTTCTTCTTCTTTAAATTTCCCGCCAAAATGTTCTTTTTCAATTTTCTCAAAAACCTATTTTTTTTTTTTTTTTTTTTTTTTTTTTTTAAATTTGGCAACTATTATTTTACAACATATTAAAACACTGGACCAGCGTTATTTTTTATATTCTTGCAAAATCTGTTTTAGTAAGAGCATTATTTCATTTTTATATGGAAAAACTATATTTGAATAGATATGTATATCTCATTGTTTTGGAATTACATATTTACAAAAAAGACAGTTCAGTTAAATTATTAGTATTTATTTATTTTCAAACCCAAAGATAATTTTACTTTATTGTTTAAAATTCAATCTTATTCTAATTAAAAATCACAATTTAAATTTAAGATAATCATCAGAATTAAAATATTTTTTACAATTCAAATAGCCATCCTCTGTTGGAATGAATGCGTGAAAACCGTGAGTTCTTTTTACTGTTTTTAAATTTTCAAACCCAGTTGCAAGTTTTATTTGCTTTGATTTATGTTCTGCGTCTGAACAAAATCCAAAATTGATATCTGTTTTCAACGTTTTAGCCCATTTAAATAATTCATCTGCATTGGTTATTGTACTGCCGTATTCCATTGTGAGACTAGCTCTGGATGCCATTCTTTTGATGGTACCCCCTACTCCATCACATGGACCTTTTCCATGAGCTGTTGCATGAAAATGCCATTCGCAGTCAACTCCAAAATCCTCTTTGTGTTTTAGGATGTTCTTAAAATTTTTCTTATTTTTATAATGCGTGACTGCACCATCGGTAATATAATAAATTTTAGATAAACTGGATATTTTAGTTTTCAAAAACTGCATTAATTTCTCAATAAATAAGTAAGTAATAGAACCGCTACAGTATCGTGGTGAAGACAATCCGATATTATAACGAAGATGTGGTGATGTAATTTGCCTTCTAAATTTTGGTAAATTACAAATGGATGAATAGTCGCTTGTTTATTATTCCAATGAAAACCTTGTGCAGCATTTTGCATTATAAATGCATAATTTTCTGCAAAATCACATAAAACTATCACCTCGGTAGACTTCAGCGCCAATTTTTTATTTTTTAAGAAACTGGACTGCTGAAGTGAAATGAAGTAATGAGGCAACAGATTCTTCATCTTATTTATGAAATAATCCAGAAATACATCTAACGGTTGTGAAAAAGTTTCCAAATTGCATCTGTCGGTAGAAACCCACTGATTAAACTTTAACTCAGCATCCTCGCAGCCATGCTCCAGAAATGCATTTTTCAAATATTGTTTAAAGTTATCCAGTCCTGGGCAGCTTTCGCATTCTAGAAGGTAACATGTTGGTGTAGGCTCAACACATAATATAGATGAAATACAATCCCGGTAGTCTGCTATCTTTCCGTTGGTAAAAGTTTCCATTTTGGTACCATAAATAATTAATTTGACATTTTGATATATGGTACACACGCAGACTGTATGCGTTCCACTACTACCTGGTTGTACACAGTATTTAGGACGAAGTAGTGAAAATTTGGAAAATCCAATTTTTTTTTACTCATCGCCCTGATGCAACGACTTATATCCCTCGTAGCATTCTTTCAGTGTACACATCATTAGCCGCTTTTGAACTTTAGCCTTATCGATAGTTAAACAATCGTTTTTACCGGGCATTATCCGACTAACATCATCATCAGTGTAATAAGATAATACTGCTTGCTTCAGCTCATCACTTATTCGCTTTCCTACTTTAGTTGCTGGACGACTTAGTGGACCGTTCTTGTCCCGTAGATCTTTAGCTGTTCGGACCATATGTTGCGTTGCGTTGAACTCGCTCTGAATTTCTTGCATGGTTAATGATTTTGGCAATATAGTAAGTAACTGAATCTTATCACTGGTTTTCTCCAGTTCTTGGAATTTGGTTTTTAGGTCACCAATCAATTCATCATATAGTTTAATCTTCCTTTGGTCATCGGTTGACTGATTAAAAAGTGGCACGATTCCCGAAACCAAAGATGTTGATAATGCCATTGAAGTTAAACCGATTAATTTTTGCTGCTGCTGTTTTGGCCTGACTTCCAATGTACTCGGATATATAGGAGACTTCGCAATAACGGGTAACACCTCATTTATTTTTTCCAAAACAGCTATATTTTTGAAATAACACGCTTCACTATCACTACTATCATCGTCATCGGCTATTTGCGGTGTTATAGGTGATGTTGCTGATGGTCCCGCAACTGGTGACAATTTTGGTTCTATTTTTCGTCGTTTGCAGGTTAGATTTATATAGCACGTTGAACAGATATACAATTTATCTTGATTCTCAACCGATTGTGGCATTAATTGCTTAACATAATCCGTAACTGGTCTTAGTTTACTCGAACACTTTAAGTCGCGAAATGGTTTACAACACTTTCGAAATTTATCCATTATCAAATTTAATGCACTAGTACTTATTTATCAGTCACTTTAACACACTGTTTTTTTACAAATTTTAAAAAATGTTGCTCCTTATTTAAATGTTGTTTACAAATAATCACAATGTCAACTAATCAAAATTTTAAATTTTAACTGTTATTTATATCGACAATATTTTTTTTTTTGGTTTTCAAAAGAATTACTCATCGTTTAACAGGTACACCTGTCAAGTAAAAATAATCAACCCCCCCAATAAAAAAGGAAAAAAAACATTTTATTTAGTCTTATAAAATAATCTAAGAAACAAAAGGGATTTATGGTACTATGGTTAACCAATTTTCAAACGATATAAACCAGGGGGTGGCACCTTCCAATTCGGTGACTCATACTTAAATGTGACGCTAAATTGAATATTATTAATAAACAAAACAAAAAAATTAAACAGTAGCAAAACACTGAAATATCTATTCAAATATAGTTTTTCCATATAAAAATGAAATAATGCTCTTACTAAAACAGATTTTGCAAGAATATAAAAAATAACGCTGGTCCAGTGTTTTAATATGTTGTAAAATAATAGTTGCCAAATTTAAAAAAAAAAAAAAAAAAAAAAAAAAAAAATAGGTTTTTGAGAAAATTGAAAAAGAACATTTTGGCGGGAAATTTAAAGAAGAAGAAATTAAACAACATACTAATTTTATATTTTTTTGTTAATTGCTATTATCTTATCTTTAAAGTGAGTCCAAAATCATAATTATCGGACAATTAGTTTTCTTTTTATTGCCATAAATACAACATCATAATTATCATTTTTCTCAAAATTTGACACCCTGTATTTTTAACAACAACAACAATAAAAAAAAATTAAGTATTCTTAAATTTTTTTTTTA